>CM070502.1:43071437-43551139 GCA_036346375.1 Guadua angustifolia
TAGGTCTTGACCCTAGATAGTATGGTCGTCTCTGTAGGACCTTCAAAATTATTTTCTAAACGAAAGGTTTAACTTGGAAGAATAATATGTCCTGACTTATCTCATTCTTCTATTCCCTTTCTTGCCAAATTTCTCTCTTTTCCCCTTGCTGAATTTCTTTTTCTTTTCCTTGCTGGATCGAGTTGAAGTCTTACTTGAGTTGTCTTGAATAGAAAACAATGTACCACATCTTAGGAGGAGGCATTGAGTGCATGCTGTTATTCTGAAAATCATGAAGGAAGGCATCATCAATTCATGGAAGAGATGAAGTGTTCCAGATGATAGAAGGCCAGTTCCTTGAGTAGTTGAGACGCATGTGTGGGAGTCGCGTCTATTTAAGATAGGATTGTCGCCCATGCAAACGGTAGTTTTGTGTGCTTAGGTTGATTTGGTTCTTCATTGATTGCTGAGTGTGCAGTATGTGTTACATAGCTTTTAGGCTTATGTAAGCAACCATACCAAGTTATTAATATTGTTTGCCTAAATTGTTGGGTTAAACCTATCTCCCCTGTATTAGGATTCTCGCTTCTTATCTATGCTATTTCCCTCTTCCCTAAACCCTATGAAGCAATCAAGCAGATGGTTCAGACTAGTGGAAGCAGCAGAGTCAGTGGAAGTGGAAATCAACTTCGTGAGAACCGAAATGATGGATTAGTTCTTTAGCCGTTATCGCAGATGGATATGCAAAGATTTAGAGTATTTATGACTGTCCAGACTCAGTTGATGCATGCAATGATGAAGCAAATGCAGAATATGATCAACTAAGCTGATGTCAATAAAGCATCTCAAGTTGAGGTTAGTGATCTGTGTTCATATTCAAGCCTATCAAAATTCGTAAGAACTCATCTGCCAATGTTTCTGGAAATGTTTTGCCTTTAGAAGTAGATGATTGGCTTAAGACCATTGAAAGGAAGTTATCCATCGCTCCTTGTAACAGTGATGACAAGGTCTTGTATGCTTCTTATCTATTGGAGGGAATTGCAGCTAAATGGTGGAAGAAATTTTGTGCTGCCCATGAAGCCCTATAGAATATCTCTTGGGATGAGTTCGTTACTGCTTTTCATCATTCATTTGCCTCATCAGATGATAGTTTGGTCATAGTGAATTCAGAAAAGAATGCTACCCCTATACCCTATACCATATCGGGATGTTGTTCTTTGAAGTGTTGTTATCCGAACAAATCGCAAGAATATGCATGCATTCGCTGTGAGAAGTAGGACATACTATTGATGAGCATCCAATCAATTGCTCTAGCTGTGAAGGAAGTCATTCGCCTGGAGATTGTCCTATGAGTAATATCAACTGTTACCTTTGTGAAAGTCGAGATCGCTGCCCAACTCAATGTTTCTTGGATCCAATAGTTACTACCGTGACCCAGAATCTGCGAAAGAATCTTCGTGCTGCAGTTGCTCAAGAACTATCAAAAGGAAGAGGAACACCAGCGGTAAGTACTAAGTCATTTGAGGAGCTCCAGATGCATCATTCCAAGTGTGTCAGTCCCCATCAAGAAAGTAGTAAGTGGAAATCACCAACAGTGTGTTTCTTGTGTAATGAAGAAGGGCATTGGGCCAAGAAGTGCTCTAAGCATTGTCAAGTTGAGATTAGCAGGAAGAACAATATTGTGTGCTTCAAGTGTCACGAGAAAGGCCATTATGCTAGTCGATGCCCACAGAAAGGTCGAGCATTTGCTATAGTTGCAACTATTCCAGAAGTTACTTAAGTCAAATTCATAACGCCAAGAGTGAGCGGCAAAGTAGCAAGAGTAGTTTACCCAAAGAATCAATTGAAGAAAAGGTGTCTGAGTGAAGACACTAGCCCGGTCATCAAATGCTCAAAAAGGAAGAGGGTTTGCTCTAAGCTCTGTTACACCTGGCGCAAGCCTGGACATTATGCCAACGACTGCCCTCAGAAGAAAGCGACCACGCCAGTTCATGTCAACCTCAACTCCACCCCAGTCAGAGCCTCAGCGCCAATGCCAATCGAGGAAGTTTAGATCAAAAATTTTACCCTATGCAATATCATAACTCTATTTGTATAAGAAGGTGATGGGTTAAGAAATCCATGTAAAGCTCTTCTCTTTTAAAGAAATAAAGTAAAGATGCTTGATATTTTGGTATGCAAAATTTTTTATGACAAATAGAGAGTTAGGTGTTTCTTTGCGCACTCACCATGTGTTGATGGTTCACCTAAAAATGATGTGTGTGCAAGGATGGTCAGTTCAGTGGTAATCAGCATGAAGCCTGTCAACCTAGAAGATTTTCCATTGTCAAGAAGTATTCAGTTAATGCATGATCTAACCTAGGCTAATTGAAAGTTCAGTTGCTTTTTGGATGTATGTGCAAGGATGGTTAGTTCAGTGGTAATCAGCATGAAGCTTGTCAACCCAGAAGATTTGCCATTGTCAAGAAGTATTCAGTTAATGCATGATCAAACCTAGGATAATTGAAAGTTCAGTTGCTTTTTGGATGGAGTAGAGTTCCAAGCAAATCATATTATATTGGAAACTAGACCATAGATAATATCCTTAGAATGGATTGGTTATCCAAACACAAACTATGTTGGATTGTGGTAGAAGAGTTGTGTTAGTTGAAAGCTTTAAATGAGAGAAAGTAGAATTTCAAGCAATCGTAGTTTGCAATTATCAAATGAGGGTTAACAGTGTTAAAGCTGTCAGTTTAGAAGAGGTACCAGTTGTCAGTGAATATCCAGAAGTTTCCCCTAGAAATTATATGTAATGCCACCTGACCGAAATATTGAGTTCGCAATTGAATTGGTGCCTGGTACAGCCCTAGTACCTAAGGGACCATATCGGATACCTAAAGATGAATGGGTGAGAATGAAGAAGCAAATCGAGGAGTTGCTAGAAAAAGGATTTGTGAGACCAAGTTCGTCGTCATGGGGAGCACTTGTTTGTTTGTTCGGAAGAAGGATGGAAGCATGAAAATGTGCATTGGTTATCAAGCTCGGAATGAAGTGACCATAAAGAACAAGTATCCGCTACCTAGGATCAATGATTTGGTTGATTAGTTAAGTGGATCCGAAAATTTTCTCCAAGACAGATCTTCGATCGGGATATTATCAGCTGAAGATTCGAGCGGAAGACATACCCAAGACAACATTTTCAACTAGATGACATTCTTGTCTGCTTCAAGACAGAAGAAGATCATTCAGAGCATTTGAGGCTTGTTCTGGAGAAGTTTCGACCACATCAATTGTATACCAAGTTTAGTAAGTGTGACTTTGCAAGAGGAAAGTGGAATTCCTTAGTCATGTGATGACTGCCAAAGGTGTTGCAGTTGATCCTAGTAAAGTCGAGGCGGTGCTGCATTGGGAACAGCCGAAGTCAGTGACTCAGATTCGCAGTTTTCTTGGAATGACGGGATATTACCGTCGATTCATAGAGGGATTCTCATCAATTGCTAGGCCCCTTACGCAATTGTTGAAGAAAGAGAAGAAATTTGCATGGACGCCAGAGTGTGAGAAGAGTTTTCAAGAATTGAAGAAAATGTTAACATCAGCACAAGTGTTAGCATTGCCAGATAATCAGAGCAGTTTTGATATTGATGCTTCACGTCATGGTCTTAGATATTTGTTAATGCAGGGTGACAAAGTTGTCGCATAAGCTTTGAGGCAGTTGTGGCCACATGAGGAGAATTACTCGACACATGATTTGGAACCACCTGCAGTAGTGTGTGCCTTAAAGATATAGTGCCACTATCTTATCAAAAATCGCTGTGAAATATATACAAACCATAAGAATTTAAAGTATATCTTTACTTAGGCAGACCTAAATATGTGGCAGAGACGATGGTTAGAGTTAATCAAGGATTATAACCTGGAAATTCATTATCACCCTGGAAGGGCTAATGTGGTAGCCGAGGCGTTAAGCAGAAAGAGTCACAGTGTTAATGTGATGATTCAGAAAAGTCAACCTGAGTTATGCAAGGAATTTCAGAAGCTGAGATTGGAAGTGGTACCCAGAAGGTTTCTAACTACCCTGGAGATGAAGGCAACTTTGAAAGATCAAATTAGAGAGGGTAGAAAGATAATACCAAAATAAAGAGGATTAAGTCCAAGATGGACGAAGGTAAAGCTAAGAATTTCACTTTAGATGCACATGGAACCTTATGGATGAAAGATCGAATCTGTGTACTACATAAGAAGGAATTAAAGCAATAGATTCTTGAAGAAGCTCATGATTTAAAGCACTCATCCAGGAAGTGCAAAGATGTCCCAGGATCGAAAGGTGAGGTTTTGGTGGCCAAATATGAAGCGTGAAATTGTTGAGCATGTTGCTTTGGGTGATATATGCTAGAGGGTGAAGGCAATGCATCAGAGGCCAGCAGGTCTATTGCAACCCTTGAAAGTGCCGAATGGAAGTGGGAGGAAATCGGTATGGATTTTATCACTGGTCTACCCAAGACTAAGAGCGGGTCTGATTCCAGATGGGTCATAATTGATTGCTTGACTAAAGTCACGCATTTTATACCAGTGAAGACTACCTATTTAGGAGATCATTTGGCAGAATTGTACATGTCAAGGATTGCGTACCTGCATGGTGTACCAAAGAAGATAGTGTCAGGCCGAGATACCCAATTTACCTCGAGATTTTGTAATAAGTTGCATGAAGCAATGAAAACTCGTCTGAATTTCAATACGGCTTATCATCCTCGGACAGATGGTCAGACTGAGAGAGTCAATTAGATTTTGGAGGATATGTTAAGAGCTTGTGCCCTAGCCTATGCTGCTACATAGGATAAATGTTTGCCGTATGCCGAGTTCAGCTACAACAATAGTTACCAAGCCAGTTTGCAAATGTTGCCATTTGAAGCCTTATACGGTCGCTCTTGTCGCACCCTGCTAAATTAGAATGAGATGGAGGAAAGATTGATTTTTGGACCAGATATTTTAAAGGAAGCTGAAGAGCAAATCGCCATGATCAGAGAACGGTTGAAGACTACCACTACTACAGCGAGGCTTATATCAGATGCACGATCACAGACGGTTTTGAAAAACCGTCTGTAATATGGAACATCACAGACGGTTATGTACTCAAACCGTCAGTGCGTATATCACTGAGCGGTTTTATATTACGGTAAATGCCGTGATACAAAAATATCACGACGGTTTCTAAATATAACCGTGCGTGATGTCTCTGATACTCATTACGAGCGGTTTGAAGTAAAATAAATCAGTGATTTCCTGACGGTTATATAACACAACCGTCGTAATATCTCTGATAATCATTACGAGCGGTTATATTTAGAAACCGTCAGTGATATTCTTGTATCACGAGCGTCGTAATATAAAACCGTCTGTGATAATACCGTCTCCCGTAAAAATAGAGCCTCGATCCATCCACTTCGTTTATAGGGTTTCGGTTTCTATGCTAAGTGGCGGCTGTGGAAGTGAGGCGATTTTTTGAAAAAAGCCATTGATTTGAAGGGTGATATTAGATTCATTTGATTTTGGTGATCTAAGGTTAGTAATGAGTTCTCTAATTGCATGCGCATCGAATTCAATATCGAGGTTTGTTAGGACGAATTAATTTAAAGATTGTTTGATTAGATCTAGTTTAATTGTATTTGGATCCATATGTTGTTTGTGATATTTGGTTAGTAATGTGTTTTAATTGTATTATATTCAACATCTATCTTGATAAGGAAGGAATTTGATGATTTTTTAGATCTAGCTTGTAGAACCATGTGTTGGTTGTTTGATGTATAAGGTTAGCTAGTAATGGTTCTATTTGCATAATATAATATTCGATCATGATGTAGCTATCTAGCTTGTTAAGGATAGAATTTAAAGATTGTTTAGATCTAGCTTATAGATCAATTCAAGTCTTTTGGTGATGTAAGGTTAGTAATGGGTTCTAATTTCATTATTATATTGAAGATTAATTTGAATTGTGTTAATTATTTCTTTGTGATGTAATTAAGGTATGTAATTGCATAATTAGTTTAAGAATGTGTGCATCGCCCTACACAGTGCATAATATTTAACACAAAGTGTTACATGTGTAGCGTAGATGGATCGAAAGTGGATGTCTGTGAGAACCGTCTGAGTCTTGAGTACCTTAATGGCGTCTCCACTTTCAAAAGAGCTGCAGAGGAGGATATGTTTAATAAGGGGTGCAATTCATGTCATGTCCGGTGCATTGATTGCGAAAATCTGAAGATGTTTGAAACTCGGCGAGATCGAAGCACACTTGATTGAAGGGGTTTCAAAAGGGCTATACATGTTGGACCGGTCATGGCGAAGAGCATAATATCTGAGAAGCGACAAGTAGTGTTAATATCGTCGACGATGTCAATGATATGTCGGATGATCATATCGATTGTGCTTCCGATGAGGACAGGTTGCATGATGACAATTTGGATCAGATGCTACGCGATGCAGAAGGAAACTTTGATGACAGGGAATATGGACAGTTCCAGGGCTTAATGGAGGACTCGGAAAAACCTTTGTTCGCAGGGTGCAAGTTGAAATACACAAGGTTATCATCCGTGCTTCAACTACTCAAATTGAAGGCAAGCAACGGTTGGTCCGACAAGAGTTTCACAACTATTACGTCTATTGGCGGACATGCTTCCAGAGGGAAGCGAGTTGCCGATAAGCACCTACAAAGCCAAGCGGGTTCTTTGTCCCTTGGGAATGGAAGTAGAAAGAATACATGTATGTCCAAACGATTTGTATCTGTACCGCAAAGAGTACACAAACTTGCATAGATGTCCGTGTGCAACGCATCCGGTACAAGCGTAAGAGTCATTAGACGATGATGGCGAGAGCATTGAGGTGAAAAAGGTCCTCTGCTAAGGTGGCATGGTATCTGCACTGTAATTCCCGTTTGAAGCGTTTGTTTGCGAACCCAAAGGAGGCAAAAGCATTGCGTTGGCACTTTGAGGGCGTAAGAATGATGGAATGCTAAGGCACCTGCTGATTCCATCCGGTGGAGAAACATCGGCAGGAGCTTTCAAGAATTCGGTGCGGATCCGAGAAATATAAGGTTTGGATTGAGTACAGATGGAATGAATCCTTTCGGTAACATGAGCAGCCGGTATAGCACTTGGCTCGTAAATCTCTGTATCTACAACCCTCCTCCTTGGTTGTGTATGAAGCGGAAGTACATTATGTTGTGCATGCTTATCCAAGGACCGAAACAACACGGGAGCGATATTGATGTGTACCTAGCTCCATTGGTGGAAGATCTAAAAGCACCGTGGGTTACCGGTACACGTATGGGATGCGATACAAGCGAGAGAACTTTACTTTGCGCTTTGCTTGTTGTTACGCACCATAAATGATTACCCCGCCCTTGCTAACTCGTCGGGCCGAGTACAAAAGGAACCAAAGCTCGCACTCGATTGCTTAGATGATACCGAGAGTTTATGGCTGAATCACTCCCATAAAACCGTGTACATGCGTCACCGTAGGTTCCTTCGGAGGAATCACCCATATCGCAAGATGAAGCAACTTTTGACGGAAGGAACGAAAATGGTTCAGCTCAAAGGCGTTTGAGCGGAGAGATGTTCATGACATTGTTAAGGATTTGGATGTTGCGTATGGAAAGGGACGTAAATCAAGTACCCGTGAAAAGAGCATGTGGAAGAAGAGATCAATATTCGGGACCTACCTTCTTTGGGAGCACCTAGAAGTTCGCCTTTGCATCGATGTCATGCGAGAGAAGAATGTGCGTGACGGCGTGATTGGTCTCTTACTCAACATTAAGGGTAAAACAAAGGATGGTATCAACGCACGGCTTGACTTGGTCGATATGGGCATAAGACCTGAGTTAGCACCGAAAGAGACTGATAAAGGCCGTACGTACTTAGAACCTGCTTGTTATACTCTGTCAAAGGCCAAAAGAACTGAACTGTGCCAGTGCTTGCATGGTGTGAAAGTTCCGTCCGGTTACTCCTCCAACATGAAGAGACTTGTTTCGTTGGAAGATTTGAAATTAACCGGCATGAAGTCTCATGATTGTCATGTGCTGATGACACAGATGCTCCCTGTCGCAATTAGAAGTATTTTGCCGGTCAAGGTCCGAGAGACAATCACTAGGCTGTGTTATTTCTTTAACACAATCGCTCAGAAGGTCATCGATCCCGAAGGACTAGATGCTCTGCAAGCTGAGGTGGTGATGACTCTATGTAATCTTGAGATGTATTTCCCTCCATCATTTTTCGATATCATGGTCCATCTCATTGTTCACCTTGTGACAGAGATAAAGATATGCGGGCAGTGTTCCTACGTAGCATGTACTGCTCGAGAGGTACATGGGAATTCTCAAGTCTTCGTCGGAATCGATCTCGTCCGGAGGGTAGCATTGTCGAAGGTTATGCAATGAAGAGGCCGTCGAGTTCTGCGTCGATTACATGGCCCAGGTCGAACCAATAGGTGTGCCTCGATCTCGCCATGAGGGGAGGCTCTAGGGTATCGGGACCATCGGAAGGAAAGCAATCACGCCTGATTCGGTTGCGTATGCTCGAGCCCATTTCACGGTTTTGCAACACATGGTTGTAGTGTCAGCCTATATCGTCGAGCACAAGCAATGGCTAAAACAAGCGAATCCAAAGACGGCAGAGTCTTGGATCATGAGACAACATAACCTTCAATTCAACAAATGGTTGAAGGAGCGACCTATCCTTTGGGAGCTCGTCAGATGACACGCTGACATGGTTGGCAAAAGGACCAACTTTTACAGTTGTCACATGGAAAGGATATGACTTAAATGGGTACACATTTTACACGAGAGATCAGGACATGAAGAGCACAAACCAGAACAGCGGTGTCCGCATAGATGCATTCAATAATACCGCTGGGTTGACGAGGAGCTCCTACTATGGGTTCATAGAGGAGATATGGGAGCTCGACTACGTACTTTTCAAGATTCCCCTATTTCGGTGCCGTTGGGTCCACCTCCAGCACGTGAAGGTTGACAAGAATGGCATCACTACTGTGGACCTCGAACGTGTCGGATACCAAGATGAACCATTCGTACTCGCTAACCAAGTTGTTCAAGTCTTCTATGTAACCGACCGCCCAACAAGAAGCGCCACGTAGTTCTTCAGGGAAAAAGGAGAATTGTCGGAGTTGAGAATGTAGTAGATGAGGAAGAGTACAATCAATTTGATGAGTTGCCACCTATCGAAAATGACATCCTGGTCCCAGAAGAACAACATGAGGAAGCAAGCTACACACGCGTCGATCATCATGAAGGGCTAATTTTCATACAAAAGAATAAGCATGTGGTGGTGTCGTTATGAGAAGGGTGCATTGTCATCATGCTTACTAATTTTCATGTGTAATAATATTACATTAATACAATTGTAAAGATGATACGACCCATCATGCTTTGTACATATGATTGTGATGATCTTTGTAAGTAGCTTGTGAAGCATCTGAATTATGTATATAGGATTGTGATGATCTTTGTAAGTAGCTTGTGAAGCATCTGGATTGATGGAAAAGATGCAAGTATAAGAGCACGTATTTATTCCTTAATATCAATATGATTCCAAATACATGATTCAAAGATGGCCATTCAGACATAATTGATGACAAGAAATAAATTATGTGACTATGGCGAACAAGAACAGAATCATGTCTACTTTGGCAATATGGAAATAGTTGTATGTGATTGCTCTCAGATTTTAGGGTTTGAATTGAGGATTAGAATCTCCACTTCAACCACAGTACAGTCTATATTCTGTTAAAGACAACTTTCCCAGAAGATACAACAAAGTGGCACAAACAAGAGTCGACTGAACTGAACCGACAAGTGAATGTCGATGAGCGAGTATATATCACGAGACGGTTCTTTAACATAACGATGCAGGATGTTATTTGTCCTGACGGTTATGTTACCTAACCGTCAGTGATATCTCAACATCGAGAGCGGTTATATTATATAACCGTCCGTGATGTCACCAACATTACTGAGCGGTTCTATTATAGAACCGCTGCGTGATATTTAAACATCACTGCATCGTTCTATTATAGAACCGTCATGATATCTCAACATCACTGAGCGGTTCTATTATAGAACCGTCTGTGATATCTCATCACAGACCGTTATATTATAGAACCGCCTGTGATGTGCTCTCCTCTATATATCTCCCGCGCGCAGAGCTCATTCACAGCGCACCAAACCCTAACCCTTTGAGATGTTTTGCCTCCCGCGGCGGCCTCCCCCTCGGCGTCCTCCCCCCCGGCGTCCTCCCCCTCCCGGCGTCCTCCCGCCCTCGGCGTCCTCCCCCTCGGCGTCCTCCCCTTCGGCGTCCTCCCCGGCATCGACGTGCTCCCCCTCGTCGTCCTCCCCTGCTGCGACGTGCTCCCCCTCGGCGTGCTCCCCCTCGGCTGTGTTCTTGTGCATCTCGGGCTTCAACCGTGAGTATTTCTGGGGGACTAGCCATCGAGCTAGAGGCCGTTTCTCGATCTGGAGGCACTGCCTGGCCATTTGCTCTATTTTTCGGTGTTGCTCTGCTAGTTAGTGAGTTCTGGGACACTTTCTGTGATTATTCTCGGTCTTGCAAAGGGGCCAGTCGATCTGCGGCTTGGGGACCTTGCGTGTGGGCTTAATGTTCAGTGATGATTTAGGGGATGGAATAGACTAATTGTGACAACAAATCTTAGCAGTCAATTTCACTTTCATATATATATATTTGATTAGTGTGAGTTCGGCGGTGATTGAGGTTGCTGGAAGAGTGGTTGATCAGAATCGAGTTTTTGATGTTGGTTGAAAAGGTCTTTTGCTGATGATCAAGGATGATGTTTGTTTTCTGGTTGTTTAGAGCCCGTGGCGATAACTAGTTAAAATGTCTTTGTTACGGTTGGCTAGGAGCGATGGTCTTTGTGGTTGTTTTTGGTGCCCCGATAATTAGTTTGGAGGGTGCTGCTTAGGTGGTGGTTTAGTGGAGTTTTGATTTACTGCTGGTTGTGCGGACGGACCGACCTATCGGTCTTGAGTAAGTACTCGGATCAATGAAGAAAGAGGCGAGAGAAGCCTATGGGCGTTGATGCAGCGGAAGAAGACAGCAACCAAGGAGTGTTCCCCTTGGTTGCTGTCTTCTTCCACGCACTAATCCATCGCTTCCTCTTGCTCCTCTTCTCTATTCAAGTCGGGTGTTCCAAAGTCCTTCCGGGCATGGAAGACCCGACTTGCAATCACATTTGTTCAATCTTTAATTACCCTACCTAGAGTAATCTATCAAGTACATCTACAATTTTTACCAAAGTACCATGTTCTCCCACCGTGGCACGACGGTGTGTTGCATAAGAGCATGTCGTCGGCTACTTGCACCGTGGCACTACGGTGACCTTCCGAAAGCCACTTCGTATGGCATGAAGCAAATCACACACTCTAGTGTGTCCGGTTCGATGGAGAAGACCGTGGTTGCCGTCGCCTCGCCATGCTGCGTGCGGGTCTTGGTTGATTTATTAGTCGAGTTCCATCAACATTATCATAAGAAGGGAGAAAAAGCGCTACAAATGTTTATATTTTAAGTCTATCCTGATCGGACAAACTGTTGCCTCAATGCATATAGGAAGTGCAGATATTCAATTACAACATCTATAACTGGTTGTGCCTTATAAATATCGTTGTAGAAATATTGATGGAAATTTCGAACAACACCATAACTAATGGAGGTTCTGCTGGGGGTGTGGGAAAAAAGGTCATCACAGACGGTTCTTATTTGAAACTGTCTGTGATAAGTTCATATCACGAGCGGTTACGATTTGAAAGCTATGCGTGATATTTACTATCACGAGCGGTTACGATTTGAAACCGTTTGTGATATTTAGTTATCACGAGCGGTTGTAATTTGAAACCGTCGTGATATGTAGTTATCACTGACGGTTTCAAATAAGAACCGCTGCGTGATAATTAAATTTCACTGAGCGGTTTATTAATACAACCGTCGTGATATATATTTTCTCGAGCGGGTATAGAACCGTCTCGATGATCTCCTTCATCACAGACTTATTGTTACTGACGGTTCACAAAACCGTCTCTGATGACGTTTGCGAACCGTCTCTGACGAAGTTTTCTGTAGTAGTGTACTCAATCAAGGCAAAAGAGCTATGCTGATAATTGTCACCGAGAGTTAAGCTTTGAACTTGAAGACTTCGTGTATCTCAGAGTAACCCCGCTCAAGGCAGTGAAAATGTTTCATGCAAATGGAAAGCTTGCGCCAAGATATGTTGGTCCGTGGGAGAGGTTGCATACCAGTTGGAATTGCCATAGCCGTTGGTAGAAGTGCATGATGTATTCTATGTTTCTCAATTGAAGTGTCTTCAAGTGCTAGTAGAATAGACACCATTGGAGTCAATTGATTTGCAAGAGCATCTTAAACTACAAGGAACAACCAATCAAGATTCTGGATGTAGCTAATCGAAGAACCTAAAATAAGTCAGTGCGTTACTGCAGAGTGCAGTGGAACAATCATTCAGAGAACGAGGCCACGTGGGAGCATGAGGAGGATTTGAAGTTAGAATTTCCAAACCTATTCCTTAGTCAGCCCTGAATCTCAGGGTCGAGATTCCGTTAAGGGGGGAGGTTTGTAACATCTCAAATTTTGCTTTTGTTGGATTTATTGTGCTTTATCCTTTTATTTGAATTTTCTGAGATTTTATTTAATTCTTTTTGCATTTATTGAAATAGGCCTTTTGCTATATTTTATTTATTTAGTGCAAAGTGTTGTTCATCCTTTACTGGAAATATTTTATTTGGGTTCCAAATATCTTAAAGTCATTTATGGAATTTTTTTGGATTTTTTCGGATTTTCTTGCTATTTATTTTGGCTTTGTTTATTTTCCTGATTTGTTTTTATTCGGAAATGAATTAAAAATGTCTAAACAGTGATTGGGCCAAAACCCAGCCAGTTCAACCCATTTTTCGTGCTCGCTGACCTGTTCAACCCAGCCGCCGTTGAACCCTAGCCACCTTGCGCCTCGTCGTTCGATCTTGATCAAATGATCGTCGTTGCGCCGTGCCTTCGCCCGCTGCTGTCCATCCGATCAAGCCCTTGTGTACATCCCCGATGCCGTGTCCCCGCCGAACTCTGCCGCCGCCACGTGCTCCTCCGTGTTTTTCGCAACAAACACGAACGCCTAGACCCCTATTTAATGCACCGCCGCCACCCTTGTGCTCCTCACCTCGCACCTCATCTGTTGGTCAACCCTCGCCCGCCGAGACGCCCTCGCCTGCCCACAATTGCTTGCCGTAGCTCCCGAGCCTTCTGCCGCTTGTGTCATCGCCGCTGGTCCCTTTCCACCGTTGCCGAGGTCGCCGGAGCATCGCCCGCGTCAAGCCACATCGGTCAAGCCATCTTGTGTCATCGGAGGAGCCCTGGAACTCCTTGCGCCTATCGTCTTCCTCGTCTCCAGTGAGCCCGCGATGCCACGCCATCGCCGCCGAGTCGAGCTTTGTCCGCCATTGGATCTCCAGTTGACGCTCCCGATCACGCCACGTCGCCGCATCCATAGTAAACACCTTCATCATCCCTCACCGTTAGATTTCAAATGTACGGTAGAGATTGCATCATGTATGTTTGTATTAGCTCAGATCTCAACCGTTAGATCTTAATCTTAGGGTTTTAATTGTGCTGCGTTGCTTAATCGTTGCCGCCGTCAGATGCGTGCCGATCAGTCCAGATCGTGCCGCGTGTTGTGCCACCGCTTCGCCTGCCGTCGCCATTAGATCCAGATTCATCAGCCGAGATGGCACCACATGTTGAGCGCCGGTGCAGCCGTGTCACAACTTCTCGTCAAGTAGTGCTAGCCATTCGATCTGCCGTGGAGGGTTATGATGTTGCCGCATGTCTTCATCATGTACCGCCGTGCTAGTAGTCGCCCGTCGTTCGATTCGGATCGAATGTCTCAGATCGTTCCGTGTGTCATGTTGTTTCAGCCGTCGGATCTTGAGTGTGTGGATCAGGTCAAGCCACACCCGCATCCAATCGCATGCCACTGTGTGTCTATCACAGTGTCTAAAACGCCGCGTGTGCCTGAACCGTGCTGTAAACTAGGTCTATGCGCCGCAACACGTGTCGGTCCGTGGTTCTGCCATGTGTCTGCTGACGTCATAATCCAATTTTTCTTTATAAAAATAATTCAGCAGAAATTCAATCCGGTGTTGACGTCATAAATGCGAATTTCCCGTACAAAATTAATTCAATTAATTCGGAATTTATGATTTTTGTGATTTATCTTTTATTTCAAACTTAGAATGGCTATATCTTTTGCATCCGAACTCCGATTGAGGTGATTCCAGTTTCTAAAAATTTGTAAAATCATGCTCTATTTATTTCTGAATTTTATTTAATTTTTAAAATTGATTTTCCTATCTATTTTGGGTATTTATTGCTTTCTCTTTCGTTATGCGTAGACGTTAAGTTGCTCGGTGAGTCTGTCATCGAGGAGCCAAGCCAAGACTAAGGTCCAGAGCAAGATTCAGAGCTATTTGAAGGCAAGTTGTACTTTGATTATGTTGAACCCAGTTTATAAAATCGCTATGTTGTTTTACTTTATGCATGCCATTTATGTGTACAATTGTTTTTGAACTAGTTTGGGATCTAGTTAATCTACCTACTTGATCTATACCCTACATTGTCACTTGTATGTCTTGATCAATCGTCACCATAGAATGGTTTAACATTAGTTGGTTGATATTAACAACCAATATGGGTTGGTTAGGCCGTGTTAGTTTGCTTAGCCACGCTACATCCATTCATTTATTTGGAATACCAAAAGTTAATCTTGACTAATGGAATATGAAACATGATTATAAGTAGTGTGTCAGCTGTTGTCACACAATGATGTTGAGTTGTACTGATGAAGGATGTCACGCAACGATATTGATTTGTTGATGGCACGTGGTGCCTGGTAATTAACTAGGGTTGTAAAATGATTTAGACTAAGGCAAGTGGCAGGGATACATGGTGGGCCAATGTGGCACTTGGGCGGTCGCATTTGCTTTTTATGACATTTGATGGTTATGGTGATTTTTGGTTAGTCTTGCTTTGATCAATTAAGGACTTAACCTTGCAAACATTTGATCTGAGTCAATCATGCAATCACATGTCCGATATAGGACGGACCTAGCTAATTAATTTGTTATGTCTAAGCTTTGGTACTACTAGTGGTGGTGTGAGACCCGGGTAGTGGTAATCAGTTCTCGCACGGGGTGGCTCACATGGCGCAATAGGGGGGCCTTGGATGTGGTAACCAGTCACACCAATGTTGAAACCTTAGCGAGTAGTACTTGGTTTAGACAGAGTATTGTAAAAGCTTTGTCATGATCTCTCTGCTGACACACCAAAGGAAATGTGTTAATAGCTTGGCAACAAGGGATGATCATGTCGTGTGGGTAAAGTGCATAACCTCTGCAAAGTGTCAAATCCATTCGAATAGCCGTGCTCGCGGTATTGAGCATTGCTCAGTGATTACAGTCAAGAGTTAGATTTTATAAAAATGAATTGGGGATGGAGGCTAGATGCCTACGAAAGATTGGAATTTGATTTAAGGATTGAGTTGATTTAATTTGGGAAACAACTGAGAAATTTATTACTGTTATTATTTATTTTACTGTCTTTTCAATCTATCTATGCTATTCTTTCATAAATGCAGCTTTATTGCAAATTAACCATATTAGCCATTCCTTTGGAATAAGCTATGCATATAGTATAATAGACTTGCATTCTGTGCACAACTTGTTGAGTGCTTTCTGTACTCACACTTGCCTACAACCAAATCATCAGTTGAGAAGAAGTCTACACTTTCAAAAGAGATGGAGTTCAACCAGAAGACGATTATCTAAGAGTTGAACCTTGTCAGATGCTTGTGGCATGTTGATGGGATTCACCGACGTTCTTCGTTCTGCTGCTGTTTATTTACTTTGCATCAGAACCATCGAGGCTTAATAAGTGTAAGGTTAACCATAAGGTCATTCAACTATATCTTTCTTAATATATCAAGTCTTTTATTATATTTCTGCTGTGTACGATTGTGATATTCATCTATGTTGAGCCTGTATGTACTAGTGTGATCCTGGACTAGTGCTGAATACACAGAGGGTCCAAATTTGCATATTCGAGTCCCAACAGCTGCATTTATCTTAATCTTTATTTTCAGTCTGGCTCCGCGTGACTTAATAATATAAGTTGATCATAAGATCACACACTTAGTTATATTAATAAATGAAGCCTTAATATTCTTACCGCTGTGTATGATGTGATAGTTGCCAACGTTAAGTTGTATGCATTAGCGTTGGTCTAAGGACTAGTATAGTAAACATAGTGGGTTCGAATTGATGAATTCGGGTTCCAACAAAATTAGTACTGCATGCACATAAAACCCTATTATTGGTATTTAATATCAAAAATACGCGCCTCACATACGTAGAGCCAGTGACATAGAAACTAATGGACTGGAGGCTTCAGCATATCTCAGTATATGACAGCCCAATCTAGATTCTGGTTACCTGGCAATTGATGCGTTTTTGTTCATCATTAGTCCCAATCCCGTATATGAAGGCTCTTAAGTTGACCCAGGCTGCAAAGGAAGAAAAATATTTCTAGTATGGCGCGCAGTACAACAGCAAAGCTGTGGATAATACACTCAACCTAAAGTTTCCACTCCATCATTACAGATGATTACCTAAAACAGCCTTAACATGCCATAAACAACACTACAAGAGGGCATCATTCGTGGCCACTATCACAAAAAATGAAAATAGGCGGCCAACATCTACTGAAAACACAAAAACTGCGCAAGCGAACTCAAGATAATCAACTGATAGAAACATCAACAAACAGACCAGCAAGGCTGTCATAAGAATGGGAACATATCCTGTGCAATCAGACAGTTCGTGCAACCACGGTGCAACCTAACTAGAAAAAGTTTCAAAAAATTCTGAAAAAAATCATAGATGTACATCTCAGCTTACCCCATCTACATATAAAATTTCATAATCAAATTCGTCCTGTGCTAAAAGTAATAAAAAAGATAAACTTGATCATGTTTTTTTTTTTTGTAACTCTTAGCACAGGATGAATTTGATCATGAAATTTTATATGTAGATGGGGTAAGCTGAGATGTGCATCCATGATTTTTTTCAGAATTTTTTGAAACTTTTTTTAGTTGAGTTGCACCATGGTTTCACCAACCTGTCTGATTGCACAAGATATTTTTCCCACAAGAATACGGTAATCTATATTGTAAACAGATGGGAACACCTCCCATAGTTCCAAGTAGAGCAAAATTACTGTTACAAGATATCTATGTCCTCAGCAAATATCAAAGGCACAAGTTCAGAACATCCAGATCAAAAGCCACATTCACAGATAAAGTTCTAAATTATGCAGTAAACCTACATAACACGTGTCATCAGGCCAGACAGAACAAGACAGGCTGAGCTGATCATCCTCCCCACACCCTTACCTCACAGTGACTATATCATCAATCTTCAATATCATTCTAACACACTCGCAAGCCAGCATGATAGCACTCGTGCTCACCAGCAAGGGTTGCACAACATTCTCCTCAAGGATGTTTGTAATCTGGCCTTTCCTCACGTTAATGCCAGAATTCTTCTCACCCTTCGCATGACGATTCCTCAGCTCAGTAACAATGGAGATCGGATTGAGCCCTGCATTCTCTGCCAATGTGTAAGGGATGACCTCAAGTGCATCAGCAAACTCCTTGATGCAGTAACTCTCCATCCCTTGGAGCTCCTTTGCCCAAGCAGCCAGTTGCATTGACATTTCTATTTCTGGTGCACCACCACCGGCAATCAAAAACCTCTTGTTCACCAAGCACCTGAAGCATCAAAAACACATATGAACCAGATCAGAACATTGAGGAAATCGTAACTTAATCTAAGTTGTTTTTCAGTTGGTTCAGGACGTTCTCTACACCATTACTACAAAATGACACAAAAGCTTGATGTAGATCATGGGTAAGGGTGACCATTATAAAAGAATAAATGTAATTATGCCCACAAGGCCTACAGACATTGCTATGACACTTATAACTGGCAGTATACTTATATCCATAAGGCCTACAGACAAGGGGTCAGACCCTGCATTTCAGCAAACAGCCCGTGAAAGGACCTCCCATTTACACAAGGGCAGCTTGTGATTATGCTATACCTTAGAAAATATTTACCAAAAAATCTCGCGTAAAACTTTGCTAACCAGTTTTCCTAACCATCCGGTATTCCATGCACTTGTTTCTCCAGCAAAATCCAGTAGCAGCCATTCAATATTACATACCAACAAAAGATTGCAAGGAACTGACTGCCCACTATATGCATATTCTCTTGCCTGCAATTCAAAATATGAATTGCCCTACCCTGAAGCAGTCATTGCCAGGTTAGATGAGAAGGCATAGAAATAGATTGCTGATATAATCTTGCCAATTTGATATAATCTGAGATGTGCACCAGTATATTGTCATGCATGGATCACATCAAAGCCTATAGAAGGTGGATGTATTAATTGAGAAACATTTACAACCAAAAAACATGTGGTAGACCATTATAATCTCCAAAACGACCATGTTCCTATCTGCTCCAGAGCAGCAGTGTTCAGCAGTAACAACTCTGAATTTAAATGGAAGAAAACATTTACCAGAGAAAACAATACGATCTACTACCATTTTTAACAAATACCAAAAAGAGAAAAATGAAACCTCTTACTGGACCATGTACATATACAATGCGTATTCTTGTTATAAGATGATAAAGCAGGTTAACAGCAGTCATCCACCAAACTGGTGCATACCATTTAAGAATGCCCATGTAGTTTACCATCCAGATTTTTTATCTAGCAGTGAACAGTAGTAAAATAAGGGAATCAAAGAAAATGTTTTGGCAATTTCATGTAGACATGAATAATGTCATTTAAAACACTTTCATAATAACGACGGGTCAAACTGTACAGTGGCATGTTATCCCCTAGCCAAGTCATTCAAACATCTGCAGAATGTGGATACAGCTAGAGATCGCATACAAACCTTGATGATGAAATTTTAAAAAAAATGGTTAGAGCTATCATGGGATAATTCATGTGTTGGCACTTCCCTAACCTGGCCCATTAAGGGCGAAACGACCATAAGGTCCGATAGCACCTTTCAGTCCATATTTTTATTTAGCTTTCACCACAGACCTCACCACCCTATAAATATAAGGGTAGGGGTTGGCTATTTGTACATCCAATTCGAAGAGAGAGGCTATCGGGACTACATCTTTTGTCTACTTATTTAGTGAATTTGGGTGCTTGATCGTCAACAATGTGACTCCCAATACACAACAGCTGCTAGCTACCCATAAGAAGCAATAGCTCATAACTTTCTACAAATAGAGTAGCAAATAACACTAGGTCATCCACCGCATTAAGTTGGCTAAGTTAGATCAACAAAACAAGTTTTTAAAAGACATGTTTAAGCAAATTTGACAATGATGGAGATGATAATTTTTAACACATAATATGGCGCAGCAGGTGCTTCATGCATTTAAACAATTGGCACATACAGTGGGTATTAACAGAAAGTAACACATAACTGAAGCACTAATATCATTAACAGCAAATATGGAAGTATTTTGACACTGCACATTTACTATATTGGACTTTTCATATAACACCCTAAACTTTGCTCCAAAGTCCGTAAGGCACCCCCGAACTATGAAACTAGATATTTAACGCCCCAAAAAAAAAAAAAACAGGCGGAACCTTGCAACCGATTAAAACAACAACCTGACTTGGTTTCATAGTGGTAGTGCCCACATGGTGTGTGATAAGTTGACGGTTTTGCTACGTAAGATGACATGTCAGACAAGTTTAGGTCAATGACAGGTGGAATCCATCAGGGTTTCTTTCCCAAATCAAATTAGAGAGTGAGGGAGCTACAAGGGCCGACAACCATGGAAGCATGATTGGGAGCTAAGCGGATAAGCTCCAATTAGTCCAGCATGTCATCCTACATAGCAAAAAAACCCACTTATTGCGCCACGCGGGCAATACAACTATATGAAACTGGCCAGGGTTTATTTGAGCCAGATTGCAAGCCAAGTTTTTTTTTTTTTTTTGGTTTTTTTTGTGGGTGTGTGTGTGGGGGGGGGTGGATGGGGTCAAGTGTCTGATTTCATTGTTCAAGATGCTTGATGGACTTTCAACCAAAGTTCGGGTGTCATATGAACTTCTTCCTTACTATTTAGACCTGACAGACCATAACAGAAATCACAAGGGTGATATATAACATACCGTCATAAGAAATTATTTGAAAGGTAGTATAATTGCAGACCATAACAGAAATCACAAAGGGTGATATATAACATACCATGATAAGAAATTATTTGAAAGGTAGTATAATTGCACAAATGCTGCTAACTTAGCATGGAACAAAATGCAGTGTGTTCTACCTCCTCTCTAAATCTTAAGTAGCAGCCACAAAAGAGCAAAGTCTATCATTAGAGCCTCATGCCACCACAGCATCACCTAGAATATTTGCATTCTAATAATTATCCTCACATCACAATGACATTAGATCTGCTAATACATCAACACTATTACCTTCACCTACTGTTATGCTGCAATATACTGCACCAAATCCACAGTCCCCACAAAGCACCAAGCAGCACATGCTACCCTCACAATCACTGCAGCATTGAGCACTCAGTCCACAATTGGAATGACCTGATCTCGAGGCCCATCAAACTTAGAACCAGTGTTACTCAGACACCCGTGTCCAAAAAATTTTGCCAAATCGGACACCTCGAATTTGAGTCAGAGTCCGACACCCGTGTCCGATTCCGAGTAGCATTTCCCGTATCCAAAAATTTTTGCCGAATCCGAGTCGGATTCTAACTTCTGTCTACATCCAACTAACACTGCTTAGAACACGTTTACACCTAACCACCTAGTAACAGGTCCTCTAGTACATTTGACAAACTGCGCAAATACTCAACAGCACCAACATCTGTAAACAAGCTCACTGTCTTTATTTCCCTATGTGGATACTGTAGCATATAGAGGGGTTGATGGAAAATGACTCTGTTTTTGCTAAGCAAGTTGTTATGACAGTATATGTGCAAGTAATAGAACATGGTCTCAAGGTGTGGTTTATCCAAAGCTTGTTTCTTGTTCAAACTACTCACAATTGTCAATTAACTCAGAGAAAGGCATTCCAGTCTTAAACCAGCAACTCTCCATTACATAAAGGACACCAATCAATTGAACCGAAACAATACTTCTGATAAATGTGTACACAAAGACTCATCTACCATACTTCTAACAAACATGTAGATAAAGGTCGTATTTATAACCAAAAGGAAATACCAGAATGCATTTAAATTTTAAAGAATATGCTAAGAAAACAAATAAGAAGGTAGTAGTTTATACAGGTTTTATACAACATTCAGACCATGAAGCACAATTTAAACACAATTACCATGTGGCATAAAATTACGGACAAATAGAGCACGACTATAATGAAAATGCCATCAAATTCAATGTCCGGTCTACGAGTAAAAAAAATGGTCATCCCAAGAATAACACAAGTACCAAATGTAACATATTCAAGATGGCTTACAGGTTCCCAGTTTGTACCACAGACTGAACAGATGTGGTTAATGTTTCCTAATTAACCCCACATAGACAAAGTAACATCAAAATAGCTAAAATTTATGGCAACGACTGCTGTGCAATCAGGGCTCCCGTGCAATCACCGTGCAATCCAACTAAGAAAAGTTTCAAAAAATTCTGAAAAAAATCATGGATGTACATCTCATCTTACCCCATCTACATATAAAATTTCATGATCAAATTCGTCCTATGCTAGAAGTTACAAAAAAAAACAAATTTGAGGTGCATTTGAACTATTCAAGTTTGTCAGAAATTTGTCTTTTTTGTAACTTCTAGCATAGGACGAATTTGATCATAAAATTTTATATGTAGATGGGGTAAGATGAGATGTACATCCATGATTTTTTTCAGAATTTTTTAAAACTTTTCTTAGTTGGATTGCACGGTGATTGCACGGGAGCCCTGATTGCACAGCAGTCGTTGCCAAAATTTATTGTCTTACTGCTAGATAAGTCGTATTAGATCTATATTCCCTACCTAGGCCGTAACAGAAAGTGGATATCTACTTAAGCACGAGGATTATGTATTCTTTTCTTTCAATCTAACGAGAATGCAAGGATCATGTACTCTTTTGTACTTCAAACAAATAACAAAAGTTGTTGCTTTCAACACGTATGTACAAATTGTAGCAACATATGACAAGTTTGTTTGCAGAATATGAAACAAATTGCTGCAATGAACCAAATCCAATAGAAGATTGGGAGCATGGTATTAATGGATTAGAACCAAAAAAATTTGTTTACCCTATGCTGCGTTTCCAAATCATGGTCCTATCCTATGCTACCCAATGTATTTGATTTACAGTGCATCATTTACCAATAACACTTGGCTTGGCCCAAATCAGCATATTAAAAATGATCTCAAAAGGCATGACTACAATCTAGAAGCCTTCAAGCATATAACATTTAGATAATTAATTCAGCAGAAGATGCGTATTACCTGATGACACAAAGGGCATCGTGAAGACTACGATCAGCTTCATCAATAACCAACTGGTTGGACCCCCGGACAAGTACAGTTGCAGTCCTCCCCATATTCTTGATACCAGTGATCTTCACAATCTTGCTCTCCCCAACAGACGCTTCCTCAACAAGATCAGCATACCCAAGTTTATCTTCACGGAAATGCTCAATGTTAGCAATGGGCAAGCAGTTCAGTGTCTTGGTGATAAACTCAATTTCGTCCCTCTCCACATCCTTCACCACCAGGACCTTAGCCTTTGCGAGATAATGCAGCGATAAATCGGTCACTGCATCACGCAAGATGCTCTTCTGAATGAGCAGGACATTGCATCCGGCCGCCTTGATCTTCTTGACCATCCCAAGGATGTAATTGCGCTCCTCACGGAGGATGCGGTCCATTTGTGCATAGTCTGACACAATGACGCTCTGCTCAATGTCAGTCTTGGGTGGCGAGACCTGGAACTGTATGACAGCGATCTTGGCATTCTCGACACGAGTCGGCCCCCCTGCAGCGTGGCTAGCCTTCTTGTCAAAGATGACGCCGCGGACAAGCTCAGTGTCGTCGACGGTGCCACCAAGCTTCTTAACGATGCGGATGTCGCGGAGGTCAAGGAGGTCCGGATGAGCAGGATCAACGACAGAGAGGGCGGCATCGACAGCGAGGGGGGAGAGAAGACTGGAGTACTGGGAGACTACCTTGGAGTTGAGGGCTGTGGATGCGGACTTGACGAGGGAGTCCCGGTCGGATAGCTCGATAGGGATGGCCATGGCGTGGAGGACCTCGACGGCGCGGGCGGCGAGGCGGTGGAGGGCGTCGGCAGCGGCAGTGGGGTGGGCGCCCGCAGAGAGGAGTGACTGCGCGCGGCGGAGCAGGGATCCAGCGAGGACGACGACGGTGGTGGTGCCGTCGCCGGCGGCGGCGTCCTGGGAGCGGGAGAGCTCGGCGAGCATGCGGGCGGCGGGCTGGAGGAGGGACATGCGGGAGAGGATGGTGGCACCGTCGTTGGTGATGATGACCTCCTGCGCCTGGTCCCCGGTGGAGATCATCTTGTCCATGCCTCGGGGGCCGAGGGAGGTGCGCACCGCGTCGGCGACGGCGCGTGCGGCTGCGATGTTGGCGCCGCGGACGTCGTCGCGGCGCTTGTTGTCGGTGTAGGTCTCCGTCTTGCGGGACGGCGAGGGAGCGACGGGGGCGGCGGCGACGGCGGCCATGGCGGCGGATTGGGAGGGGTGTGAGGGAGGTTTGGTTTGGTTGGGAGGCGCTAGCTAGGGCTTTTCAGATTTTGGGGAGGCGCGTGGAGACTCTGCAAGGGTGTAGCTAGCGGATGACTGCGGTTAGGGATGCGCGATTGAAATGGGCTTGGGCCATTTACCCAAGCGGGCTAGGCTGCACACTCCACCTGCATGTGTTATACAGTCGCCCACTTCCGCACCTTCCAAGAGGTGGCGCTGCCAGCCCAAACGAAACGAAGCGAGGGAAGGAAATAAAAAAAGTTGCTCTGAAACGAAGCAATCAGGGGAAAGACAGAACCGAGAGCCTGAGAAGAGCAGCTAGAGATAGAATCTATCGATCCATGGTCCGCTTGTAGATAGAGAGGGAGCACTCCATTTTTCCACGCCAATTTACCCGCGTGTATTTTATGAACTTATTAGGCTTTGCTTAGATGACTCGGTCTCAACTAAGATCTATGTAGACGGGCTAAGGTCCTGTTTGGCAATTAGGTTTTTCCATAGTTTCTTGATAAAACCATAGTTTTAAAGAAGGGGACATATCCAGTGCAATCATATAGTCTGGTGCAATCATCGTGCAATCCAACTAAGAAAAGTTTCAAAAAATTCTGAAAAAAATCATGGATGTACATCTCATCTTACCCCATCTACATATAAAATTTCATGATCAAATTCATCCTATGTTAAGAGTAATAAAAAAGACAAATTTCTGACAAACTTGAATAGTTCAAATGCACCCTAAATTTGTCTTTTTTGTAACTTCTAGTATAGGACGAATTTGATCATGAAATTTTATATGTAGATAGGGTAAGATGAGATGTACATCCATGATTTTTTTCAGAATTTTTTGAAACTTTTCTTAGTTGGATTGCACGGTGATTGCACCAAACTCATGATTGCACTGGATATGTCCCCTTTAAAGAAAAACTCTGTTTTAGAAATTAAGAAGTGTTTGGTAGCCCTTCAAAAAACTCTGTTTTAAAAACCATGATTTTCACAAAACCATGGTTTTTTCTCTGTTATGGAAACTTTGGTCTTGAGCAAATTTTTCTGAGCGCTGACATCAAAACAACTCCCAAAACTTTGTAGCCAAACAGTTGGGAGTTTCAAGAAAAACTATGGTTTTAATGGGGTTTGGTAAAACTATGTTTTTTATGCCAAGACAATTCCCAAACTATAGTTTTGCAAAATCTTGTTGCCAAACAGGACCTAAGAATTTGAATGAAAATTCCAGCCCATCTACGTGGATGGTCAAAATTGTAGACAAGCCAAACAATACCTTCGAGTTATCTCTGTGTTTTCTGAAAACTTTATTCTTGTTTTGACACTTTCTAGTGGCTATTTTCCTAAGTTGACTGCAGCTACCTCTCGAACACGTATTTTTCCCATATTTTCTACTCTGTGTTTTGCCCTATATGACTATATCAGTCGTTTTTATTTTGGTTTTTAAGCCGTGTGTTCGAAATAGATCCAATTTCGCGCTTACAACTAGGAAAGGTTTATTTGTAACATGTATTCCAACTTGGGTTGGTCAACTTTTAACTGATTTTTCAAAAACATTCAACCACAAAAATTCGACCGTTCAACTAAAAACTCGGTGAACTTTTAAATTGAAAATTTTAACTTTTCATACATGTAACTTTCAAAACAAGGCAAATTCCAAACTTCAACATCAAAATTTTCTTGCCAAATATGGTGGCGTTAAGGCGATACGTAAAGATGGCGACGGGAGTGGTAGATCCAAGTTTCCCAACGACCTGTTGCCGCCCCCCCCCCCCCCCACCCCCCTTTTTTATCTTTTTCTTTTTTTTTTTGCTTCAAATGGCACTGTTCTTTACTGTTTTTGTTTTCGGGAACCAATTCCTTACTGGATGGAAGAAAGGGAGGAATACTCGTCTCATTGCTTTCACATACTTTATGCTCCATGTATATTACATAAAAGCAATCAATCCCTTAGCGACAACGCCGTTCATCTTTTTCACAGCAAATGTTTGTCTTGCTTTCGAATGCTTTTTAGGCGCAATACCAAGGAACAATTCAACTCTTTCTCCCAAAAACAGAAACTATATATTTCTGCTAACATCTGGTATGAATAATTCATGTTCTTGTTGCTTTGCATATATCCTTTTAATTATGTGCATTCCATGGGTCCTGCCCTGCCCATGCTAAGGCTTATCCCTTCCCAGCTAAGTCCTACAAATTCCTTTGTCATGTGTGCTTGAAATCGAATCTCTTCTGCATGCAGGTTAAAATATTTGGCCGGAATATGTTCCATGAATTTGACCATCCAATGTACATCCGCACTTTATTTACGTTTATCTGGCTTGTGCTGTGGCTGGAATATAATACCCATGATGCCAGAACGGCAGGCCTATGATTTCTAGTATATATGTGGACTATTCAAGAAGTACAAAGATACACCTTTCACAATCTCATAGTTCTGTAAAATAAGGGGTAGACATTATATATATGCATTTATAGTGATTATAGGTACAACGTAGATTCTGACTCGTACAAATCATATAACATGCACCTATATACAGGTGAATACAATTAATGCGCAGAATACAGATGAAGTTGTAATAATACCTCTATTATGTGTGCTCATTCAAGGCACAAGGTACATTTTTTTTGCAAAAAAAGCCCTTCAAGAATTCCGAAATCGCGAATAATACCTCCATTATGTGTGGAAGATTTTGAGCTCATTCAAGGCACAAGGTACATTTTTTTGCAAAAAAAAAAGCCCTTCAAGAATTCCGAAATCGCGAATAGGTCCTTCCACCGGTTATTTTGCAGAAAGGGCTCCGGAAATTCTAAAATTGCGAACAGGTCCTTCCGTGGAAAATTAGAAATCGTGAGCGGGTCCTTCTACAGGTTATTTTGCAAAAAAGACCCTGTACTCCGGTTCTTTTGACCCGGGAGATTTAAAAAAATTGAAATTGCGAACAGGTCTTTCCACCGATTATTTTGCGAAAGGGGCCCTGTAGTTCCACAAATTCAATGTGGTCGCCGGTTCTTTCGGTCCGGAAGATTTTAAAAAAAGTTGAGATCACAAGCAGGTCTTTCAGCCAGTTCTTTTGACCCGAAAGATTTAAAATGCTGGTTCTTTTGATCTGGAAGATTCCAAAATCGTGAATCAGTCCTTTTGCCAGTTATTTTGCAAAAAATACCCCGTAATTCCCCAAATTAAGCACAGGCGCCGGTTCTTTCGACACAAAAGATTGGAATTACGTTATACAAATTCACCGATGGTTCCTAGCCAGCCAATTAAAAAAACACACCGAGAAAAACGGAATTTCATTTTTTGTCGAAAAATTTGGGTCAGATTTTTTCGCCGGACGCGGCATCGCGCACCATTCTACCTAGTAGAATATCAATTTTGCACAGATCGATGCCTTGTGTGATTTTTAGAGGTTGACAGAAATTATCTCTATAGAAGTAAGTAAGTGGCCTACTTCGGTTGCTCAATTGTCGTTTGACAAATTAAGAATGGGTGACTATTCACTACCTTGAAAAAGGTCATCGATGGCGGTTCGAAGCGCCATCGATGGCGTTTTCGAACCGCCACATATTTAGTGCCATCGATAATCCAGATTATCGTGATGGTTCTAGAACCGCCACAGATAACATTATTTGTGACGGTTTGTGGCTCGAACCGTCATCGATACCCATGATATCGATGACGGTTCGAGCCAAAAACCGCCATCGATAGTACTAGTATCGATGGCGGTTTTGCTCACCGTCATCGATATAATGGGTATCGATGTGATTCGAGCCAAAACCGGCATCGATACTAGTACTATCGATGGCGGTTTTTGGCTCGAACCAAATCGCGATAGTCCGACACATGAAAATAAAAAGCGGCATTTGTGGCTAGCCTCGGCGAAAGCTAGCCATGCCCTCTGTCTGAGAATATATATAAGAGAATTGATAGAAGTGTCATACAGAAGCGAATTGATAGAAGTGTCATACAATAAGTCGACAATACAATATGAACAAATGAAGAATTGAAAGAAATAGTATAAGTGACAATACAAGGTAGAATCTAACAATGTTGGCAACCGGGCAATTCCGGAGAACGACAAAGTAACTTAGTAACTAATATTGAAATTTCAGGACTAACCATCTCATCTTGTCATTGCAACCACCTACGAGACCTTTAAACATATACAATTAAGTGTTTGAGTTTCAATTCAAAAGCGGTCTAATACCGACAATTTCATAATGCATGAAATTACAATAGACGATATGAATATTTTACAATGAGTGAGCGGTGAAGCGGTTTAGGCTGTGTGAAACACGATAGGAAACAAAAAGGACCATAGTGCTGCAGCAAACACGGAATCCAAAGAGAAGTACGATATATTGAATAGAATAATCCGCAATGTGAGCATCATAAGCGCAAAAAGCATAAATAATTTGTCGGTGTATATTTAGACTTAAGGTTGGTGGGAGTAATCCCCAAATGGATTGTTATATTAGAAAATATATGCAATTATTTGCGAATTAGTGCTCACCATAAGCATTCAAGTAGTCTACTAACAAATCGACGAAGAGACTTGTTGAAACTTACCGCTTGAGGGTATGTAGGAGCCTTTTGAATCCATTCACGCCAAGTAGAGCCGTAGAGTTAATCAATTACAACGTGGTATGGAGGATTATGTATATAAATTTGAATAATTAAGTACATTGTTACAGTATGTCACGTGGAATAAGACCAGGAAAATACAATTTAGAAAATGAAATTATTGAAAAGAAAAAAAGCAAACCTGTATTATAGAAGGAGTGACATTCTCAATAGAATATGATGTATTGTACCAGGGCTCAATAGAATTAGTAGATCCTTCAAATTTTTAGACTCAGATTATTCTATAGAGACACGAGAGAAGTATTCGTCAAACAAAGAAGAAAGGCATAATATTTAGCTTCATATGCTCATTTATGCAAAGTGCAGATCATATGGTGCCATAACTTATCGACAAAATAACAAGTCTTAAGATATGAAGGTAAGGCCAACTACCACAAGATTTAAATGGCCAAAAAAACCTTACATTTGAGGGAAAGATTATTTATGCCCAACGATGATGATTGCCAGCATCAGTTAGCAATTTACTAATGTCAGCCATCTGCATACTTTGTACTTCTTCAGAAAAGAACCAATATATGTATGTTAACTTTGACTACTACTTCGAAAAGAACCAATCTATGTATATTTATGTGTTGAGATATGAAGAGACAATGATAGATATATAGGGCAAACAAAGCTGCCATCTGAACCATAAACCATCAAATAATTTTCTCAAAAAGTATGTGCAATACATAAACCATGTGCACGACAATTACCTCATTAAAGATCCGCTCATTGATTCCTTCTTCTTTTAATAGGAGAAGGTATTTGAAGACCAATCCAACAATGTCCTCCATGTGTTCGAAATCATTGCATGTGCACATAAGAGGCTTAATAACATCAAAATGTGCATGAAAATGAAATGGTCGTGTCAATTGTAAAAGAACAAAATCAAAATGGAAGCCGACCATGACCAAAGATCGGTGAGCCTCATGCTTATCGAGAAAAGGAGTATTGAGTTCTGTAGCGCCTCCCCGACCATCAAGTTCATGGCCACCCCTTGTAAATAAAAGAGAATACATATTAATAATGTCGAATTGAAGGATGATATTAATAAGGTCCAGGAAATATGAGAAGAATCATCATACCACGCCATCGGCGTCTAGTATAGTGGTTGTAGAAACAATATGCCTTTTTTCACTTGGTTAGTTTATCAAAGTAACCAAGTAATTTTTTCACTTGGTTAGTTTATCAAACTATTACATACACATGAAATAACTTCATATGAAAAAATAACCATGTAAGGCAAACACATGAAATATTTAGAAGTGCCACTCGCATGTGTGTACATATGTTCCTCAAGAAGACAAACATACATGCTACAGTAGCAGAACCACTGACAAGAGAAGTGGCATTGACGAAAGAAGGGGCTCCCATTTCAAAGGTACAAAGAGTTATTTACACTTTGTAATGAAATAGAATTGAAGTAACAAAAGCCTAAACTAGTTTTCTAAACTAGAAGCCTATGGGTCTTCGGAGCTTGGAGACACGCGATGTGAGACATGAGTATGGAGGAGTGGATCGTTGTTGTCTTCGTCATAAAACTCGCCTTTTTTGTTGAGTATTTCCTTCATGATGAAGTAGGCGAGCTGGCCCTGAACGGCTTGGATTTGAGCAAGCGATCCTCAGAGAAACTTGAGGTATCAGAGGTATGAAAAAGCAAATTAAGAGAGCATATAGAAATCGAGTGGCGCGAATCGATGTGTCATGTCGGCATGGTGACCTCCACGTCATTGTCTTTTATTGTGCAACTTAAGATTTCCCGCATGTACTGGCACACGAAGTACCCACATAGATTTGTTCCTTGCTTCTGCTTGTGACACTGCGAAAATCGAATGAACTAAGATGTCGTCGAAGGAGCTATTTACTATGAAATACGATATAAGAATATTCCTTGCGTGCGTCATGGAAATTTAGTACGGATTGTAAGGGTTTTCTGGTATGGGCGGTGTCTCGTGCTCTTCTCACAATATCTTTTGAGCGCTGGTTGATTAAGCGTGTCATCACTTCCTAGTCTGCTTTAGGTTTATCCATTGGATCCATGATCAGCATCTTGCTCTTGTCTGGATGAATTACTACGAGAATCCAGTGGAATCTGGATGCCATAGCCATTAGTCGTTACGTCAGAGTAAATAACGAAACCAACGAGTAATTTAACTCGCTAGTGAGGAACTTACTTAAAATTGTATGGTACAAGTATAAACTCCTTGTCTTGTAGTTTAAGCAAAGCTTTATAGACGTACTCCTCGACCTCCTTTGGTACTCTCTCGATTTCTTCTTGGCAAACCGTTCCCGGGTCGAGGAATCCCACTGGCCCCTTGGTTCTTCGTAGTTCTTGAATCTCGTATCTATATAACGAAATAGTTAGACATGACATTTATCGGTATTACGTGAATGTAGACCAAGATTGATATATTAGACACTTACAGTGTCCAGCATCTCAAAAAACATATGTCGAGGGCGTCATGATAGAACAAGTTGTGCATGTTATCGAATTCTATTAAGAAGTAGCCATAGCCCTCGTGGTGAAAATGTTCCTCACGGAACAACCGCAGTGATCACCTTCGAGTACGTCTTGGTTGGATCGCTCCATGTACCATGCATGTAGTCATTTGCATCATGGGTGTTAGATTTTAACCGAATCGGTGACTAAGGGCTTCCCAACCTCGAATTTCAATCTTGGTTGATTTTCTTGTTCATCAGACTTCCCCTTGCCCTTACTTTTTTCACGGACGACATCATACTCGGTCCTGGCTTCCCCTGATCTAGCTGATACGGCCTGTCTAATGTGCCATTTTTTGGGATCAGGGGTTGTAGGTTTGTCCTTTGAAGTACCAGGTGTTACAGGTTTCTGCGTTGGAGTACTAACAGGGGCCATATTTATGGGGCCCTCAATGGATTTCTTTTCTACCTCATCTTGCTTCTTCACCATTTCACTCTCAGGTGCTGGTGACTGATGCGCGGATTGCAGTGCAGGAGAGGCTGGCAGTGCATGATCCAAGACGATGTCAGGAGAGGGTGCCACTGCATGGTCCAAGATGATGTCACGCTTGCGCCACTGGATGAATGAGTGGACGGCACCTCCCAGAGTTGTTATCTCGTCATTGGCGGGTTTTTCTAGCCTGATATCGACAAAGCAGTGTAACTACCATGTCCACGGACCTTTGCATAACTTTGGCGCTATCGGGGCATTGTGCAGACACCCCTTGTTGGCACGGATAAGCTACCTATGAGCGACACCAGAAAGATGTTCATCACGCACGTTGGTGACGAGGTGTGGGGTCATGTATGTCGCCCACAGGATAATGGTTTAGGTCCGCTTGTCTTTGCCGTGGACCCATAGCTAATCGCCGCGACGACTGCAGAAATTTGGAGAGCGTTTTGACTGCGTCGCTCAAGGCTTCTTGTACTTGTCGTTGAACTTGTTCGTGAATGGTGGGTTGTAATTCTCGCAGAACCCTTTCCTTCATACTTTCCATTTCCTGCGCAGCCTGCTCTTCTTTAGCTCTTTTCCGACTCCTATAAGAGTCTTCGTGCTCAGGGAATCCCATCTTCCATGGAACCTTGACCCCGACGCCTCGTGTTCGACCGGGGTGCTCTTTGTTTCCGAGGGCCGCTGATAGCTCGTCTTTCTCCCTGTTTGGGTGGAAGGATCCTTGGGTGGACTAGGCGTACAACTGATGAACTCTTTGCGCCACTGCTTCGTCTTCGCCGCTCTTGAATGATAAACTCCAGTAGACAAGAGATCTGCCCTCGCTAGCACGTAGTGCTTCACTCGTCCGTAGTCCGACCAAGGACTTGTGCCGGTCTGTTGGATCACTTGTAATTCCTGCTGTCCCATTGAGCAATTTTACCGTGTACCCACTCGTGCCAAGTCGTGGGGGTGAGTATTCCTTCACGATGCTAATGTGGTCCTCACTAGACTTCCTTCTTTGCAGATTGCTTCATCGCCACGAACTCATCCCAAGATGGTCAGTAATCTTGGGTAGTCTCCGACGGTCGACCGCTTTTGCTTCACATAATTTACGTTCAGCCTCGCCTTGAAGTTTCTCCACGCCGCATCCATGGTCATCAATGCATCGCGACGCACGAGTTCTTCGACTCCTTCGGGGAATGCGAAGGTTCCTTTGAGCTCTGTCCACAGATCCTCTTTGGTGGCTCGGGCACTTTATGCCAATCCAAATAGGTGATTGGCACTTTCTCCCTTACGATGTACCCGCATGTTGACCTGTATTTTGTCAGCCGCCTTTTTGATTGCAACAGGGGACCCGAGATCCGAGACCTCCGTGATGGTGTACCGGCCTTGAGCTTCTTATTCTTCCCTCGTCCTCGGCGTGTTGCATGAAGTGGAGGCCTCGGGAACAGTGGCCGAGGCCCGGGAACAACGGTGGAGGCCTCGGCTACTTCGGTGGTTGGGTGGAGGGTAAGGTACCTGCTCGGGCTCTCCTCCATTATAGGCTCAGTTTCGGGCTCCATTAGAACTACTCAATAGAAAGGGAGATATTTCAGAGAGGAAAGAAAATATGTACTAAGCGATAGAATAACTAAGTGTATCATATTGAATTAGCACATTGAGGAAAATATGTACTAACCGAGGAGTAAGATAGAAGATGTACTAACCGAGGACTATATTAGATCCTTAAAGTGCTGTCCATGGCTCATTTCGAGTCCATGTACTAAGCGATGTACTAACAATGGCATGATCGGGAAGAAATTTATGATTTTTGCTTACCTTTCTTGGGAATTTTTTTAAATAATATTATTTTCTTTTAAATCTAGTGGTGTTATTAAGAGTGGATGTTCTTCCTCTCCAACTTTTCCAATGTAAAATTTCATGTTCTATGAAGATGAGAACTACTTCAAGAATTTCAGGTTTCACGAGGATTGCAGGTAAGGAGTACTCTCAGACTTAGGGTATGGATGAAGATAAGAATACTCAATGGAAGCATAATTCACAACCAACCAGAATGACTTATGGTTCATAATTCGGACAAAAGGCATAAGATAGAAGATGTACTAACTGAGGACTATATTAGATCCTTAAAGTGCTTAGAGTTATTTGGTTTTACAAGACTAAGTGAATTGTTCTGCGAATGATATCAACTATCTCCACTATACACAACTACTAGCATATATATACATATATAGACACAAGATCAAGCACATACATAAGAATATATATATATAGACACAAGATCAAGCACATACACAAGATCAATACCAACATGATATTAAAGCACTCATCCACACAAACAGAGATATCAACAATGACATAACCATAGCAATGAAGCAATTCATAAGTCTAATGTCAATTGCTCTATGAATCATGTCTACAAAACCAATATGATTTATGATTTGTGCTCTCAGATTTTTGGGTGAAATTGAAGATTAGATCTTCAATCCAATCACAAATCGGCTAGACAATTAATTAGCAAGTTAGGCCTTAAACCCTTACCTTCCTAACATGCATAATGATGAGTTGATATTAAAGATTCTTGTTCGCTTGCTCTAAGATCAAATTATATTCAGATCACCTCTGATTGCCGACAAGTAGTTCCAAGTGTCAAAGTTCAGATTAGTAGTTTAATTGTAAACTAGCCAAACCAGAGATCGCATTCAGATTAGTAACACATTAGTATACTAACGAACCAACAGATAACATTCAGATCGATGTCGGACTATTATACTAACCGAACAAGCGTAATCAAGAATGGAATACAAGGCAACAGCTAGCAAATGTATCAATCTAATCAATTGATCTTAGATTAAGCAATCAAATGGCCACAGATGGACAACAACTTGCGATATCAAATAATGTCGACTATAGCAAAATAGAGAAAGAACCGGTAATCTCTAGCATGCGGGACTATTAGTTCAAGGCCTAACTTGTAAAATTAATCATCATAATCATCTAACCCAATATCATCACAGAGCCACCCTTTCTCGCACCCACAGCAACAAGAGAAGTAATATGAAATACTCACAGAGGAACAACACTTCCTTTATATATTCACCACCACATCTTTGCGAAGAACAGATCTTAGGAATATGTTTAGCATCTACTGATTAGGCTTGATGTACTAATGGTGGAACAGTTGGTTATGTGCACATCAGGCAAGTAATGTTGGTCAAGTAGATAACTGAGTAAGGTAGATTACATTACGCCTGTCTACACATTCTTGTTTACTAAATGCAGTCTATGAGCTATAGCGGAGAAGGTATCACTAGCTGTCAAAAACAAAGAAGCATAGCAGATTCAGTTTTTGTTAGCACATTGTCATTTAACAGTGCACCTTGACCATTGAAAACTGAGTACACTTTAGTTTTCAGTGATTGCGGGTGCACATACAAAATGAATGATATGCTTAAGTCCTTCCATGATTGATTAGCCCTCTAAACATAACCAAAACGACTTGACTGGGGGTAGAATTGAATTATTGACCTTGAATAGTGCCTTTTATTGTATTTTTTCGATTCAGATATTTCTATATGAAAGATCATAAAAGTTGAGTTAAGCAATTTGATCACTTTGATCCCCATGATATAAAAAACAGCAAGCATAGCAGATTCATCAATATTACTCCGAATATTCAATGAGCGAACGAACCCTAAGGATCGAGATCAAAGATAAGGGCGGATGCGAGGGGCAATGATGCGAGCGAATCGAACCCTAACGAACCCTAAGGATCCTAGTACTCATAGCAAAGAAAGGATCCCGGGACAATGAATCGCTGGCTTAGTAGCTAACCCGGTAGGGTTGAAGGGGCGGCGGCGGCATGGGAGGGCGTTGAAGGGGGCACGGTGGGAGGGCGCGACGGCCGGCCGCTTGGTGGGCGGCGAGGACGGTGCGTTGAAGGGCGTTGAAGGGGACGGCGCGGTGGCTTGTCGCTTAGGTAAGGGCGGCAGACGGACGGACGGTATTCGGAGCGAAGTCATTGGAGAGGGGGCGACGGTGGCCGTCTTGGCCTTAGCTGCATGGGCATGATGCGGGAGGGCGCAGGACGGCAAGGTCAGGGAGGCGGGGCTTGGCGGCGGGAGTGGAGGGCACTTGGAGTGGCGGCGGCGGAGCTAGGGCACAGGAGTGGAGGGCACTTGGAGTGGCGCGGAGCTAGGGCACAGAGCGGAAGCGAATTTTGCGAAGTGCGTAGAAGGCGCGGCTGAACTATATGTAGAGGAGTATTCGTGGCGGTTAAGAACAATAACAATCACAGATAACGATATCTGTGGCGGTTAGAACAATAACGTCACAGATAACGTTATCTGTGACGTTATTGTTCTTAACCGCCACAGATCATCGTTATCTGTGATTGGTTATTGTTCTTAACCGCCACAGATACCCCTCCCACGCCATAGATCTGATTTGTTGCCTTTCGAATCCCATGACCAGCTTCCTTCGGATCTATTCGATCAAGGTCATCGAACAAATATAGCACCATGAGTTACAACAAGAAAAAAGGAATTGAGTTATTGTTATGTTAAGTTGAAGTGGTTCAAATGAAAAATAAAAATTTTAAAAGAAAAGCATATCACATATGGAGAAAGATGCATAGAATCAAGACATTAACAATATAAATATAGGCTCAGTCGTAATATTTTAAAGAAATGAAGCATGACCTGTAATAGAACAAAGAAACACAAAAACCAATGAATTACAATTGGTCGCCCTAATCGCATAGATGTGAAACAATCATTAGAACACAATATATCCAAGATGTGTCCTATATAATATCAAGATGCAAAGAAAAAAAAAGGCTTAATGAGGTACTATTTTCTTATAGGCATGTTAGTCGGACTGCCACACCTAGCTTAATGAGGGGGTGCTCCCTCACCCTTATAAACCACGCTAAAGCCCTCTCCACAACCGATGTGGGACTATTTCCAACAATCTCCCCCTCACACATCGGGCCGAGATTATCTAGGAACCACCTGGGCTGCCTAGGCTCTGATACCAATTGTAGGCCCAGGCACTTCCCGGAGAGAACTCGCACATTGCTCTCTCTCTGTGGAACACACACACTTGTGAAGATGAACAGAAGAACACGAGTTTTTGGCCCGGCGGCACAACTTGCATTTCCTCAGTAGCCATAGAAACCTGAATTCAATTGAACAAGACTCCACCATCGCTTAGTCGAGACTTCAAGTTTCAAGTTTTCTCATCAAAATCATGCATATTTATTTCCTATTAATTCGGCTGTAAATGTACATTTCTTACATCACATTTCCATTACTCCATATAAATGGCGACATGTTGCCATTACTCCTAGCTAATTATTTTCTTTCACAATTTGGCCTTCGTTGTGATCATCGCGATGATAGGTAACTTCTTGAGTGGTTTCTTCCTCGGGCTTCGATGTCGTCATGTGAAAGGAGGCAACTCATCAAACCGGTTGTACTCTTCCTCATCCACGACATTCTCAACTCCAACGATCCTTCTTTTCCTTGCGTAACTACGTGGCGCTTCTTATCTCGGGTCGATTATGTAGAATACTTGTGCTACTTGATTCGCAAATACGAATGGTTAAATCTCAGATCCGACATGTTCGATGTCCACATGAGTAAAGCCGTACTTGTCCACCTTCACACCATTCGGGAGTCGTACCCAATGACATCAAACACCGGATCTTGAAAATGCAGAGTCCAGCTCCCAAATCTCCTCTATGAACCCGTAGTAGATGCTCTTCGTCTTCGCTCGTGTTGTCGAGGCATCTATACAGACACCACTGTTTTGGTAAGTGCTCTTGCTATCCTGAGCTCTCGTGTAAAATGTATATCCATTGATGTCATATCCTTGCCATGTCGTGATTGTACCTGAAGGCCCTTTTGCCAACCACCTCAATGTAACACTCGTTTCTTCACCGCACATGTGCTCCACGAACCAATGACCTGAACAAACGATTGTGCTCTTTTGTTATCCAAATCTCTGACTTTCCTCGGTTTTCCCTCCTTAGCTTACCCTTGTGTATGTCCATATACGGGCACACCTCAAGTGACTGTTGTAATATTGTGAAATGGGCTTGTTCGAACAAAATATTATCGTAGGAATTTGTAGATTTCTTTCCTATTACACCTTTCCCACCTAGCCTACCCTCATGGCGAGATCTGAGGCACTCCTACCGTTCGACCTCCTCCATGTAATCGATACGTAACTCAATAACCTCCTCGGTTGCATAACCTTCTACAATTGAGCCTTCCTACGAGATCGATTCGTACATATTTCTTGTAACACCCATATACCTTTCGAATGGGTACATCCGATGCAGAATACGGGTCGCAAATATTTATCTCATTGACAAGGTGAACAATGAGATGAACCATGATATCAAAAATGATGGGGAAAATACATCTCCACGGTGCACGAGTCTTTACCACATCACCTGAAGTTCGTAAAGTCCAACGGGATCGATGACCTTCGTGAAATCGTGTTGAAGAAGGAACACAACCTCGTGATTACCTCTCGGACCTTGTCGTGCAAAACACCTCTAATTGCAACAGGAGCATTTGTGTCATCATCACATGACAATCATGGGACTTCATGCCGATTAACTTCAAATCTTTCATCGATACCGGTTTCTTGATGTTTGCGAGTAACCGGACGGAACTTTCACACCATGCGTGCACTTGCGAGTTCTTTTCTCTTTCTTACTCAAAGTGTAGCAAGTCGGGGAAGGTAAAGCCGGCCTTTCCTAGTGTCTTGAGGATGTAGCTCGGCTCGATTTTCATGTCTTCAGATCCCTTCGTGCCTTGATCCATCCTTTGTTTTGCTAGGAATATTCAAGTAAAAGACCAACCACGCTGTCACATACATTCTTCTCTACATGCATGACGTCGATGCAAGGTCGAACTTCCAAATCCTTCCAAGAGGGTAAGTCCCAAAAGATGGATCTCTTCTTCCACGTGGTCTTCAAGACGGACCGCGATGTATTACCAAGACTCCTTTCCAAGTACAACATTAAGATCCCTAACCATATCATACACCTCTTCCCCACGAAGACGCCTTGGAGCTAAACCGTCCTCCTTTGTCCCGTCGAATTGTTTCTTCATATTGCGTACGGATGATTCCTGCGAAGGAACCTCCGTGACGCATGTACACTATTTTCCTCGAGTTGTTGAGCCACACACTAGCGGTTTCATCCATGCTTTGGGGCATGCTTTGCTCCTTTTATAGTACGGTAGGACAGGTTACCAAGCGCAGGAAAATCATTGATGGTGCGAGAACAACAATGCGCGTGAGAGTGAAGTACTCTCGTTTGTACTCGCCCCATACCATACACCTTCGCTCCACAATATCACAAGATCTTCCACCAATGGTTGTAGGTATACATCAATATCGTTGCTGATTGTCTCGGCCCTTGGATAAGCAAGGACATCATAATGTACTTTCGCTTCATACACAACCAGGTGGAAGGTTGTATATACACGAGTCACGGGCCAAGTGCTATGAATGTCGCTCATGTTACCGAAAGGATTCATTCCATCCGTACTCAAGCCAAACCTTACATTCCTCGGTTCATTTCGAAGTTCTCCTCAAGAGTCTATCGATGGTTCTCCATCGCGTAATCGGTAGGGTGTCTCGCTTTTCCATCCCTCTTACGGTCTTCGAGTGCCATCGCATCAATTTGGCGTGCTTTTTGTTTCCAAATAAATGCTTCAAACGAGGTATTACCGCAAATACCACACCACTTTTGCGGGAGCTCCTTTCTTCACCTCGATAGCTTCATTGCCATCGCCCTTACGCTTGTATCGCGACGCTTTAATACCGGACAAACATGAATGTCGCATAGTCTTTGCGATAGAGTATCTGATCGCTTGGACAAGCATGTATTCTTTCTACTTCCAATCCCAAGGGACATACAACCTTCTTAGCTAGATACGTGGTTTTAGGCAACACGCTTCCTTCAGCGATATGTCCGCTAAGAGATGTAACAACGCCGTGAAACTCTTGTCGGACCAACCATTGGCTGCCTTCAATTTCGAGAGCGAGAGCACCGTGTGCAACTTTGTGTATTCCTCCTTACAACCCGGAACAAAGGTTTCTCCGAATCCTCCATCAAACCCGTGAATTGATTAAACTCTCTCGACTAGTGTAGTTCTCTTCGCATCGCGCAACATTTGAGCAGTTAATGTCGCCATCGACGACCAACCTATCCTCATCGGATCCATAAGCGATGTCACCGCCACATTGCGGCTCCGTCGTTGCGTCGACGTTATCACGTTCAAGTATGATCTCCTCTTCACCGTGCCTTGTCCAACTTGTATAGCCGGTACAAAACCCTCCGGATCAAGTGCAAATGGATATGGTTTTTGTTCGAAAACATCTTCTCATTCTTGCAATCAATGCATGGACGATGTATGTACTCCGCCTTCTTTTGCAAGTCGTTCTCTCCTACGCTCTTAGAAAAACAGATACACCGTCGATATATTCTTGGCTGCAACGGTTCGTGATCGTACATCCATCTCCGGTCCATCTACAGTTCATTAATTTAAGCAATTTATTAATATCCAAAAATCTTAATTAAATAAATTGTTATTGAATATTCAACAATATGCACTAACGGGACAACATTAATACTAAGTAAATGTTGCAAACTTAATTAATTAATTTTAATATATACTCATACGTAACCAAAAATTATATATATATATCCTCAGGAAGATCAACATAATAAATTCCTCACCTCAAAATTTCATGATCACCCGACTACCATATTAAGTAAAATTTATTTATCATTCACATACAACAATCTTAATTACATAAATTGGGTTTATATGCTTCATAAAAATTCACTAACAATACCCACTAATGAAGCAAGATGTATATACACGCTCTAACGAAAAAAATTAATTAATGGTAACTAAGAAAAAATATTAACTACGTAATTTTTATACATATCCTTCGGAAGAGCAATATAATAAATTTCCTCATCTCAAAATGCATAGCAATTAACATCATGATCACCCATCTATCATATTAACTATAATTTATTTTTCATTAATATCCAATAATCGTAAATACATAAATTTGATATATGCTTGACAAAACATTCATCATCTAAACAAGGTAGACAACTTAATCTAATACAACAAGGTAATAAATTCATCATCTACAAATTGCTAGGTAAATAAAAAACAAACTAAATGTAGACCTTGCATCTAAACCTTAATTAAGCTAGATTGTAGATAAGACTATTTAGACACTAAAAATATTTTTAAAATTTTTCCATCTATACTTCTTCCTCATCCCAACACCTAATAATTTCCCCACCCCTCACCTCCGCAACCTGGCCCAGCCACCCATTCACCTCCATGCTGCCTACCCCACTACATCCACCTTGAATAGCTGGTGCCTTACTGCCACTAAACACTCCTTCTCCTTGGCTAGGGGAAAAATTAGTCCAGTGACACTCAATTCGTTGGCTTTTTGTGATGTGTCTATGACATGTGAGTCTATCTGAGTCTATGACTGTGGGCCAGGATGTCATAAAGTGAATCACGAATTTTAAAGAGTGTTAGTGGCGCCAATCTCCCCTTGGCTAGGTGTGCTGGCAACTTTACATGGTGTGTGCCCCTTTGTCCTTCGCAACATCACCTCTGCCCTAGCGTGCTCGTGTTGGTGGCCATAGCAGTGGTCAAGGCATCATCTGCATTGACGGCTATGGAGGAGACTGAGGCCATGGGGTGGGTTGTATTTTTTTCCTTCTGAGATGTTGCACTTTTTATGCATATATGAGATACACTTTTGGTATTTAGTGTTGAATTTGAGATGATTCTCCTGAGTAGTTATGTTTTTGTGTGTTTTCATGTTGCATTTTCTTGTGGGTTGCATTTTGATGCAGACATCTCGCAGGGGTGGAGCTGGGCCTCGGGCTGGTGGGGCAATGGCCTGAGGCCTAGTCCAAGTAGTAGTAGAGTAGTGCAACAGCCCGAGGGTGTGGCCCAACTTAATGGCCCGAGGCTTGGTGCCAATGGCCCAACAGGCCCACTCACCGCACTAGCCCGCACGCCTCTTGTCTTCCTAGCTTGATGGCTCACACGCCTCTTCTCTTGAGTGCTCCTCATGTCATGCCCATGCTCACATGACTCTAGCACTTCTCAACCCCTAGACATTGTTGCCACCATTGGTCATCACCGCCCCTAGCCACCACCATCGGTTGTCATGCCCTCAAACTCAGGCCTGCCCTACGTTGGTGCTGCACTAGCACCCCTGCACCCATCGTGCACCCTGTTGCACCCTGCACTAGCCTTGTGCTACCCCCGCCTCGGCACCCCTGTGCTAACTGGTGCACCCTGCTAGCACCCCTATGCCCTAGAGCCGCATTGCGCCATCGGCCAATCACAACATCACCCGCTGTGCACCAGTGCTGCCTCGGCAACCCCGCATGACTATGCCCGCCATGCACCCTAGTGAGCATTTGTGCCCACCTTACGTCGCCGTGCTGGTGCTACCCTAGCCCTGGCACCCCTATGCGCCCACCAATACACCCTGGCCAGCTGCCCCTGGATGTCTACAATCTAGGCCTAGGGCATTGTTCTATATCTCGGCCATAGGCTAGAGTGAAGAGGACCGCTATCTCACCATCTCAGCCTCCTTCTTCGAGGACCCCCAAGTCCAACTCTCTCAACAAGGTGCTCAATTGCTCATCTCTGGTTGCTTGGGTTGTGTCATGGTGTGTTTTGTTTGTTTGCTTGTGTGAATTGTGCTAGGTTCCCTGCCCGTCGATTTATGACCCTTTTTGATGAGGACATTACGTCCTTAGATACACACAACACTCCTCTATAAAAGGCTAAGCAAGGATCTATGACGAGGGCACTTGCATGACAGTTGAATTATTAGATAAGCTCATTTCTAAGAGTTCATAATTTTTCTTTTGAGAATGGATTACTATCTAAGTCATATGATGTTATTCTACTCAGGAACTAAGAGGAAAGGAGTAACACTACTACCATAACAAGTCCAAGTCAACCCCAACTAGCAACTATCCATCTCTGAATAGAAGCAACAATCAACTAACCAGTCAACGACCCACACTAACTAATCTATGACTAGTGCTGACCAATCAGTGATCCACGCCAACCAATCTGCTACAAGTGCTGACTAGTTTGGATAGGTCTTGTTGTCCTACGGTTTAAGGTCCGTTGGAATGACAACAGATCTCTTCAACAGAATAGGATTTGTTTTCTATTTTTGTTAGGATTTGTTTCCTTAGATAAAGTCTTTGAGTCCTATGTCTGAGAGTCCTATTGTGATAGCAACAGATCTCTTTAGCCATAAGTTTAGAAGAGTCCATTTGTAACATTATAAATACCTAGGTACTATGCCATTGTAAGGTAGGATTGTTTACATTAGTTTTCCACTATGAAACATCGTCATGTGTTCTTGAGTCAACCAGACCAATAACTGTGATTGCAGGCCTCAACTCTTCTATGCCAATACTTAATATCTGCAATATTCAGATTGCTTTTTACCTTGTTCTTGATTCTTCTTCGATTGCTTGTAGGAATTGATTTTTGTGATCAGGTTGATCGTACTGCTAGTTAGGTCGGTAATAATCCTAGAGTTGTTGGTTCAGTGATTGCTTGGCATATCAGTCATATACGGTTGATAGCCGAATTGTGAGAGTCATCTCTACAAATTGTATATATCATTCTCATCAAAAGATCGAGACCCAACAAGCCACATTAGTTGGTATTAGAGCACAAGTTTATCAGTGAGAATTTACTATTTTAATGAAAATATATATTAGGTTTTGACCATCTGCTGTCCAAACTAATTTGTGTCTTGCAATTCCTTTTTAGTTTCTTGCATCGTTGAATCTTCAGTTTCATCGTCATGTCAAAGTTGCTGTTCATAGTGTCTAGCCCCTTAGAGTTTCAAGTTCTGGTCACCCTCAGTTTCACACCATTGTAGCACATATCCACCATTATCTCGCTAATGTACCTTCGCCTTCACCTTGGCCACAGGACGTCAACCATCCCACATCTCCTATCACATGTTGTGCCTTGGAGAACAGGAGGACAGAAAAGCCAAGGTTTGGAATGGATTAGGAAAGAAATTGAGTTTGAATCAGAATTAGATCAGGAAAGAAATGAAAGATTCTGTTTAGATAAGAAAATGGAAAAATTAGTTTTGGAAAATGTCAAAAAAAGAGAATAAGAATTTGAACTGAATTGTTATCATGTTGAAGTTGGATTCATTGTCCTAATTTTAAAGAATTGCTATCTTTAATTACCTTTTTACCCCTCCACCTTTATCTACGTGCACCACATCTCTTTGTCCCGCAATACAACATTGAATAGTACTGCATAGCTTTCGCGGGCATGTAGTTTTGAGAAAAAAAACTCAGAAGTTTTGCCCACTCTTTTGCGCTGTGTTGCACCATATTTTCCTCTAGTATTCTAGGCTTGTGTCTATAGTACGGTCTAACATAGGACCAACAAAATATTGACTCACGCCTTGAGCAATTTTTTAACTTTGCATTCTCTGATTAGATTACTAATAATCCTTGCTACCATACTTGGGCCTATCTAAGCTACACTTTCTACCATCATACAGGTACCCTTCATCCAATTTTCAGAGCATTTGACACCAACCCTAGTTACCGGTCACCACCTGTTTTCTTGGTAAGAATTATTAAGAACATGGTAAAAGCTTAGTGTGAGAGACTTTGAACCTCCAACACTTAATGGTTGATAGAGAAATATACTTGTGATTTGTTTTTTGTCTTCTACAAACATTGACAGGTTCCACTGATCATACCATGGTATGATGTGCTTCTCACACCTTGTATGAATAGAATCGTACAACACTTTTCATGCTTGTTGAATCAACATTCAGAGCATCTTGAGGGGGCACTAGATCATACCAATGGTGATATTGCTGCGATTGTTAAATGTGTAGGGCAGCTAAAGAGAGCTCCATTACCAGCTACCCTTGTTGCTGCCCCGCTACTGCTGGCATACCACAACCACATCGTACCTCATCCATTGTTCTCTGATGGGCTGAAGAGGTAGAAGGAGAAGTTGATGATGAAGGAAATCCATAGATTGCTGATACGGAGTCCGATGGAGGATTCAATCCCAATAATGATCATGATCATCGGCAACATCGATTCAATCGCCAAGATATGAGAAGAGATCCACCACCACGAAAAGTATGTGAACGTGATGACTCACTTGGTAAAATTAAATTTACTATGCCTCATTTTGCTGAAAAGTATGATCGTGATGCATATCTCACATAGGAGTTAGCCTAGAACCAAAATTTGCTTGCTATATTTTTCCTGAAGATAAGAAAATAAATTAGGGTTGCTACTAGTGAGTTTACTAATTTTACATCTATTTGGTGGAGTGAATATTGTCGTAATATCCAAAACTTACCTAGAACATGGAATGCATTGAAGAGAGCTGTGAGACATAGATTTGTACCTTCAATTATTCTCATAATTTGCTGAACAAATGGCAATGTTGAAGATAAGGTTGTAGTTCTCTAGAGGATTATTATCGAAAATTGCAAACTGGGTTAATATTATATTATTGTTTAGAAGAAACCGAAGATGTTAAGATGGCTAGATTTTTGGGTAGTTTAAACTATGAAATTCAAGATATACTTTATTATAAGAAATATGATTTCAGTGAATTCACTCCAATAATTACTTCGTCGACGATCACACGCAACACACGTATTAATTATCATGGAAATTAATCAGCGCAAGAATGCACCTGTTTGATGCCTGTAGCTTGGGTGACATGCAGGGCTTATCTTCTCCGGCTCTGACAGCTGTATGGCTCTGTAACAAACAACTAATTAACTGTGGGCTCCTTTGTAATGGATTGGCCAGCAGGAGCAACTTCTTTCGCGCCTGCAGCCAGGTAAGATAGAGATGAGCAGAAAAAGATCGTAGGGAATATGTCATACCCTAGCAAGTACTCCATGAAAGTCGCGATACCCCTATAGTTAGCTAGGACCACCTCATCTTCTTCTTCTTCAAGTGTAAGCCTGCCTTATCTGATCTCCAGTCCTGAAGGTAGCAGGTCCAGCATGCCAGGAGAGAAAGGAAGGATAGATATATAGCTCTCGTCCTACAAACTGCCATCTTGCCAAAATTGGAATTCGCCCTGCGTGCTGGCTACGCGAGGTAATGCCTTTTTTTCCCGAGTTTGGCTAGGTGCCCACCACGCGCATACACTCTAACCGCACTATATTCTGACACCTTTCCCTTTTATAAATGGGGAGGCCGGCCGAGACCAACTCCATTGCAACAGCCTGAACAGAATCTCTAGCTATACCAGACCACTCAATCAACTAGCTATCATACTTTACTCCTAAACTTGCGAGCTAGCTTTCTTCCATATATTGTCAATTTGCTTCTACCTCTAGTAAAAAATATATGTACGTTGTCTGCAAGAAGGTTGGTGTTGAAGTAGAGGTTGCACATGGCATGGCATGACATGGGGTCATGGAGAAGTGGAAGTTGTTGACAGAAGATAGAGAGCACAGATGGTGAGGTGCATGGAGAGGGCCGCACCTCAGTTCCTTTGTGCTCTCTATGCTTCTGTCATCACTTCTAGCTAGCCAGCCGATCGTCTAATCTATCATCTTGCCCCGGCATACGCAACGAGCAACTCTAATACTGCAAGTAACACTTTCAAATATAGTCATTTTTTTATATAGTCTTTGAATTTTTTGTTCTTCTTCAGGTAATATGCAAGAATTAGTTTCAATCTCCGTAGACTAATCAAGTTTGGTCGATGGGGGATATATGTGGCATGTTCCATACATATGGTTGGCCTGTACTTCATGCGATCACTTATATTTCTGCCTATAATTAATATTTTATGTTTCATAGATTGTGTAGATCCCATATACCCAACCTGCCATGATCACTTCTGTTTACAATTTTCCTTACATGTATAGTAGGCAAGGGCTGAGCAACACTCAAATCTATTGGGGGGTCAATTCCTTCCAATTATTTGCAGTTTTATATACTTTTATGATAAACAGATAGAATTAATATTGTCAGAGGGAGTAAAACCACAAAGGTGATATATAACAAAGCATGCACAACCAATTGGATTGGTACTTAATTAACTAGCAGGGATAGAGTTTTTACAAAATTTTCATGAGAATTGTCTTGAGATCCCAATTTGAGTAAATTCCAATGTGTAGCTCCATGAACTTGCGGTTGTATGACTTAGCTCCACAAACTTGTAAAATAATTTCTTGGCTCCCTAAACTTGTGTAAAGCCATAACATCCACTCCTTTCAAAATCTTTCATTTAAATGACATATATAATTTTTTCACAATTTTCTGCGATTAATTAAAGATTAATTTGAATATTCCAAAATTAAAATGGTTTAATATGGATATACACAACTTCAATTTAATCCAAAACTAAGTTATTTGTGTTCTTTTTGTTCAAAAGTAATTTCCTAAATTTTCTGAATTTTTTCCAAGTTCAATTGCTATTTTTCTTGGCATATTTGAATTTATGATATTTTAAAATAAAAAACCATTTAAAATTCCGGAAGTCTTCCTCGGATGAATTCATTCTCAACTAACTTATCTCTCTTTTGCCTGGACGTGCGATCCTTCTTCTCTTGCCATCTCGGCATGTTTCCCTCTCCAGCTCGCATTGACTTGAGCCCGAATCGATGGTACTGATCTTCTTCCCCAGGCCATGTCCGAGCCAGACTTTCCGGCTGCTGTCTTTCCTTGGTGTGCACACTATAACCGCCGATACGTAAGATAAGAAGAAAAAGAGAGAAGAGAACCGTCTTTTATTTAGTACTCCCTCTGTTTTTTTTTGTTGGGCGCCTTTTGCTATGACACTTGTACCAAGTGCAAGTGGTTGATTACTTCTATACCCCTAATAAATTATAAGGTGCTCATTGATTAGTGCTTGAAACAATGCATCACCGGTGGCTAGCTGTTACACTGCATTAATTGGCATGCATGCATACATACATGCGCATTTGAACTAGAACTATGATCCCACAAAAAATTAGTTCATGAATGCGCGTTTCAACCTGTGGTACGAAGAAGAGAATTAGTCGCTGCCTAATGCAAATCCAAAAGTTAATTGCCACCTAATACAAAAATGAAAAATTAGCTGCCACGTAACGCTTCATTTCAAATGAAATTTTGGCTATTACCGCCTACTAATTCCAATTGAAAATTTTGCTACTGCTGCCCACTATTTCCATATGAAAATTTCACCAAAAAGATTACTATAAGTAGAAGTGTTTCAACATCAGTGTTACTGGTAACTTTTCGATTAGCTATGGATGAAATGTTGCTAGATTTGAATGAGCCTTTGCATGAAGCAAATATCAACACAGGTATGCATGCAAGCTTTACAACTGTTTGTGTGCTCGTCTTTTTTTTTAGTTTTGTGATAAGAGTAGAATTTGATTTGTTGCTTCCACCGCTCCATCATCTTGTAGATATTCCAGATCTAAACGATGATATACTTGAGCTTAACTATGTTGAGTCAAACCAAAATAATGATCTTCATGGTAGCACAGGTAAGTAAGCTATGAGTATAAATGATGGTATATCTGAGCTTAACTATAAGAGTAAATTATGATTTGTTGCTTCAATTCCACCGCTCCATCATCTTGTAGATATCCCAGATCTAAATGATGGTATACCTGAGCTTAACCATGATGATTCAAACCAAAGTGATGATCTTCATGATATCACACGTAAATAAGCTACAAGCATTGATTCTTTTCTAGCATAGAATCCAGGTTTATGTTTGTTTTGTGCATATTGTACTAAAGTTGTCTCTCTTTTTTAAGTAGATGAGAATGCAAATGATGTTGCACAACCATCCAATGATCGGATAAGGAATTTCTTGAGCGATGATATGCGTTGAGCCATCTACTCCATGCTTTTGGAGAGAACTTCTCTGGGCAAACTGAAACATGGAGTGACAAAATCCGTAGCATCAGATGTTGGTGTTCCCTTGAGAGTTGTTCAACGTATATGGACAGCGGGTAAGCATGAAGGTGGAATTCACGCTGTCACCAATAAGAGGCATGCCAATTATGGCCGTAAAAGAATCTCCATTGATCCTCAGCAAATCCGTGGTGTGCCTCTCAGTGAAAGGACAACACTTCATGATTTAGCATGCTCTTTGCATGTTCACCCGAGCACATTGTTCCAACGTCTTAAGGTAGGTGATCTAACACGACAAACAAATGACATAAAGTTCTCTTTAACAGAAGAAAACAAGAAAGCTCGACTATGTTTTTGCATCTCAATGCTTGATTCTGACAGCATTCCACATGATCCAACTTTTAGAGGAATGTACAACATGGTTTACATAGATGAGAAGTGTTTTTATATGACAAGGAAGTGTCAAAATTATTATTTGGCACGAGGTGAAGATAAACCACTACGGACCATAAAAAAACAAGAATTTCATTGAAAAGTGATGCTTCTAGCTGCCATAGCTTGGCCAAGGTTTGATGAACATGGTAATGAGACATTCTCTAGAAAAATTGGTATATTCCCTTTTACATATAAAGAGTAAGCTCAGAGGAGTAGTGTCAACAGACCTGCAGGTACCATGCTTACCAAAGCAATGACATCAGCTAAGAGAGAAACTATCAGGTCATATCTTGTAAACAAAGTTTTGCCTGCCATCAAAGAACAATGGCTAAGAGAGGATATTGGACAACCCATTTTTATTCAACAAGATAATTTAAGGACACACATTGATCCAACCGATGAATATTTCTACCGGGTAGCTAGGGAAGATGGGTTTGATATTCATTTGATGTGTCAACCTTCAAATTCCGCTGATCTAAATGTTTTAGACCTTAGTTTTTTTGCTGCTATTCAATCCATACAACAGAAAAATACATGCAAGATGGTGGATGTAACATCCTAAAAATTTTAAAATAAAAATTTAAAATTTAAAATGAAATTAATAAAATTTTCAACTAAAAATTTAGAGGAACAATTAAAAATGTTATCTTCTACTTCAATAACTTAAAAATCCAACCTTAATCAAAAGATGAGCTACAAAACATAGTTAAAATCAAACAAAATATAAAAATGAGTTGAAAATAAAATTCACTTAGAAATTTCATTTAATTTTACTGCAATGATTTCATTTTATTTTCAATACAAAGTTCAAAATATAATGATAAAATTTATATTTACTGATGCTTTTTCTGAAATTCCTGAATTTTTGGATTTTTCTTGATTTTTGCTTTATTGGAAAAGAATGTTTACAAGTGAAAGAAGAATAAAAAAATAAAATATTAACTCAATAAAATGTGCAAATCCTGGATAATCTTAATAATACACTATAACCTCAATTTTTAATTCTAAAATGTCATATCCAACATTTATGCATAAAATACAAACTAATTTTTGAACCATGACTAGTAACAATGCAATTGTCATAATTTAATAAACATAATCATGTCTTAACTCCAGATGAAAATTTTATATTATATTTTGGAATAATAAATGTATCTTAAGTAAAAATTTCATAAATTAATACATTATTTTCTGATATTTAAAAATTCAAAAACAAAAAGATTAAAAATCTAGTAATCCAAATGTCAGAATTTTATTAAATTAAGTACAAAGTATTTCAATCTGAAAATTTTACTGAATTATTATATCATCAAAGGAAACTCTTATAAAAAATTTCAAAAAGGTTTGAAAAGATTTATATTGTCTGATAATTCAAAAACAGAAATCTGAAAACTGTGCAGAGCATCTTGTCAGAATTTTTATAAATTCTGTGAATAGTATTTTTGCCTTAAATTTATACAGTAGGAAGATAACGGCTTTTCTATCACAAATAAAAATTCTAATAAATTTTTATGTGATGGGAAACCGATTCATTAAAGCTCTATCCTTCTTAGCCTGCAGCTAGACCCCAATTTCGCTCAGCTTCCACTGTCTCTCTCTGCCTTGTGGGGCCAGATCGCTGCGCAGACCCACTCGACAGCCTCCTCTGCGCGTTGCCTTCTACCTCTAGCTAGTGAAGTCCCCGAGCAAAATCCCGCGTAGCGTACTGTAGCCACATCATTCCCTCACCCATAGCTTGAGCTACCACAGTGCAATTCTCGTTCCACGCCAACCAACCATTATGTCTACCCTTGCGCAGCACCAAGTTCTTCTGGCTGAGACCTTACCTGAGACCTAGTTCATCTGGCCAGGGCTCATCCCTTCCTCAGTTATAAATAGCACCCAGTAATCGCCTTGAAGCCGCGTTCATCTCCTTCTTCTCCTCTAGCTAGCACTCCCAAAATCTCCCCCAAATCCACCATGCCCAAAAGCTTCGAAGCTCAAAGCCGCTCGCAATTCTCGTAATACAAAGATCCAAACCCAAATTCATTCGAGCCATAGCGTCACCAAGCTAGGATAATCAAAAGCACTCAATATAATCACGGGTTGTTCATGCAAAATGGCCGCCACCGAGAGCTCATCTTCCTCATGACCGGTCTCTAGTGGTAGCTCAATCCAATGCTTATCCGGCCGAACTAACCCTAAAAATGGAACCATTAGCATCCATTGTAGCCTAAAACGCTACCGATTCAATCTCTAAAAGCCCTATTCATCTTCTCTGGCGAGGTGTCTTCTCTTCCACCGCTTGAGCCCAGTGGCGCACCACCCTACTCCACCTCCGGTCGAATTGATTCCATCCCCAGTTGTGTCTCGTCGAGCTGATCCTTTTGGTGTCCTCGCCTTCGCCGGATCCTCCCCGGAACGTCGTGGCCGTTCAGCCCTAACCGGTGCTCTGGTTTTGTCTCACTGCACGGCGGGTCCCTCTAGTCAGTGACGTGAAGGAACCTCAGTACAACGGTAAAAGGGCACTTCCTCTGTTATGAAAGCGTAGTTTCAATTTTTCCCTAAACTATTCTTAACCGAACTAATTATAATCTTGAATATCTTTTGCATACTTAATCCAAATAAGATGAAACAAAGTCCTAAATTCATCTAAAATCATAAGTATTCAAAATATACAAAAATATTTAATTTTAAACCAAAGAAGAATTATTTGAAATAAACTTTGCTAATAACCTTAATATGGTCCTTATATTAAATCTATGAACAATAAGTCATAAAACAGTAAAATAAATTATTATATGTGACTCTGACCCTGAGATGCTCAAATATACAAAAACAATTAATTTTTGATATATGTTTAAATTTATTGCTTTGCAATCATCAGTAAACCTTAATATGGCCATTAATAGGAATGAGTATATAACAACTCATAAAATAATAAAATAATTTGTATGAAGTTCCTGGAATCAGTAAGGACCTATGAATGTAAAAATATTTAGAATCAAACTTAGTTGCATTCTTTTAATAAAAGGAAAAGCAGATCATTACAATAAATAAATATATAATCTATAGCGGTTAAAATCAAAATAATGCAAAAATAGTTTCAAAACATTTATAAGATCATCCCCTACTAATACTAGAAAATGAATAAAAGATCTTGCATAGTGTAGTCGTAAACTTAAATAAAATCCGACTCATTATAACACTAATTTTATGATCATTTAAGCCATTTTAGCAACCTGTAAAACTTCTCATCTAAATACCATTATTACTAAAATTAATCTAGAAATACTCTCTATCATATGTACCACCACAATCTAGAAAAATATTCTATTTAAAACTTGCTCTGTATATAAATCCTGCTTCTGCAAATACCCTTTGTAAAAGTCACGTAGAAAACTAAGCCAACTAAGCAATTTCAACGGCCTGTAGAATAACTCGTCTAAATGCAAATTTTGAAAAGATTAACATAGAAATATTATTTGGTATATGAAATACTGTATTCTAGAAAAATATCTAATTTATAACTTGCTATTCATATATATCTCGCTAACTCAATACTCCTAGGTGATAATCATAAACTCCACCTCGCTAGTCCGATTCCGTGTAACGTAAACCTTACCAATTCAGCAATGAATATAATATCTCGTCCAAATCCTAAAATTTATAAAATCACTTTAGAAATACTCTCCAAAGTATAGACTACCATAATAAGAAGAAATAATCTTATTCCGTTATGCTTTGAATATTAATCCAATTAGCAGAATAATCTAAAGTATTATGATTGCCGAACTTGATAATATGAATAAACGAACTCGATAATAATAACGAAATCTATATTTAAGATATTTGTACCACCAGAACCTTCTTAAAAAGCACAAATATATAACTAGTAACCTATCATAATAGGTCCAGCACATTCAAACTAACTCTTATGCAAAGTTAATTAAGGAATGAGTACTATTCACATATATAAATTATACAACAAATTGACTAATGTTTAATTCTATTAATGCAAATAATTTTTGCATCTTGAATTCAATATTATAAATGAAAGAATACATAATTTTAGCTTCTTGAATTTGTAAAATAAGAATATGTAATACATAAAAGAAGCCATTCATCGCTCAAGCTACCAACAATTTGAATGTATATACTTAATTGAATAAAACACAAGAATGTAAAATCAATCAATCCAAACTTAAAACATATTTGCTTTCTATAGAAAGTCTTTGTTTGATTTACTATCTATTTTCTTTTTGTCTTTATTAAAGTTTGTTATTTACTATATTTCTACTAAACGACGTGTAGATCTCAACGTCATTAACCCCAATATCGACAATGCCGGTTGCAATCACGACTTCGTCTTAGACAACAAATAAGCATGGCAAGCACCCGATTGATCATAATGATCCCATTATTTAATTTTCCCTTTGTTTATCAAATGGTTTCATGCATGCATTTATTTTCTATAAATTTGCTAATTTGTGGTACTGGTAGTTATACCTGTTGTTTCATGGAACTTCCTTAATATGTATAGACATGTGAACCATGATAACCATAGAATAAGGATAGACAATACATAATGCCAATTTGGGCATATGCGAATTAATAACCATGGTTAGCCATGCCTTAGGATCAATGATGAATCAATGATGAAGATGATCAGATCAAAAATTGTTTCTTGAGAAATTGAAAATGTGTTTGGGTATGATACTGATGGTTACTGATATTTTTGATAAAAATCCCATACAAAACTATCGATTTGGATGCGGGCAATTATTGGCAATAGCCGGATGTACAAGAGGACTTGTACGTAGTGTAGGGTGAAGTATTGCACGTGTCGGATTAATGACCGAACATCGTGTTGTATGATCTAAGATAAAACCGTGCAACCACAATTTCTGTTATGGGGCAGCCTTAACTTATTAAGTTGCTTAGATCTAGCTTTGCACATTGGTAGGCCGAAGTAGTATGGGCTCTCCGTTTCAGGTTTGCTCGAAGGGGTGCCCACACCGAGGTGTTGGGAACAACATTTGCCAATATAACGGTGTACGCCTTGCTGTAGGAAGAAACATTTATTGTAGGGATACTGCTCATTTTTCTATTTTCAAAAGACAAGGGTATGTTTGCCATTCATGATTCTTCTGCCATAGCAAGGATTCGTTGTCACTGTCGCTGGTGCAAAGTTAGGTCTATGTAATGTAATGGTTATGTCATGACTCTCTGTGGCACACCTAAGGAAGTGTACTAATAGCTTGTACAAAGACTAAATTATGTCTTGTGGGTAAAGTTGTACACCTCTACAGAGTTTAAATCTAATCGATTAGTTGTGCCCGCAGTTATGGGTGTCTTGGTGAACTGATGCATGTTAGACTTTGATAGTTTCTAAAAATGGGTTTGGGTTTGAAACTTGTTTTGGCAACTGTTACTTTACGTCATTGGGTTAATATTGTGAATCTTCCCTTAAGATCTTGATACATCTTAGCGCTTCCTGAGTGAATGGAATATTTAGAATCGTGAGCCTCTTCAAGAATCAACTGCTTAAGCTCTTTCTTATCCGGTACGCAAATTCGACCTTTGAACCACATGGTCCCTTGTTCATCCACAGTGAAATCATCTGCTAAACCTTCCTCCTTTTTGGACTTGATTCCGCTGATTTTCTCATCACTTTTCTGCCCATCTCTGATTTGATCTTAGATCATTGGCTTCACTTCCAAGTAGCTACAAATCCCTGTGGGACAATTTCTAATCTCAACTTCTGAAATTCTTCGCACAACTTCAGTTAATCACTCACTACCATCATATTTACACTGCGGCTTTTACGACTCAATGCATCGGCTACCACATCAGCTTTTCTAGGATGATAATGAATTCCAACATTGTAATCCTTAATCAATTCCAGCCATCTTCTTTGCCTCATATTGAGATCTGACTGGGTGAATATATATTTTAGACTCTTATGGTCCGTGTGTATCTCACTTCTATTTCTGATGAGATAATGATGCCATATTTTCAGAGGATGTACTACGGTAGCTAACTTTAGATTGTGCGTCAGATAATTCTCCTCATGCGGCCTCAACTGCCTTGACGCTGTGAGGAGCCGCCCAGACCGTCCTCGGGTTATTCGAATGCCCGGTCGCCCTCATCGGATTTGGAGGCTAGCAACGGATCACCGATGGTGCTCACAGTGCTAACACCCAAGCCCAATTAGGACAACAACGAACCCATTCGAATAACTCGACAACAATCCCGGTATTCCCCGGTATGCAACCCAAAACTCGCCCAGGATCGCCTCGCATACCGGTTTCCATCGCCATATCAATTCAATTCGCATAAAGGGGGCAACGAACCCAAAACTTTACTACCAGACACGCAATGCGGAAGCACAACAAAACGACTAAAAACCAAGACACAAAGACAAACCATACAACCACGCATGGCAAGAACTAACAACAACAGATTTAGACTCACAAATCAGACCATTCGCAAGATCCAGCCTAGACTCAGAAATCTACAAAATTTTGGCATGACGCCTCTAGAAGTAAGGACATCCACTCAGCAGACAGAAGAACAATTAACATATCCAAATATAGCACAACCACAATATAGCATCAGGATCAACACGAGTAGAAGCAACATACTAGACAAGCGATGAGCAAGGTCATACAACAAGGTTCAACAATAGAAATAGTCAAGTAATTAAACATAACCATGACATAGATTAGAAGGCTAGCTATACAACAAAATGAACATACATCCATCACATTAACCCAAAAATTATGACATCTCCGGAAGTGTCCTGCCCTTGAACACTTCCGGGCATTTACATCGTTGAGCTTAGCCTCTATTCGGTGTCCCGCCCGAACATCGAGAAGCAATATGGACAGAACTCACATCCATTGACGTCCTCACCTGAAAACCACAAAGCAGAAGCATGAGTACAGAAGACACTCGCAAGACTTACCCGTGGTCCATATATGACCGACTCGAAAGAATATGCATTTGGATGTAGCAAGGTATAAGCTTAAGGTAAAAGTGCGGAAAAGCTTAACTTTGGTTCATTTTCACATTCAACTACTCAATTTACAAATTTTATAGCAGTTATGTACAGCACCTATTGCTAAAGTGAGAGCTGAATTTAAACATTTAAGAGAGCAAATAAAATCATGAACAAGTAACCGCATCAAGTATACCAACTAGTTTCAATTTAAGTTATTACTACGTTGAAGTGTCGGATGATACAAGCGTGCTCATATCCGAGAGCGCGGCAATTCGAATCGCTTATTCACCCTGCAGGGGATCATCAATCGCACGACATGTGCCACAAGGAACCTCATGTCAACCCTCCTCCCATCCATATCTACTCGTTGAACCATCCTCATGCGGCCCGAGCACCTAGCAACCTCCCTCGAGTGGCTCAAGCCTCGCTTAGCCCTCGAGAGACCTAGGCCTCGCCTCAACCACGCCCAATCGCATGAGGGCATGACCCATCGAGTAGTATGCCATGAAAGGGTGGCTTACCGCACCATTATATCGGGCATGCGATCAACAAGGGTGCTCGATCAACATGGCAAACAACGGATCGGTCCTTAACCAACACAAGCGAGACTACAACATTTGAGTCTCCACACTCAAATGATCCAACCCTCTCGCCTGGGTCTCAATTTTTCATTTCAAAGTATAATCATAACTATTGCAACCCAATAGTGTGAAGTAATTAAACTCAAGTGATGGAACCTTCCACCACTTGGCCCATACCCGACATCTAAGCAAACTAAGCATGGACACAATATAAATACCCATATACTAGTTCCAAGGAAGGTATTCAACAATTATCAATGAGTGTATGTGCAGCAATTAGGTTCTAATACTACTCCCACATTTCAATTCCTAATGCATAACCTAACCATCCAATAAGCAATTCATTCATAAAAATACAATTATAATTAAGGTTGAACATGCTTAGGTGCTTGCCTTGAGCTTCTGCCAGATTCTCAGAAACAGACGGCTCTCCGATACCCCCCTTGGTCACCGCCACGTCACCCTCCGCGTTTTCGTTCTCTACACGATCACAATGCATGAAAAATGAGATGCATACAATGCATATGAAATGAAATGCTAGATGCATCACCATGGCAGTTTCCAAAAGTGCAAACATTCAACTCAATTAAAGAATGAAAATAAAATTGTTAAACTCCACTTCTATTCTATAGCCAAAATCTGAAAATAACAAGCATATATCCCTAAACAGGCATAACTTTTGAATGCTTAATCTAAAAATTGATTTCTTGGACTCTAAAAGACCACAAGAGAGTGATCTAACTTTACCATGCATCATAACATTCAGAAAATAGAATTTAAAGCCCTCAACTAAAGTCTGAACTTCAGCCCCAAAGTCTGAAATTTTTAGCAAAACTGAATTCAGGACAACATTGATACAAATGGCCATAACTTTTTGATCACTTAATCAAATTGAGCAAACTCAGATCCTAGACGACCACAAGACATAAACCTACCACTTAGCTTTGGCCAATCACCCAGATTCTACACAGAGAATTCCCAGTTTGGCCAGGAACAGAGAGCAGTTTTCAGTGTTCAGAATTTTCAAAGTTTCAGACAGCATGCACAAATTTCATCATATAAATTGCTATAATTCATGGAATTGAGTAAAGGATGACATTTTTACAATCTAAACAAAATTTCCTAAAACTTCTCAGGCAAAATTAATTTCTAATTCGGCCTCTAACTAATTTTAATTCGCAGCTCAAGTTTCAGCTCCACATTTTCAGCATTTTCAAAGCAGCACGCACTAAAATTGACATAACTTTCAGCTGGATTAACGAAATTGAGTGATTCTAGTTGGAGATGAAAGATAATTCCATTACCCACAACTTTATCTATAGCCAGCCTAGCAGGAGATGCTCGGAACTTGCTCAAATCAACCCAAAACAGTAGCTACAAAATCTGCTCGAAAATTCAGAACTTTGCTCCAAACCCTAGATTGGTTATCCCCCATCCAAATCCCAAATATCCACTCACCTAAGCCCTAAAATCCACCATGGCTGCCCCCAAAACCAGGAAACACTCAACCAAACCCTAGGGGAGTCTTACCTTCAAGGGAGTGGAAGAGGAAAGGATGGAGCCGACTTGGGGAGGTGCTGTAGGAGGGAGAGCTGGCTGCTACTTGGGGGGTGCTGGAGCTAGCTTGGGGAGGAGCTGGAGGGAGGCGCAGGCCTGGGAGAAGGCTGGAAAAAGTGCTTGATGTTTTGGTTTGGGGGGAGGAGGAGGGAGGTGTGGCTGCTTGGGGAAGAAAAGAAGTGAGTGCTGAATCGGTTTGGCTATGGGGGGAAAAAGAGAAATGAGGTGCGGCTGCTTTGGTTGGCTTGGGGAAAGAAATGAGGTGCTGATTTGGTTTGGCTGCACCACATTTCACTTGTGTTTTGAGCTCACATGACCCACTAGGCAAGAGTTTAATTGGCTAAACCCCAGAATTTCAGCATATGGATTCAATTTTGATGCTACGATTGAAATTAGCATTGGATCTCAATGCGACCAATATTTGGTTGGCGCTAATGTTAGCCGCATAAGCCAAATTCGAATTTGGGGCCATAAAGACGCATAGGATACAACCTTGCCATTTTGCTTTAACACACATCCGAGACCCTGCTTGGAAGTGTCACAATATATGTCAAAGCCGTTCTGAACATCTGGCAATACTAACATGGGCGTTGATGTTAACCGCTTCTTTAACTCTAGAAAACTCTTTTTGCATTCTGGTGTCCATACAAACTTTTTCTCCTTCTTCAACAATTGCGTAAGAGGTCTAGCAATTGTCGAAAATCCTTCTATAAACAACGATAATATCCTGCCATTCCCAAAAAATACAGATCTCGGTAACCGACTTCGATTGCTCCCAATGTAACACAGTTTCTACCTAGCATGGATCCACAGTAGCTCCTTTAGCTGTCATTACATGGCCTAGGAATTCCACCTTTTCTTTCTAGAAATCACACTTGCTGAACTTAGTATACAGCTGCTGCTCTCGCAACCTCTCCAAAATCAATTTCAAATGCTCTGTGTGATCTTCTTTTGTCTTGGAGTATACAAGAATGCCATCTATAAAGACGACCACAAATTTGTCCAAATAATCCATAAACACCTTATTCATCATGTTCATGAAGTATGAGGGGGCATTCGTCAGTCCAAAAGACATGATAATGAACTCATAATGTCCATACCAGTAGAAAATATAGTTTTAAGAACATCCTCTGCTCGAATCTTCAGTTGATGATATCTTGATCGAAGATATATCTTGGAGAAAACTCCTACACCTCTCAACTGACCAAATGGATCATCAATCCTGGGCAAGGGATACTTATTCTTGATCATCACTTTATTGAGTGCACGATAATCAATATACATCCTTAAGCTTTCGTCCTTCTTCCTGACGAACAGAATTGGTGCTCCCCACGGGGAAGAACTTAGTCGAATAAATCCTTTCTCAAGCAATTCCTCGATCTGTTTCTTCATCTCAAATAACTCGTGTGTTGGCATTCAATACGGTCGCTTCGCTATTGGTGTTGTTCCAGGAACTAGCTTAATAACAAATTCAATATCTCGATCTAGCGGCATTTCTGGTAAATCTTTAGGAAAAAACTTCTGGAAATTCTCTAACAACTGGCACATCCTCTATGTTAGCAACTTTCACACTGTTGACCAATAACTATCCATCACGAACTGTGGTTGCATAAATTTCCACTTTCTTGCCATTAGGGCTTTCTAGAGACATCATCCTTTGACCACAATCCAAAACAGCTTTATGTTTGGATAGCCAATCCATTCCAAGGATGACTTCTAGGGTTTGGGTATCCAACAAGATAAGATTTGCTAGGAATTCTATCCCATCCAAAAACAACTTACTTCCAAACACCCAAGGCTAGACCGAAGTTCAGATCCTAGGGCTTGGACTAAAAGTACACATTTAAAATTCTTAATATAAAACCCATTCTTCATTGCAAAACTCTGATAAACAAATGAATGCAAAGCTCTAGAATCAAATAAAACTATAGCAGAAGCAGGTACTGAGTTAACCATGAACTTACCCAGTACGACGTCTGATGCCTCTTGAGCTTCATTTGCAGTGATATGATTGATCCTACCACGCACTGTTGCTTGAGGTGTTGCTCCTGCTTGTGCTGGTACGCTGTTTCCTCCTATCACCGGTGCCTTGGCTGGAGTAGTTCCCAAGTTGAAGAGAACTGGCGTAACTCCTCTCTTCGGATCTTGTTGGCAAAATGTGCTGGCTCGTAACAAGAGTAGCATCGCTTGGTAGTGGATTGTTGATTCTCTGCTGGTGCATTGCCCCCTTGAACTGGTGTCTAAAAATTCTGATTAGTGGGACGAGGTGCCGGGGTTGATGCCTTATTGGTTAACGTGTCTAAATCCTAGCAAACTACTGGGAGATATCCTCATTCTGAACTGATTTGGCCGCCCTCCTTGCTAGCCATCCTATGCTTGCGATCCTCACCTATCTCCTTGCGCTTGTCCTCTAGGATCAGAGCCTTGTTGACTAATTCTTGAAAGTCAAGAAAATTGTGGGTAGTTAATCCCACTTGTAGTCCAGAGTTTAGCCCTTTTCAAAAAATGAGACTACCTGGCCTTATCTGTAGTGACATCCTCAGGAGCATAGCGTACTAGCTGAGTAAACTTGTTAAGGTAATTTGCCACCAACTGACCTCCTTGCCTTCAGGTCCATCATGCCATCAGGCACATGATATTGGCAAAAGGCAGTGGAAAACTCATCCCATGTGATATCCTGTGGGGCTTAATGTGCGGCACAGTAGTTCTCATACCACTCTGCGGTAGTTCCTTCTAGCTGATGAGAGGCATACAATACCTTCTCATTGCCCTCACACTGAGTGATGTGCAGTTTTCTTTCGATGGTTCTAAGCCAATCATCGGCTTCTAAGGGATTGACATTGCCTAAAAATGTCAGTGGACGGTTCCTCATGAAGTCTAACAACTTAGAGTATGGGCATGACCCATTGTTGCCATGTTGAGAATTGTTGTTGATTGCAGCTTGACTAGTTACACTCTGCATCTGTTGCACCATGGTCTACATGAGTTGAGTCTGTGCTACAAGGAAAGCTCCCAAGTTCTGCATGTTCACTGATGGTGTTGGCTATAGTGGTACTCCATCATTGAGGTTGCCGCTTGGGCAAAAACCACTTCCTAAAGCTCCGTTGTTTCACGGGTGTTTACCATCTGCTGATTGCTTCTTGGGTTAGGAAAGGTAGATGTAGTGTAGATAAGATGCAAGAGTTTCTAAGGCGGGGGAAACAGGTTAAACCTAAACTAAAACAACTTTATTAATTAAACTTAACATGGTTGATTACAAAAGCCTAAGGGCTATGCAACACATACTGCACACCCAGCAAACAATAAGAACCAAACTAAACATACAACCTCAACGACGATTACAAGGGAAAGACTATCTTAAAGACGCAACTCAATACTTGAGTCTCAACTCAACACTAAGACCCTCACTCATCTAGCCACCCTGGCTGAGGCTGACCCGGCGCATACACCGGTAGGTGGGCTAGCATGGGTGCAAACTAGTCCTAATGCCCTGCAGTTGGATGCTCCATCACCACATGCACATCCTACCCCTCTGACTCAAACTCGACCTCCTTTGGGTCTTCCTCTTCCTCCTCAACGTCTGCGGTGCTGGTGCAGCTGGCCACCCTCCTGTAGTGCCTCCTCGAGCTCCATGATCTTCTCAGTGAAAGTAGCACAAGTGTTCTGTAGCTCCTCTGTGACTCTAAGGGCCTCATACACCATCTTCAGCTCCCCTACTGTGTCCCTCGCATGAGCGTCCTGTGCGGCTGCCAACTGTGCTATGTGCACAACTGTGGCATCCTCCTCCTCCTCGATCCTCTGTCGCCATGATGCTCATCCCGAAGAGTGAAGTCAGAACACGGTGTCGTTGAGCTTGTAGGAGTAGTTGTGGTAGATCCTCCTCAGGGCATGTCGTGAAGCCTCCTGGATACCGATCTCGAAGGTAGCTCTCCTTACGGTGATATTGATTGGTTGGCTTACCTTTTCATCCTCTCTGGCATAAATCAAGATCCTACAAACAACTCCTTTAGCAACACCGTTGACAACCTAACACTTGCCTATGTACATCGGTCTTGTGAAGCCTCCCAAAACTTGAAGGACCCTCCAAAGCTCTGCTGCGTAGCCACCCTCATGCTCTCCATAGATCTACTGCCTCCTCATCTATTCAAAAGATAAATAGATAAGTCTACAACTCCCAAACGGCCACAAGAAAATGAAAATATCAGCAAAGGCGAGGGGCAGAGAATAAGAAGAGTCAAGAGTGTTATTTTAATCAAATTTAGATTTTTCTTTAGAAAAATAGTTTTGACCACACCTAGGATACCACCATGCTAACTAGGGCCAAGACCTACAATCAGTATGCTTTGATACCATCTTTGTCGGGACCCGAATTCACCAATTCGAACCCACTGTATTTATTGCACTAGTCCTTGGATCAACGCTAGTGCACACAGCTTAACGTTGGCAAGTATCACAACATACATAGCGATAAGAATAGTAAGACTCCATTTATTGATATAAGTAAGTGTATGATCTTATGACCAATTTACATTATTAAGCCACACAGGGCTAAACTTAAAATAAAGACTAAGACAAATGCAGCAGGAATAGTAGAACACGCTGGTGACTCATTACTTCACCACAGGTGACTGACAAGACTTGGGCCTAGTGACTCGCATCCTCCTAGAATTCCTCCTCCAACAAATACACTAACCCCTTAACTGTTGATTTGTTGGTGATGGTAAGGATGAGTACAAAAGTACTTAACAAGTTGTGCACAGAATGCAATCTAGTATAGCTACATGCAAGGCTTATTCCAAAGGAATGGCTAACATGGTTTATTTGCAGTAAAGCAGCATTTATGAACAAGTATGGTACATAGATTGAAAAGACAATAAAGCAAATAACAGTAATAAATAGATTCAACACTTTCTCAAGTAAACCAAGTTTCCAATCATAAGTCAAATTTCATCCTTCCATATGGAAACCTGCCATCCCATTCGGTTTACATTTTATTAACTAACCCTTGACTGTATTCCTGAGCTATGCTCAATACCGTGAGTACAACTGCACTCTGTAGAGGTTATGCACTTTCTGCACATGATACAACTATACACCACACAGGTGAGTGATTATAACAAAACCTTTACAATGCCCTGCCTTAACCCAGTACCACCCGTTGAGATTTCAACACTGATGGGCTAAACAACCACAACAGGGCTCCCCTCTTGTGCCATGTGAGTTCATCCGTGAACCCGGACTCACACCACCACAAGCGGTACTAAATCTAAGACATTACAAATTAGTCAGTTAGGCTGCCTCATAACAGACATGTGGTTGCATAATTGACTCAGGTCAAAGGCTCGCAAGGTTAAGTCCTTAGGGTGATCAAAGCAAGACTTCCACATACCCTCTGCCCATTAGTCATAACATTGTTCCATATTCCACTAGTCAAGATTAATAATCAATTATTCGAGTACATGTGATGACGTCGCATGGCTAAGCAATCTATTACGATCTAATCATCCCATATTGACTTTAATATCAATCAACTATAGTGAACCAATCTAAGGTGACCATAGATCATGTCATACAAATGACAAGGTAGGGTATAGATCAAAAGGTATGATAGCTAAGTCCCAATTTAGATTGAAAACATTTGTACACATGAAATAATGTGTATTATGGCCAAACAAAATATCAAGTTTATAAATATGGATTCAACATGATCAAAGCACAACTTGCCTTGGCAAAGGTCCTGGTCTTACTCTGGAAGTTGATCTTGAGTTGACGGATCCTCCTCCGATGCATCGCACAACTCAACGTCTACGCGAATCGAGAGAGAAAAGTAAATAAATACCAAAACAGAGAGAAAATGAACTCCAAAAATCAAATAAAATTCACCATTAAATATATCTCAATTTTACAAATTTTTAGAGATTTGAATCATCTTAATCGGAGTTCGTGTGAGGGAGAACGAGCTCTCGGAAAATTCAAAAATCATAAAAAATCTGAAAATTGGAAAATCAAATAATATCCAAAATTTTTATAAAATAAATTCGATTCATTGCGTCATGCTGATGTCACTGCCACCCGAACCAATCACGTGCTACCACGTCACCTCAGTCCATAGACCTGGTCCACGGTTTGGATCTAGTTCACCATGGACCCGGTCCATGTCTTACCGGTGACTAAGTCGACACATGGCTTTGCCTGATTGGTTGCGGCGCGGCCACGACGTGCGTCCCGATTGCTGACGTATGGTAGGATCGAAACTGCCCTCAAAAGATCGGACAATCCCAAATGATGGTGACTGCATGGCTTAATCCAAACTATTCACAGAAGATCTGATGGCCACGGTCTGACGAGAGGTGTGATAGCGAGGACGACGGCACATACCCACCGGACATGAAGAAGACGACGGTGGAACCGGCGCTTCGGCGAGATTCCCATCACCGGACCGACCGGATCCGATGCGACGCATTGCGGCGATCTCGAACGAGCCCCAACCTCAGTGAAAGACGATGAATCGACGACAATCTTGAGGAAAAATCATGGTGGCTTCCGTCCTCTACTCCGGCGAGCTCTCATGGCACCTCCTTTGCATTTCGGGCTCCCCAACTTGGACAAATTGGTGGGGCACTCGATGCTGAATCCTAGGGAAAGGTCGGCATGCTATTTAAAGCCCTCGACTTTCGCGTCGAGTCGAAACTCCGCGGTGGCTATTGCTTCAACTCCGAAACCTTGTCGGAGATGAAGGTGGAGCTTGGACTCTCCCTATGCCGTCCACGTGGTGAGATGTTCGGCTGCAATGCTCCAAATCCAAACCGCAAACGCGGCGGATCCTAACGGCCTAGATTCATTGGATTCCGAGCTACCAAGGCACATCCTGCTCGTTTGCTAGGATCAACGGCTGAGATTTGCTAATGACGTTTCCTGCAGCGTCCAATCATGAATCCAACGGTAGCCATGCCTAGGGTTCCTAAATCTACTCCACCATCCGATCGCAATCGAACCGCACAGATCGACTAGGCCACACAATGCTGGGCCGTGTGCAAATAGTGTACGGGTTTGGCCCATTACTGTTCATTTGGGTTTTCCCTGATTTTTCTTTTAAAATAATTACAGAAATTAGTTTGATTTATTTTAAGTAATAAAAATACCAGGAAAAATCCAAAAAATCTCAAAAATACTTTGAGATATTCTAAACTCAAATAAAATATTTTTGGTTTTCAACAAAAGACTAAAATACCTAATTTAAAATAATTTCAATAAATCCCAGAAAAATCCAATAAATCGGTAAAATCGCAGAACACCCAAATTGCAATAAAATAATAATAAAGGGAAATTTTTGGGATGTTACAATCAATTTGAGTTGAGTTGTTAAATCTTCTAAGGTTGGTGCAATCAAAGTAAGGACAATACATATAGTTTACATGCCTCTTCACCATATCTTCTTTTGCAATTTTTTGAAGCCCTTAACACCCCTCTAAAATTTATAAATCATACAGTTTTTCTGATACATCCATTCATCACAATCCATATGCAATACAACTACACATAATAATTAACAAAAAACTAGAGCAACAGCTAGCTAGCTATTTCAAATATTGAGACATCATTTAATTACCTTTGCAAAATAGACGACGGCTTTCAAGATATATAATTTTACTCCCAATACCTTTTTCCCTGGTTAAGAGCTTTCAATTCCCTAGTTAGAAGACAAACATTTAAAACATCAACTATGATATCGAATTAGCTAATGTACTAAGCTTGCATGTTTTTAACTTTAATGAAATAAAATAAGGGTGGAAGCATTAACAAAGTTGAGGAATTGAATGATCTTAAAGAAACATATATCTGTTGACCAACTAAGTACTTACTAGTGACGACTCCAAATCTCTAATTAGGTTAGGTCCTAATTCGATTTGAGGATATGTAGTTCAGGCAAGTTCCTAAGCTATTGTACAACTCCAGAGGAAAATTTGACAACATCTCTCCATTGTTCTCCAAATGCACATCTCGATAATAAGTCAAGAGGGTGCGTATCTAGAGAATACCAGGAAGATGCTGCTAAAATTAATTTTCTCCACAGCTGTACAACAGCTTAATTAGGAACTTGTCCGAAGCACATATCCTCAAACTGTCAAAAAATGTGGACAATTCAAGACTACTTTTTTATAAATATGACATTTCAGCATATTTATAAACAAGCACCATCAAACGGAAGATGTAGATTATGCATCTAAACTCTAACATTCATCATATTACAGCAACAATAATTCCAGATTAACACGAGAGTACTAAAAAGAAGATAAATAGATGTGTGCTTGCGAAATAAAGGGTGTGAAATCTGATAGGATACACACTATTTTAATGCATCCTAATCTCTCTTTGCAATATATTGAATTACCTAATGTAAAATTGAAGGGATTTGAAAGAATACTCAATTTTTGAAGAAAACCACAAATGATGGAACATTGAGGGGAAATCTCCTCAAGCTAGGGTTTCAATTCTACCCTCTTCACACCCATCCTCAAGGATTCCTTAATTTCTCACCTAAAAATTGGTTTCAACTAGATTATGTTGTGTTTTTTGGGGCAGTGGTGGTTTTTCTGCCTCTAGAACAACAACAGAGGAGAGTTCAGCCCGAGGGTATGTATAACCTAGTGAGGTACATCACAATCGGTTCTAACATAAGAACCATTGTGATGTGCCATGCCACATCACAATCGTTTCCAACCTGAGAATTGGTTGTAATGATTCCCTACCAATTTTTAACACCCTCGCTGAATCACCTATCACTATCGGTTTTTTTCCTAAAAAGTTGGGAACTAACCCAGAAGAAGTGATAGTGTTGTACTATTCTGTAGAAGTGTAGAACTACTGAAATTAAAGGCCAGCAATGGTTGATCTAACTAAAGTTTCACAGTGTGGTTACGTGTCTTAGTGAACATGCTTCAAAAGGGAAATGTGTTGCCCAAAACTACCTACAAAGCTAAGAAGATTCTTTGTTCCTTGGACATGGAAGTAGAAAGAATACATGCATGTCGGAATGACTATATCCTCTACCGCAAAGAGTACACAAACTTGCATATATATCTGGTGTGCAACGCATCCCAGTACAAGTATAAGAATTAATCAGATAATGACGGCGAGGGCATCGAGGTGAAGAAAGGACCTCCTACTTAGGTGGCATAGTATCTACCTATAATTCTCCTTCTAAAATGTTTATTTGAGAAACCAAAGGAGGCAAAACTACTGCATTGGCACTCAGAGGAGCGTAAGAATGATGGAATGCTAAGACACCTTGTTGGTTCTACCTAGTGGACAAACAATGATAGGAGGTTTGAAAAATTCGGTACGAAACCAAAGAATATAAGGTTTGGATTGAGTATAGATATAATGAATTCTTTTGGTAACATGAGCAGCTGACATAGCTCTTGGTCCTTGAATCTCTACAATTACAACCTTCCTCCTTGGTTGTCTATGAAGCGAAATTATATTTTGCTATCTGTACTTATCCAAGGTCCGATGCAACCTAGGAACGATATTGATGTGTACCTAGAACCTTTGGTATAAGATCTGAAAACACTGTAGGTTCGCAGGGTATAGGTATAGGATGTGTACAAACTAGGGAACATCAATTACACTGCTTGTTGTTCCGCACCATAAAGTATTATCCTGCCCTTGCTAACCTATGGGGCCAGAGTACAAAAGGAGCCAACTCCTATACTTACTACTTAGATGATACCGAAAATGTGTGGTTGAATCACTAATGCAAAACCATGTACATGCATCACCGTAGGTTCCTTTAGAAAAATCACCCATACCACATCATGAAGAAACAATTCGATGGAAGGAATAAGGATGGTATAGCTCGAATGCCTTTAAGCGGGAGAGACGTTCATGATATGGTTAAAAATTTGGATGTTGCACTAAGAAAGGGACATAAATCAAGGACTCGTGAGAAGAGCATCTGAAAGAAGAGTTAAATATTTGGAAACTTCCTTATTGCATGCGCCTAGAAGTTTGGCATTGCATCGATAACGTGTATGTAGAAATGAATGTATGTGATAGCTTGATTGGTCTCTTATTGAATATTAAATACAAAATAAAGGATGGTATCAACGCACAACTTAACTTTATCGATATAGGCATCAGACTAGAGTTAGCACTGAAAGAGACCGATAAAGACCAAACATACTATGAACCTACTTGTTACACTCTGTCCAAGGCAGAGAGAACTAAACTATGCTAGTGCTTACATAGTATGAAAGTTTTGTCCGATTACTCTTCTAACATGAAGAGATTTGTTTCAATGCAAAATTTAAAATTAGTTGGCATGAAGTCTCATGATTGTCATGTGCTAATGACACAGATGCTCTCTGTTGCAATTAGAATTATTTTTCTGATCATGGTCCGAGAGACAATCATGAGACTAAGTTAATTCTTTAACACAATTGCTCAAAAGCTCATCGATCCTAAAGGATTAGATGCTTTGTAGAGAGAGGTGGTTATGACTCTATGTAATCTTGAGATGTTTTTCCCTCCAGTGTTTTTTGATATCATGGTATATCTCATTGTTCATCTTGTGAGAGAGATAAAGATGTGCAGGCTTGTATTCCTATGTAGCATATATCCGTTCAAGAGGCATATAGGAATTATCAAGTCCTACATACATAATCAATCTTGATCGAAGGGTAGCAATGTCAGGTTGTACAACCGAAGAAGTCATCTAGTTCTGTGTCGATTGTATGGCTCAGGTTGAATTGATAGTTGTGCCTCAATCTCACCGTGAGGAGAGGCTTGAGGGTATCAGGACTATCGAAAGGAAAGCAATCACACATAATCCAGTTGCCTATACTCAAGCCCATTTCACAATTTTGCAACATATGGCTGTCATGTCCCTGTATATCGATGAGCACAAGCATTGGCTATAGCAACAGAATCTAGTACGGTAGGAGTTTTGGATCACATGTCAGCACAACTTTCACTTCAACAAATGGTTGAAGGAGTGATGCATCACTGGGAGCTCGTAGGTAATACTCACATATGGTGGCAAAAGGGCCAACATTTATAGTTGTGACATGGAAGGATATGACCTAAATGGATACACATTTTACACGAGAGAACATGATATGAAGAACACAAACCAAAATAGCGGTGTCCATTTAGATGCTTTCAATACCGCTGAGTCGATGAGGAGATCCCACTATGGGTTCATAGAGGAGATTTGGGAGCTCAACTACGTACCTTTCATGATCTCCTATTTAAGTGCTATTGGGTCCATCTCTAGCAAGTGAAGGTTGACAAGTACGACGCCACTACTGTGGACCTCAAACATATCGGATATAAAGACGAACCATTCGTACTTGCTAACCAAGTTGTTCAAGTCTTTTGTATAATCGACCTATCCAAGAAGAAGCACCATGTAGTTCTCCACGGAAACAAGAGGATTGTTGGAATTAAGAATGTAGTAGATGAGGAAGAATACAATCAATTTGACAAGTTTTCTCCTATTGGAAATGGCATAATGACGTTTGTGGAAGAACAAACTAAGAAGCTAGCTACACATGTGTCGGTCATCATAAAGGGTTAATTTTTATACAAAATAATAAGCAAGTAGAGTTATGATGAAGTTGTCATTCTTCTTTGTCATGTACATGTACATGGATTTGCATTTATGTGGAGTTATGAGAATGTGATGTTTAGTTGTCATCTATATATGATTCTTTAAAGGTTAAAGCTACTATATATTTACAATGCAATTTTTTGATGACAATAACATGCATGAATCATACACCAAAATAAATAGTGGTGCCATCTCTAAAAATAAAGTAAAAAACAATATACAACTATATAACAAAGACAGATCTTAGAATCATCTATGATAATAATATCATAGATGGTTCTAATGAATAATCGTCTGTGATATCTATATATCACAAACAGTTCTAGTATAGAACCATATGTGTAAGTGTTATCACAAATAGTTCTAATACAGAACCGTCTATGATAAAACTTAATATACATATATTCTTCTAGGGCTTTCCTGCCACACTCATCACTCAAACAAAATCAAAAACCATTCACCTCCTTCCTCAAGCCACGCTTGTACCCTCCGTCTTCAATCACCATCGCCTCCCCTATTGCCCATCCATCCTCAATCGCCACCTCCCCAAACCCATTGCCACCTCCTCCTCAAGCCCCTCACTGGCCGTCCTCAATGCCTCCGTTCTTGAGCCCGTCGCCGTGTCCTCCTCGAGATCGTCAATGCCTCCTCAAGGGTGTCAATGGCCATCATCGCCTCCCTCGAGCCTTTGACAAGCCTAGCCAGTTTTTCACTAACTTGACAATCAGTGCTTTGTGAGGACACTCAACCTTGTGGCATCTCGCAAAGGGACTATTGCTCAATGAGGATTGCAAAGGGGCTATTGCTATATGACAGTTGATTCTAAACATCTTGCAAAGGGGACATTGATGTCTTGGAGACCTTGAATGTGGGGTGGCTATTTTTCTATGAGGATTGGGCTCTACGGAGATAATTTTTGACAATGTAGTCGGTTTACTAATTTTGAGATACTAGTGTGCATACTTTGATCAATCCATTACATTGGTGCTCTGTCTAGTTCAGTTTATATGCCCTATTTACTGTTTTCAGTATATACTTTCTATTTTACATGCATATTGTTATATGATAAGTAAGTTGTTGTTAATTATTTTGATATGTTAGAACATCATTTTGTTTCTAATGTAAATTAATTGGTAAGATTTTAATCTGATTTGGTAAGACTGTTTAGAAAGATTGTCACAAATTAGTCTATGATCTGTCCCAAGTGGCGAGAAGGTCTTTTAATTAAGCCCGATATCTAAGAGCAATACATATTTAACTAGAGCATTTGTAGCTAGTTGACAAAGTAATACATGACAAAGTCCTGTCCTGGCTTTATTGGTATGTTTTTGACTTTTTACAGTGTCCAACACAAGACTTTTAATATGATTTTGTATCATAATATATAAGAAAAATAATAAAAATTATATATTATGGAAGATGTCTCATGATACTTATTTTCTAATGACCTAAAATAATCAAGTTAAAATGAAGATAGCATCCCCTCATTATTCGTTGCCGAATGGATCTGATGAGCCAATGATAAGAAAAGTAAGGCGCAGTCCAATAGGAGCAAATCAAAGGCCCTAGATCCGATATACCATCATGATAGTCGATCCATAGGATGGGCCCCTACCATACCTCCGAAGGCAATGGCTATATTTTGGATATTGTGCAGGATAGTTAAAAGGGAACAAGTCCCCATCACCTATGCATCCTGGAAGTCGCTCACAGATAAGGAGTGCAACAACCTGGCAATGTAAATTTTGGTGTTATTCAAGATTCCAAAAGACGCCATGCCCGTAGTGCGAGGGTATGTGTTGTTAATGGTGGCAAAGGCGTGGAAGAACTTCAAGAGCACGCTTGTCACCAATTATGTGAAGAAGAAAATGACAACCTTATAGAAGTATGGGTTCATTGCTTAAGACGTATGGCAATAATTTCTTAAGATAAAGATGACAAAAGAATTCATACATCAAAGTTAAGCATACAAGGCCCTCTAGACATGAAACACCTGCCCCACAGCCTCGGCATCGGTGAAGCAATCCTGATGAGGTATGCGGGTAGGAGCATGCAATGGACGAGGGAGCACAAAGAAGCAATCCTGATGGACACCTCCCTACCATTTGCCTCTATCGTAGACTGTAGCATCCCAATTTTTGGATTATTTGGATTTTCTAATTTTTTTTAATATTTTTCTAGAATTTATTTGGATTTATTCTTTAATGTTGAAAAATGATGTAGTATGAAAATTATTTAAATAATAGGAAAATATTAATAAAGTTTTGTCAAAATTATTTTATTTGAGTTCCAAATGTGTTAAAATATTTTTATAAATTTTTCAAGATTTTTTTAATATTCTTATTGCCATAACCGAATTATTTTTATTATTATAATATTTTTAAATAAAAAAGCTTTGAAAAATGTTTTGAGCAGTATTAAGCCCAATACTGTGCGTGTCGGCCTGGTCCAGCCCGCTAACCCTAGCGATCTTATTTGTTGGTTCTTGATCTCGTGGTTGAGATGAGTTTGATACCCTAATGTTTTTTAGCCGTTGGATTGGGTCACGTGATCGATAGAGATTGCACTATGTCACAGACGAGGGAGCCCGTTTACTTGAAGTGAGGACGAAAGTGTAAGTGGGGTGCTATGCATGCGTAGGTCTGCCCTACGGTAGGCTAGACTTTGAGCTAATTTAGACCAAGGTGTTACAGATGGTATCAGAGTATCAACCTTCGCTACACAAGTGTGTTTCAAAGATGGTTCAGAAACCATCTATAATCACCTGTATTATCAACACAGTTATAGACGGTTTAAAAAACCGTATGTAATGACATTTTGAACCGTCTATAATAATCTTTTCTGTAGTAATGATGGGAAGTAGCAGCGATGCAGCTCTCAAGGTGATGGCAACCTCCGGGCACGTCCCTGACAAGATGATGTAGGCATGAGGTAGAACACAACGTAGCAAAATGATGGCACAGACCAAGGGCTTTGAAACTCTTCGGTAGCAAAGAGATCTGAAATGCAGTCCCGCAGCGGCGCTCTCGAAGAAGTCCAAATCTTAGGGTCTGTTTGGTAGAGCTCTAGATTCCAGCTTCACCTGAAATCTGAAACTTGGAGGCTAAAATAAAGTGAATTAAGTTTATATTTTTGATCTAAAATGTAAACAAGATGATCAATCTAAACACTCTTAATGTACTTACAGCTTCAGCTTCACGAATCTAGTGAAACTAAAATTTTCAGCTTCACTAGATTCATGAATCTGAAAAACTGAATCTCTACCAAACACATCCTTAATAAAAAGGCGGGTTCTCATGACTTCTAGAGTTACGGTTTTGATTGAGGTGCTTACGGTGATCCTAGTGCTCACCTTAAAAACGCCTAGGCGTTTGTGTACCACATAAAACAAAATCGAATTCCATGGCTCGCACAGCTCGGACGGTATCCATTGCGTTCGTGAGAAGACAAAGAACCTGACATGTGGGCCTGTTATGCACGGCACGGACCTGCTAGGCTACAACAGCGAAGCTAGCTAGGCTAGGCTGCGGTGCATTGGGCCAGATGGGTCAGGCTTCGGCCTAAAACTATTCCAAGATTGTCTATTAGCTTTTCTTTTTTAGAAAATACAAAAAATACAAATAGGATCCAAATAAATAGAAAATAGGCTTGAAAAAGTCCCAAAAAAATATGTAAATATTTTAAAGCATATAGAACCAAAATAAAGTAATTTTGACAATTGTTCACTTGATCATTAATCATATTATATCCATTTGAATTAGGGAAATCCATATTAAGCTTTAATTAGCAATAAAAATCATGAAAATTTTTAGAAAAGCTAAAATACTTAAAACAAACTCAGAGATGCAAAAATTAGAATGTTATAATGTCGTCCTATATGATTGAACACATGTAATAGATAACAGTTGCACAAACAAATAAGGACACATGAGAGCTAGTGCCTCTCACTTGAATAATTGGACACACATGTAAATGTTAAGTGAGATAGTGCATTCTCGTGCTCTAAAGGTTGTCCTCTGATGAATTCTTTAGCATATGCAAAGAACGCGCACGTGTATATATATAGTATGTGAGTACGGTATGCATGGATTCTGTCTTATCTTTTACCCAAAAAAGGGAAAATTTGATGATTTATCTCATTTACTTGTGTCATCGATGATTTATTTCATGATGTCTCACTTACATGCAGATCTTAAACCCATATGTTAATAAGATATCATAAGGTAAATCATTAATTGCACCAACATACAGGCACATTCAAATGTGACGTTACCCCGTTTTCCCATTCTCTGCGAGTTCCTTGTCGCCTCTCCTTCGCACTTCTTAATTCGTTTATGCCCAATTCATTTTCTTCTTTTTCTCCGCTCTTTCTTTCCGGATTGAAAGATAACAAAAGAGCACAATCAAATACCAGATCAAACCAACAAACAATAACAACTGCGAACATCAACTAATCTCTACTAATATAAATTTGCAGTTGGTAGCAGCGGTCCGCTTCTTTTAGCTCTCTCCACCCCTGCCATATCTCCAATAATGGCAGGTCATTATAGCTAATTTTTTTTTTCCTGATTTATAGCCAGTCATATCTCTCAAAATATAGCTGATTATTATAGCAAAATCCCTGATTATTACTGGTAATTAATAGCCGACCAATCATTTCTTTTGTAGTCTATATATGTTGTACAGTTTTCACAGAATTAATTAAGGGAATTCATTCAAGATCTCCCGTATCGTGTCGCCGCGATGAATGAACTCGGTGAACTGATCAATAAGTGATGGACCGACGTACATGGCCGCGAGGCGCAAGAGGCCAAGCGTCACGATCAGTAGTAATTGCGGCCAGAAGGACAGCTAGAGTGCAACGCCCACCGAATACCGTGACCTAGCGCCGGCCAGTTGAACATGAACAAAGCGTACGACGCTTCGGCACGGTTGCCCGGCGACACCGATGGGATGTCGTCGGCGGTGAGAGGGTCATTGGCATACCCTTTGGAGATAAACGAGGTTGATCCAGCTGAACGTCGCGAGAGAGAGGAATGACGCGGTGGCGTACGGCGTGACGGGCGCCTCGGTGCTGGTGTTTTTTGGTTCACCTTCATGAGCTCCGGCGTCATGGCCGGTGAAGCCAGTAATGGCTAGGTACGCCAGAGGTATGGAGACGAGTAGGTTGGCAAAGGTGAGAGGGTCATCTGGGAAGAGTAGCGAACCGTCGGCGCAGCGGACCACCGCTGAAGCGGAGAAGAGCGCGGCGTCAAGGGTGGTGGCGATCCAGAAGACCCGGAGGTGCAAAGGTTAGGTGGCGACGGTGGCCCCTTGCTCCAAGACAACTGACCACGTGGCCATGTTGTGCACGATGAAGTGGGCGGTGAGGAAGGCGAACCCTACAGCGCGCCATAACGTGCTCGGTAGGAGGAAGAACGCAAGTGCGAGGAGGACGGCGGACGCCCCGAGCGCGACCTCATAGCTGCCAGTGGTTTGGAATGGCGGTGGCTTTGGCAGCAGCGCTTCGTGCTCGGGGAAGCCCCCATGTCGCCCCTGCGAAGGCGGTGGATGATGAGGATGAGCGAGGTGACGAGAAAGACGAGGTCAACGGCGCCGAGGAGCGCACACTGCGGGCATGACAAAAGGAAGAGAAACGCGAGCTGGTAATATAAATTGCAAAAAGGGATAAAAATGATTTATTAATTTTTGATATTGGTAATATATATTGCTATGTACAGTATATTTGGTTTTAATTCATACCGGAGAAGAAACCATAAAAACTTTTGTAATCAGGAGAAATAGATGTTTGATTTTGTAGCACAATTTTCTTTTATTGCTTGACCTTTATGTTTCGTTACCAATTTTATTTTTCGTAGCAACGTACGAGCATTGATCTAGTGTATACTATATATTAAAGTGGGTGGCATTGGAAAGCAATGGGAGGTGCCACCTCACCCCCTTGCGGAAAGACCCTTTGAAAAATTAAAAATTGTATTTAGATCCTTTCGGCATTTTTTTAATAAAATAGACCTGAAAAATATTAAAATTACGTTTAAATCCCTTCGTGGTTTACATTTAGATCCTCCCGGTGGTTTGTAGCAGAATAGACCTCGGAAAAAAATAATTTAGGTCCCTCTACAGTAAAAAACAGATTCGTCGAAGATTTAAAGCAACCTATGGATTCATTAAGGGTCGTAACCGCGGTTTTCTAAAAAAAAACACGGATTCGTCGAAGGTTTATAGTAGCCCATAGATTCGCCAACGGGTCCTAACGACACCTATTTTTTTAAACAAATACGAAAACCGAAAATACGACCAAATTTCCCGAGTTGCACAAAAAAAGCAGCCACGGTTTTCTAAAAGAACACGGATTCGTCGAAGATTTATAGTAGCCCATAGATTCACCGACAGATCCTAACCACGGGTTCCTAAAAAAAGAGATTCGTCAAAGATTTATAACAGCTCATGGATTCGTCGACGACTCCTACCAACTCATTTTTTTAAAAGAAAATGCGAAAACCAAAAATACAACCAAATTTCTCAAATTGTTCACGTTACATCGTCATGCGCGACGCGGCGTAGCACATTATCTCTACTACTTCTAATTTTGAGTTGGTGGTGGTCCGTTCTCCACCCTACACCCCCCTCACATCTGTTCTCCACCCATGCACGGCCCACGCCGTTTGCTAGGCCCAATATCCATTGATGCAAATGAAACCCTACCTATAGAGTGTTTTTCACTGCTTGTTAGGCTAGGCCTCGTGTGAGTCGTGCCATTGCCCCGGCTGCCTAAATCCTATCTCTGCAAATTGGTCCCTCTCCTGCTTAGAAAAGCCCAGATAAGGGGCGAAAGGGAAAACGCAGATCTCTCGCTAGGGTTTTATTCCAAACGAGCCCGCCCATATAAAAGGTCCAGCCCTAAAACACCTCGCGACGCGCCGCCACCTCCCGTACGGTGCCTCTCTTCCTCCTCCGCTCCCTCACGCAAGGCGCACGTGCCCGAAACCCTAACCTCCGACAGTGACGATGGCGGCGGCAGGCGGTGGCGCTCGGGCGCTGTCCCAGCGGGAGCAGGACATCCAGATGATGCTCGCCGCCGACGTCCACCTCGGCACCAAGAACTGCGACTTCCAGATGGAGTGCTACGGCTTAAGCGCCGACCGACAAAGATTATTCGAATCCCCAAGGCCACGAAAATCTTATTATCCGTTGTATGTTGTGCTAGACATCACAGATCGGTTAGTGTCGTTGGTTTGACTCGGTGAGAAAATGCTTTCGTTAAACTGGCCTCTGTTTAGATCTTGTTATGTGCGAATGGTTACTGCGCTGCGGCATAGTGTTAAGTCGAAATTGTTGATGTGTTACAAGTGCAAAGCCATGCCAGTTGATTATTTTATAAGTGGTACAAATGTCCTGTCGATCCTATGAGCATGTTGTTATGCAAAATTTTTCCTTTAGTAATCTTCCTTTAGTAATCTTCCATAATTAGTATTTCTTCATTCAGTTTGTAGTGGCATGGTAGTTGCTGAGGCTTCTCTAATGTGAGGTTTTAGAGGGTGGGTGGAATTTGACGGGTTTGACCAGAATCTAATATGCAGCTCAGCAGAATGTGTTCTTATAACTGTGAACCATGGCAATGATTTGTGGACATTGGACTGATTTGGACAGCATCAAAACATGCATATTTTTCATGTGTTAATTGACATATGAGAATTTTAGTATAGCCAAGTGCTAGGATGCTTTACTCAAGGGAACTATTCGCTTTGTCAACTAACTATGGTGAACTGCAAGTTAATGAGTTAGCCTTTCTATATTATCTTTCAGGTATTTATATTATTAACCTTGGCAAGACCTGGGAGAAGCTTCAGTTGGCTGCGAGGGTCATTGTTGCGATTGAGAACCCGCAGGACATCATTGTGCAGTCTGCTAGGCCCTATGGCCAGAGGGCTATCCTTAAGTTTGCACAGTACACTGGTGCTCATGCCATTGCTGGTAGGCATACTCCAGGTACATTCACCAACCAGTTGCAAACATCATTTAGTGAGCCACGCCTTCTTATCTTGACTAACCCCAGGACTGATCATCAGGTAAAATTTTATATATGTTCACTAGCTTTCGCGTAATTCATTTTGCCAATTGAGGGCACTCTTAAATCTACCTGTTCAACTGTGTACAACCCATCAAGGAGTCTGCACTTGGAAATATTCCCACTATTGCCTTCTGCGACACCGACTCTCCTATGCGTTATGTTGATATTGGCATTCCTGCCAACAACAAGGGGAAGCAGAGCATTGGTTGCCTATTCTGGTTGCTTACCAGGATGGTTCTGCAGATGCGTGGTACAATTCTCCCAGGACACAAATGGGATGTTATGGTTAGTTAGCTTTCACAATCCAAAGCAGTATCCTGATTGCCAATGTTTTGATTATGGGACCAATGGAGTACTTTTCTTCATCATCTAATTACTCCTGCCTGCTGTTTCTCTTTTGTAGGTTGATCTGTTCTTCTACAGGGACCCAGAGGAACCAAAGGAGTAGGAGGAAGAAGAGGCTCTGGTAGCTCCTGATTATGGTGCAGTTGTTGAATATACTGCCCCTGTGGGCGACAATTGGGGTACTGAATGGTCCAGTGAAGCTGCAGCTCCACATGGTGCCCTTCCAGCACAAGCTGAGGCTAACTGGACTGCTGCTCTAGGTTCGATTACTCTTATTTTATAATAACATAATTAAATTTTCAAGTGTATGCCACCCAAAGGAAAATCAACCCAATCTTCTATCAATTAATTTTCCAGTCAAGAACGTAGTTTGCGTTGATTTTTTTACTTGAATGTCAATGCCGTATGCTATCTTGGGTTGTATGCAACAAGCTAAAGCTCCTGACATTATTTTTTTGGGTGGTTTAAGGTTTTGCCCACATTTGTGTTAACGAAGTCAAGCTGCCCTCTGGCCTATGGATTAATGGGATTAACGTAGAAGCTTTAGCATAATATAAGGCCTTTGCTTACTAAATGAATAATAAGGTTCTTAGGGTAGATTTTGTCGACATCTGTTGGTTTTTTTTACTATATTTTTGCTGTTGCTCTAATTGCTATATCAGCTATTTGGCTAATCACTTAAGTGTTGTAGTCCATATTTAACAGAAACATGGTTCGTTTGAGTCGCAATATGGGATTTGGGTTTGCGATTCGACACTTTTTCTTTTAATTTTCACTGCGAACACAAACCCTGTACCCTAAACATGGTTCGTTTGAGTCACAATATGGGATTTGGGTTGGCTCTTTGACATTGGAGCTGGGGTTCGTGAATGGGCAACAACATGGTGGATTGGCTTGGATGCAATCAAACAAGTGACTTGGATCCCTTCTCAGGTATTTTAACTACTTTGGAATCTATGTTTGAAAATAGTTTGTTGTCTCACTGAATTTCTCAGTTTGAACATTTAATCTGCTTGGTACCGATAAGTTCAATAGAATACCACTGCTTGCTAACAGTGTTTTGCATGTTTGTTCGTTGCATATTTCTTGTCTGCACTGGTAGAAGAGCATTGAATTTCTCTATGCTAATCTTGTCTTGATTGCTACTTATTAGTTTTGGCAAGTGATTGTTTGATTTTCCATGTGTTATGGTCAAGCATTTGCAAGTCTGGTTTCATGCTATATTATCGAATGAATTTTTCTTTGTACACACTGTCAAGTCATATTTTTCATGCTAATGTGCAATGACCTAATCCTACTGTCTGTTGCTTTTGTTCTGTTGCTATTGCGTATTGTTTCATAAGCAGAACCTGTTGCTTGACTGTGTTGTAACATTCCCAGGCTGAAAACAGGATTGTTGCCATGACCTCCAGCCGTTCTGATTGGTGTATTTCACGGCAGAGAACTTGGGGGTTCCTATTCTGGTTTTTTATCATGTAGACTCACGAGAACCTCTTATAACTGAAGAAACTATTGAACACATCAGGGGTATGGCTATGCCTATGATTTATTGCATTTCTTTGTAAGGTTCCCACTGTGGTTGAAATATCATCATGGTCAATCAGTTGCAGACCTAAATGTCTTGTTTCAAGGTGTCCCTCAAGTGTATCCAAGTTTTATATAACACTGTGGTTGAAATATATTTGGTTTTAATTCATATCGAAGGAGAAACCATAAAAACTTTTGTAATCAGGAGAAATAGATGTTTGATCTTGTAATTTATTGCTTGACTTTTATGTTTTGTTATCAATTTTATTTTTCATAGCAACACACGGGTATTAAACTAGTTCTGGCTAGTAATCATGATAGTGACTCCCATTGCTGGATTCTACGCCGCTACGGCGACGCTGGAGAGGTGCGCTCCCGGTGATCACGCGCCGCGCATTATCGGTGGACCGAGCTCGCGGCAGTGGGCGGTGCTATCGGCACACTTTGGCGCTGGCTGCAGGGTCGCCCTGTCCTCCCACCATCGCCGCCGTGCACACGGCGCCGTCTCCTCCGAAGTAGGCATCAAAATGCAAACTAATAACTCTTGTCCGGCCGTTCCGACCATAATCTGATCATATTTTTCCGGCAATATATAATCATGGACTGAATCGTTTTTCTTGCAGATTGCTGGGAGGTTTGGATTGGATTCGAATTCTGAACTCCAGGTGGTTTGATGAACAATATCATTCGCTGCAAATTAGCATGCTTGTTAATTACACGCAACATTGGGGATGCATGCATGGATCACAACCCTGATGCACGCATGGCGTGGCCAAAACGAACTGCTTGCAGGTTGCCGTGAACCCTGCACCGGTGGGATGGGTGGTAGAGATCGACCTCCTGGCGACCAACACCAGCGACTCGCTCATGCTGCATTGGGGTGCATTGCAGCCGGGAAAACGGTGAGGCCAAGGCCATGCAGATTCATTCCGTACTGCCTGATGAACTTGTACGTAGGTGTGCATTGCATTATTATTCTACATTGCTCGCAGGGAATGGGTCCTGCCGTACGTCCCGGAGACCAGAGGGGACAAGGACGCACGAGGAGACCCCTCTCAGGACTCCCTTCGTAGGGAGGAACTGTAGTGCAATCATGATTTTGATGTAAACACTGTGCAATTCTACTAAAAAAAGTTTCAAAAAATTATGGAAAAATTCATGGATGTACGTCTCAACTTACCCCATCTACATATAAAATTTCATGATCAAATTGTCCTATGTTAAGAGTAATAAAAAAGAAAAATTTCTGACAAACTTGAATAGTTCAAATGCACCCTAAATTTGTCTTTTTTGTAACTTCTAGCATAGGACGAATTTGATCATGAAATTTTATATGTAGATGGGGTAAGTTGAGATGTACATCCATGATTTTTTAGAATTTTTTGAAACTTTTTTTAGTAGAATTGCACGGTGTTTGTACCAAAATCATGATTGCACTGCAGTTTATCCCCCCTTCAAAAGGGTGCGTTCTTAAGGGCTTATTTGGCTGTTTCATTCCAATTCAAGTTCCACTTTTAAGATTATGTTTTTCTAAAAAACAAAGAGAAGATTTTAAGCTTAGCTATTGCAGTAGAGTAGTAGGTGGTAGTTAAAGACTTAAAGGTCACTGACCCTTCCAGACTACAGCCCATCCGTGTTTAGATCATTATTATAGTCTTAGTTACATTCCCATACCTCTTCTTATGTGCAGCAGAATTTAGATCGGATTAAAATTTTGTGAAATATGATATGAGCATATATGATCTAAAGAATGAAGATTTAAGCAACCATAATGAGAAAGAAAAGATTTAGCGAAACCGGCTGTAAATTCTTTAAGGACAACATCAAAAGAGTACAAGGTATTTTCGCACTTTCACACCTTTCTCGAATTCTTTAGGACTCTTGGATACTTGTTCTATAAAGGAATCTATAGTGCTAAAGAATTACCTAACTCTAATCTTCTCGTGCACTTCTTATTTTGAATAAGTTGGTTTGTGGATTGGGTTCACAATGACCACCCCATGGATTCATATAACCTCATTAATCCTCCTCTAAAGAGAAATAGAAATCCTACTCCAAAATAATATAGGAATTCTAATTCTATTATGATTTTCTTAGGACTCTTGATAGCACAACATTCCAAATCCTAAAATACTACATGTGTCACTATAGTCAACAATCTCCACTTGACTCTTACCCTTAAAGTCACCATGCTCCTCCAAAAACTTGTTCCAAGTCGGATACACATTTTTTGTTTTTTCATTTTTATCCCACCTTTGTGAGTGGCCCAACCACAGGGGCTCGTGCACATCGCTGTGATGTGCATGAACCCTTCACATGGAAGCTCTTTCTTTTTATAGTTTGGTTAACCACACCTTTAGTTCCTACAACCATCCATAACGTAGGTTTGTACTGTTTTCAAGCTCCACCAACTCGTTCGTAACACGTAGTTGATTCCACCATGTCTTCTTTCTTTCAATAGCTCTCATCTTCGCCATTGTGTCTATTATATTTTGCAACTATCTTTGTACTTCCACACATAACAACAGTTGATATCTAAGTACCTATTATTGTTGGCCCGGTTTCCATCTCCTAGTCAAGATTTTTAGTAGACCTCCTATTAGTTTCCCTTTCTTTAGGTTTATCCATCAATTAGTATTCTCTATTGCTCCATATACTTTTCATGATTATTTGTTATTTATATTTAACTTGCATGACTCCACCTCGAAGCAATATCTCGCAACTTTCGAGTTCAAGTGACCTCAAGAACGAATAAGATAAATATTTAGAGAGAGAACCAAAATAGCAATGTTAAAGTAACCACGACGAGAGAGAAAAAAATTGGCAAGCCTACCACAAATTTTTTATGCACAACTTCAAAAGAGTACAACGGATTGTCGCTCTCTTATAAGTTATAACCCTATCGAACGTTTTAGTTCTCTTGGATCATTATACAAGAATTTACTGCTAAAAATTTACCTAGCCTCTAATCCTCTCGTGTGTCTCTTGTTTTGGATGAGTTAGACTGGTTCAATGCCCATGCGTTGCTACGAAAAATAAAATTGGTAACGAAACATAAAGGTCAAGCAATAAAAGAAAATTGTGCTACAAGATCAAACATCTATTTCTCCCGATTACAAAAGTTTTTATGGTTTTTCCTCCAGTATGAATTAAAACCAAATATATTGTATGTAGCAATATACATTACCAATCTCAAAAATCAATCAATCATTTTTACCCTTTTTTGTAATTTATCTTCCACCACAGTTGCACCAACAAGGATCAGCTCTCTTTCAATCAAATCTGAGACTCGCTCGAGCTACAATTCTCTATCAAGCCCAATAGATGTCTTTGTTTTAAGAAACTCAGCACTCCAAGAAGTATATTCTGATTCCTGCAGCACTCTGTATGATAGTGCCAACGTCCGCAAGCCAGCCTCACCATGCTCATTGAGATGCCTGCTTGTATCAGGCTCATACAACCTTCCATTTTTTGGCCAGCCTATCAAATATGATGCTGCTTGGGTAGAACAAAGAACAACAAAAGATAGTTAAGCTGAAGCATAAACAACCAATGTACGTTGATAGTACATAGTCAGCAATACAGTGTATAAGTTGCTCTTCTGGTAACACTTTCACTTTTAAAGTCATCATTTTTAAGTTTGTGATTTACAACACAAACGACTTCAGGACATATGTTGAGCTAAAAACTTGAAACATAAGCATCGGCAAAGAAATATATTTGGTATAGAACTTTATCTATCTACTCCTTTGCAAAGAAGAAGAATTTGGCCATCTTTAGCCTTAAGAATTACTGACATTCGTTTTCTTTTGCTGTTGAATTCTAATAGATTGAGAACCTTGAACTCCCTAATCCCCAATCAAGAGATGGAGAAAAGTGAATAAATAGGAATGGGAACAACAAAGGATAAATGCAATATAAACTACTACCATGCAACCTCTCAGTTGTGCCCTTAGAAGAAGTATATTTCTCCCTGATGAATACACTTGATTGTGTCCTCTTCTGGTTGCCACAAGAAAAGCCCCCTCATCAGGTGATTCTACTTCATAGGTAAGAGCACCAGTTGCCTCATTCACCTCAGGAATTGCAGTGTGACAAAGCGCCAGTAAAAAATTTGGTTCCTTCGTTCAGTTAGATTTAGGAATTCAAAAATATCACCAGCTAGAATGTGATATTTCGCTTGAACAACAACATTCTTATAGTCCTCACTTAACATTGATGATTTCTATAGCGCTAAGCCAAACTGCCCAACACCTTCACGACAAACAACTATGGTATGAGGAGCATTTGTGTAGTAGTAATGCTCCAAATGCTCCTGATGTAGTTCAGGCTTTCAGAAGTTTAGTTTTCAGGGAAGGCACAAGCATGAAAAAGTAGCAGCAGTAGAGTTGGCCTAGACGTGAATGAACGATTCACACAACACCTTCACGCCAAGCAAGTAGCTAGCTTAGCTGCTCGAAGGCCTCTCGTGGCTGTTCCGCTGTTACTGCTCGTCCCACTCGTCGTTCTTGTAGGAGACGAGCATGTCCAACTTGTGGATTTGCATCGCAAGAACGCCACGCGGTCTTAGCAAGCAATCAAGCTGGCTCCACTAAAAGGATCCCGAGAACAAAGAGAATGAAATGTTAGGGACGCGTCTGCTTGTTGTTGTTACCTTGGTGTCGAACGAGTGCAGCTTCACCATCTGCGGGTTGCTGAAGAGCTTAGCATCGCTCTCGACCCAGGTGATCGGCGCATCGACGTCCTTGTCAGTGTAGGCCAGGATGTCGAATATGCCTAATTCGACACAGATCAAGAGGAGTTAAAGCTCCAGTCCAGTGGCCATAAGATTCAAGAAGGATTAGATCATCAGAGGAAGGGGGTTTAGCTCTTCCTTACATGGTTCGTCGAGGCAGGGAAGGTAGGTGATGCAGGAGGCGACCTGGCGCATGATGGCCTGGATCTCCCTCATGATCTCCTTGTCGCTCTTCTCCTTGATCACCCTGACATACACCCCACCCACCCATTCATCCAGGAGCATCAAAAGATGCAATCAAGCAACGATCGCTTTCCAGTTCGACAGGATTTCAATCAAAGAGACAAAAAGAGATAGGACAAGCAGAGTGTGGCGCGTACCCCTTCTCTTGACCTCGGCATCGGTCTCGATGTTGAAGTTCTAGCGCTCCAAGACCTCGGAGGTGGCCTTGCTCATGATCACCAGGACGGTCCTCTGCAGCTTCCTGGCCTCGAGCCACTCTGCAGTTTGCATCCACACAAAGTCACAACTCAATGATCAAATCGAATAGCGCTAACTGCAATCTGCAACCGATGCATGAAGTAAGGAGGAGAGGGGGGATCTCCATGAGTAGCAACCTGAGAGCTGGGAGGTGAGGCTGGCGATGAAGGCCTTGACCCCTTCGTCCTGCTTGAGCAGCATGGTGAGCCCATACTTCTTCACCTTGGTGAAGCTCTTTTCCGGGTACACCCCGCAGTTGTACAGTATGCTGCGACCACACAGACCAAGAACAAAAAAAAACACAAATCAATCATGATCGAGCCTTGTTTTTACCAATCCATTTCAAAGGAAATAGACAATCGATGCCCGCTGATCCTGGCCCACGCGCACCTGTTCACTGCGTAACCTATGATGGAAGCATTCCATCAAACACCTATCGGGCGAGTGATCATGGAGGGAGGTGGGACAGCGCGACACGGTGCCTACGTACCGAAGAACTCGCTGACGATGGTGGCGGAGCCCCGCAGTGTGATGATGTCCTTGGATGCCGTCCTCGACGCCATCTCTCCGCCTCCTCCGTCACCCTCACGGCTGAGCCTTATGGATCTGCCTCGCCTTATCCGCTGCGTGCGGCATGCGAGGAGGATCAAAATGGAGGGGTTATATTTCTTCAGCAACCGGAGATTTGCTTCCTTCAGAAGGGCATCAAGGCAAGGAAGGAAAGCACCGAGAGCAAGCCGAGGAAGGAAAGCAGGGAGACGCGCATCACAGCGGATTGCTCTAGATCCGGCGGTTGTCGGAACAGATTGAAGGGGAGGGAAATCCGGATCCGAAGGGAGCGTTTGATCGTGTGGCGTGGGGGTGGGGGGATCAGGAGCGAGAGCGAGGACTGCGGCACGGGGCGACGATCTCGATCGGATCGAGAGAGGGCGGCGCGGAGCGAGGATCGCGCGCAGGGGGCGGCACGGAGCGGGAGCGAGGATCGCACGAGGGGGGGTGGCGATTAGGAGCGAAGAGAGGACTGCGGCGTGGGGGACGATCCGGATCGGATCAGGAGGGGGTGAGGATCACTACTCTCTGTGTAGAACGGACCGCTGCCACCAAGTGGTAATTAGAATAGTAGAGATTATGGCTTGAATTCTCCATGACCACTCCCATGGGCTTATATAGCCTCCTAATACCCCTCCAAAGGGACTGGAGGTGTGATTAACCAAACATCCCTTTGGATTAGTTACTAAAAAAGAAGTTGGAATCCTAATCCTCTTGGGTATCATCTAGGACACCTCATAGCACATATTTTTAAATCCTAAAAGACAATACATAAGCCACCGTATAGAATAATCTTCACTTGACTCTTATCCGTTGAAGTTACCACTCCTCCAAAAACTTGCCCTAAGTCGACTCCGTATTTTTTGTTTTTCCTAGAAAATTAATCCCTGTGTTCCAATGAATCTGTGGGCCAAGCTGTAGGTCAAACGCATCACCCCAGCCTTTTTTCTCTCTCCTCATGCATTGGAACTTGTCACCACTTAATTTTAAGTTCTAGAAGACTATGAAATTGAAAAAATAAAGATTTTCAAGAGGTAGATAATTGTCCACTGCGTAGGATGACTTCTATTCATTCAATAAGATGTGTCAAGGCTTGGACAATGAATCAATGATGCACTGTATGGACTATGGAGTGCGGAAAGATCATGGGCCATGTTTTACATAAAAGCATACGGACTTTAGGATGTCACAACAACTTGCATCACCAGTACCAATTACGTGCTAAAATGAAGCAAAACCCACAAGTCTATAACTCTATTCATTATATTGTCCGAATAACCCTCTTTACTTGTTAAATAAATATACGTAGTAATTTACTGAAAAAGAAGTATAGATGAAGCTTTGAGAACTTCGTGTTAAAGAAAGTTAAAATAGCCAAAAGAAATGTGCAATTATAGCTAGACAACATTATTATTAAGCGAGGTTACATCAATTTACTGTTTGACTTTTGAAGGAATTTCTTCTCCCCGATTCCACAGTTTGGTTCGAACTCTGCAGTAAGGATAGAGATAAATTATCCAGTTGTGGAGTCGATTGAGCTCGTCGTGCTTGACGAGGCACAGAACAAATGGTCAGTGGTGCATTTCAAAATCATCACGCAATTCTATAATATTATCCACGTGCAAGACGTCAACAAACCTAGGCGACTCTTCATTGGACAGGTTCAACAAAGATGGCCAAAATTTCAGAATTCATATATCAACAGATCACCATCAGGGAAAGCATTCTGCTTCTGCAGCAACCAAAGAAATCTTCTCAACAGAAAGGACTGTGCGAAAAAACAGAGACGTCATGCAGCTCCTTAGTAAACATGCAGCCAGTGATGTAAATGAGGAAGTAGAAGTTTCACCAAAGAGTCCAACAGTTCTTGACCTCTTTTTAAAGTATTTACAGAAGAAAGATGGTTGCCAAGTCCTCTGCAAAAATGTCTTCAAACTGGGAGAAAAGGAGATTTTCGTCAGTTCTTCAAACAAATAGAGAGATTCTATATTTTTATGCCATACTTTTTGCTTGAAAGCATTATTTTTCACAATACAAACTAAATTGTCTTCTTTTAAGGCATTGGTGTCAGACGTACAACGTATAACCAAAGTTCACTTGGCCACAAACCATGTGGAGCCACTTATTTTCCATTGGGCAGTGGCGAAGTAGGCTGGAGAGTGGAAGGTAAAATTATCAAAGTTTTCCATTTAAGATCAACGACATACCAACATGTAAATTTTCTATTTTTTCCAGGCACCTCCACCAGGGATGTAACCTCCTGGTTCAACATTGCTTGAAATGGCATGTGAGAGTTCATTCTCTGAAGCTGCATTAGATGGTTTGTGTTACCAGGTAAATATATAAATTTATCATTGTAAAATTCGTTTCCTTCCTTATTATAACTTCTTTCATCTCATGAAAATTTTTTAATACTAAGGCTATAGAGATAGAGCTTGATGATGACAGCTATAAGGGGATGCCCATTGTTCCCCGGTCTAACGAAACATGGATGAAAAATAATACCTCTGACCTCTACCTTGATTTTAGCAGACGAATTACCAAGAGTTCAGAGGTGACATTTCCCTTTTGCCTTTCACCATATCTCCCAATATAGCTAAGAGTTTCCTTGCTAAGTGCTAAGAAATCTCATATTTGCTATACAACTGAAGGGTATTAAGGCCATTCTCAATGCAGAGTTTCATTTCCCAGTTTCCAAGAGTGTCACATCAATTTTTATCTAAGTAACCGTGTATCTTGGGCTCTCTCACCTCTCATGAAACTCTCTCTTCATAATTACCTTGCTATGTCACCAAACATGATGATGTGTCATGTCATTTAGTGAGAATGAAACTCCCATTGTGAATGGCCTAATGATGGCGGCAAAGGAACTGCACAGGCTTTGCTGGAAACAATAGCTGATATAGAGGAAGATGCCCAAAGATCTCTTATGCATAGGTAAGTACTAAACGATGACTATAGTATATATGATTAGTTCCACTTTGCTAGATCAATGAACTGCCTTTTTTCTCTCTACAGATTCAATATTGCAGCCGATCTAGTTGAACAAGCTAAAGATGCACGACAATTGGGTCTTGCTGGACTACTTGTTTGGATGAGATTCATGGCTACCAGGCAACTTGTTTGGATTAAGAACTACAACGTGAAGCCACGGTACTTCTTTGTATTCTTTAGTTCTTCATTGTCAATCAACCCTGCAAAGGGGGAAAAAAATCAATAGGAATGAAGATCGAAAGAATGAGAAGGATTGCATTTATTGTTTTACACCAAACAGGAATTCAACTAGGTTGAAAAACATGTTTCTGCTTCTTCATGTTAATAGTACCCTACAATTATGCAGTGAAATCAGCCTAGCACAAGATAGGTTTGCAGACAACCATCAAACCCTCTAGAAAACGTACCCACAATACAGGGAGATGCTATGAATGATAATGTCTACGGTCGGTCGTGGAGGTGAAGGTGATGTCGATCAACGTATTCGTGATGAGATCTTAGTAATACAGGTTTGTTCACCCACTTGATTTTCCATTAATTTTTAATTGCTAATCTGTCGAGGACAGAGTGTAAGAGACAGGAATAGCAATTTTTGGGCTGTACATCAGAATGTGTTGTTATTGTAGAGAAACAATGACTGCCAAGGTGGAATGATGGAGGAATGTGGTGATTTGCCAAGTAATGCATGTATCATATTCTTAGCACCGTACTGAATTCAGTATTGATGCACTGTGACTATATTTCCTGTTTTGCAGGCTCCGATCGACTATGTCAGCAGTAACCTGACATCAAAGTTTATTGGGATACGTTGAACATAAAAGGCATAACAAAGGAACGACTACTGAGCTACGATCACCCTATTCGTTTAGAACCAAATTTAAGGAGTGAGCAGAAGGAAGGTCTACACCGTGATTTAACAGACTACGTGAGGAGCCTCAAGGTTATCTTCATTTTAAATGATAGAGTAAATTTCATAAAACTACATGTTTCTTGTGCAAACTATCAAAAAATGCAGATTTTTCTTCTATTTCACAAAACTATAAATTTTAAAGGAACTTGTATCATAAACTTAAATCTTTTAGAATTGTATGTTTCTTATAATAGGTTTGATAGTATGGAAATACATGGTAGTCTCATGTGCAAGTGAAATGAAAAATATGTGTGCGTGAGGTTGCAATGTGAACACACACCATCTGATGTGTTACAAGAAATAATTAATTCTAAAATATGTAGTTTTGTGACATAAGTTCTCATAAAATGTGTAGTTTTACGAAATAGGAATTAAAACCTATAGTTTTCTGATAGTTTGCACAAAAAATTTGTAATTTTGTAAAATTTGCTCTAAAAGATATTTATATATAGGACGTTTGCGGTATTGAAATCTTGAAAGGAAACATCGAGATAGTTGATTAACTTCATACCTTCCGTTATTAAGTTATGGAAAAATGTAAACGTGACAAGGTGAATTTAGTTATGGGAATCCCATTTTCCTGATCTTCACTCAAAAATTTATGTGCGGCGCGGAAAAACAATCCTCGTAATAACTTTGGCTAAAGGAGGGTGACGCAAATACCCGTTTTTTCCACCTAAAGGCAAATGGTCGTCGCCGCAAGAATTTCATCTCGTCCCTCCAGGCTCCATGGGGTGCGGCCACGCTCCACTCGGACAAAGAACGCATCCTGTTTGACTACTTCAAGCATCTCCTGGGTACGAAAAATGCGCGTTCCTACGACATTGGCTGGCCCAACATCAACCTCCCCACTGCTCCCCTCGATGACCTTCAAGCCCCATTCACAGAGGAAGAGGTACTGCGGGCAATCCATCTTCTGCCATCTGACAAGGCGCCAGGGCCAGATGGGTTTTCGGCTGCCTTCTATAAGCACTGCTGGGAAACTGTTAAACTTGACATCATGGCGATCTTCCACGCCCTTCACAATGGGCATTTAAACAACCTTGCTCCCTTAAACTGCGCCTCAATTGTGCTCGTTCCAAAGAAAGAAGGAGTGGGTGCGCCTGGTGACTTCCGGCCCATCAGCCTCATTCACTCGGTCTCAAAGATCCTGACAAAAGTGCTTGCTTGTCGCCTGGCCTCCCGTATAGACTCTCTCATATCACCTTCGCAAACGGCTTTCATCAAAGGTCGATGTATACAGGAGAATTTCCTAGCTGTCCGCAATCGAGCGCGCCACTATAACAGAACACGAACCCCGGTCCTCATGCTCAAGCTTGACATCACCAAAGCCTTCGACTCGGTATCCTGGGAATACCTTTTGAATCTTCTTCAGGCACGTGGTTTTGACCCCCAATGGCGTCGATGGATCTCAACCCTTCTCGCGACCTCCTCCTCAACAGTGTTGCTTAATGGGTGCCCGGGGCCACAAATCCTGCACCAACGCGGCCTCCGTCAGGGCGACCCGCTATCGCCTTTCCTCTTCATCCTGGCAATTGATACGCTCCACTACCTCCTCGCCATGGCTGCGGAGGATGGTATCCTGTCACCTCTGGCAGGTTGCTCGTCGTCGCATCGTCTATCACTCGACCATACCTTCAAATCTCACAGGCTGTTCACTCTGGTGCCGATCTAGAATCTGCTGTAGGAACCTGTACAGGGTACAGGCAAGAGGTACCATCGTCGATCAACTAAATTGTTGAAATCCATGCTCATATTAGTTATAGTAAACAGTTTCTTTTACAGAGTGAAGGTTTCATGGTTGGTGTCGAGGTCAATCCTGTGAAGGAATTGCCATCTGGATTTCCTGTAATTATCCTTAAACTTTCCCTTACATAGATGTAGTATACTATCTATAAGATATGAATGTCACTTTTTTATATTCGATATTTGTGTAGGAATTTCTGAAGTTTGTCCTCGACCACATTGAGGATAAATCAGTTAATCACTTGTTGAGTTAGCACTACCGTGCAAGACTCCTTTTTCACATCTACTATTCACATAACTTATAATGCATTCATTTTTCCTATCCCACCAGTGCTATTAAACAATACGGTAATTATTTTTATTTTTTTAGATTAAACGGTAATTATTTTTATAGATATTAGTTTATACCTTACTGGGGTTGTTGGAGGCACGAGTTGAACTTCGCCCTTTGCTCCTTGCCTCACCAGAACGCTTGAAGGATCTTATCTTTTTGGACATTGCTCTTGATTCTACTGCTAGGACGGCAGTTGAAAGATCGTATGAGCAACTGGCCAATGCAGCACCTGAGGTTAACAAAAATATCTGAATGTTTCTTCCCATTTATCAAGTTAGATCTTGTTTTGTTACTTCGGCATGCTTATTCTTGTCATAATTTTTGTTTATCCAGAAAATCATGCACTTGATCAGTCAGGTTCTTGAAAATCTTGCTTTGTTCACTGAAGACAATGAGAATCTCCTGTGCTGCTTAAAGGTACAATTTTGTCACAGTATATAATTCATGCAAAAGAAATAATCTTTTGTTGTTCCAATGTTTCCTTTTTCTATTGCCATATTCTAAGCTACAATAAAGCAAATTCTTGCAGTGTTGCATACTCAAAATATAAGACAGTATGTTTTCACTTTATTTTGATGACTGGTATTTCAAGATGAGTAAAAATGCATTCAAGTTAACAAAACAGAAATTATTGATTTGATTATCAAAAATCTCCTTTTGTCTCCTTTTGGCATACTTAAAACACGTGGGGCTACTAGAATGCAAGGATTTTATTTTGAGTCTTGCAGCATATGACTGCGTTCTTGTTTGTTTCTTGAAGGGATGGAACCATGAACTTGAAATGGCTAAGCAACCTCATGAACAATGGGCATTATACGCAAAAGCATTTCTTCACAGAACTAGACTTGCACTTGCAACAAAGGGAGAAGAATACCATGATATTCTTCAGCCTTCAGCTGAATACCTTGGCTCATTACTTGGAGTTGAGCCATGGACAGTGCGAACCTCATGAAATCATACTTTATTATTTTTATTATCTAAGTGTCGAAGGTTAGTGCTCGACAACACACTTATATTTGGGTACCTTCGAGATATGCAGGGTCAAACACGCAAGAGGGAACACGCAATGTAGACAGGTTCGGGCCTCATCGATGAGTAATACCCTACTCCTGTGTCGGCGATGATTGAGATCGATGAAGAAATTACAGATTGATGGGGGTATCAGGAAGGACTACGAATTTGGGGGATGGCTAAACTACGACTTGTATGTGGCTATGCTAGATCGCTAAAGGTTGCAATGGCTTCTTCAGGCTTGCACTTGCTTGTGGCGCTTCAGTTGGCTTCGTGGTCCTTATATAGCAGGCTAAAGTATCGAGTCATAGTCGATGAGGAGTCCTTCTACCGTTATAATCCCCATATCATATCTGAACTTCCATAGCTGTTTGGCATATTCGAGTGGGTCTCCTTGTATCGAGAGTAGGATCGGAGCTTTCTCTGCAAAGGATATCCTTTCCACGTATACCTTATCCCACAGACTCAGATTAGAGATATACGAAATATCCTTATATTGGCAAGTATGTACGTGACATGATTTTTGATTTTTATGGCACATGCTCATATCCCATATTTGGATATTCGATAGTAGCCCCCGAACTTCGCTCAGTGGAGGGTCCATTGAGTGCTGGGTCGATTACCGCTAAACTTGATTTAGTCGAGTAATGCCTTGCATGCTTCTGGTCGAATACTTCAAGCGAGTAGGAATTGCTAAGTATCGAGCAGGTTGCGGAGTCGAGCACCCTGCGGCAAGCCTATCTCGAGTACTTAGGGTAACCTTGTGGTGCCTGGTATTGGCCAGTCAACCCGACTCTGAGCAGAGTTAGAACTGTTGTCAGCGATTCTGAACATTGAGCAGTTGAAGCATTTATTCCTCACGTCGCGGTGATTACGGCGCCATCATTTTCACTTTCTTTTCGGCGATCGGACAGGAAGAAGTGGTGATTTTATATTACCTCATCGGACACGGTAAATTTTCCTTTATCTTACAAACCTTCCTTCCCAGCCTTTTCCGAGCTCTAGATGAAATTCCCTCCGTCGACTGCATGGAATGCACGCTACATCGAGAGGATCGAGGAGCTAAGGAAAAGGGGTCTCTCTGGGTGGCATGTCACCTGAGACTTCCTGAAGCGGTAGTCCAGCCCGCTGAGGTGCTGGGACCATCTGGCGTGGGAGTATTCTGGAGGTCAATGACGCGACTAGAGATTCTTCCGAAGGTAAGTGATATTGATTTCTTTTGTTGCTTTTCCTTTTCTGCCATGATCAGTGGCTGATGAACCACTTTACTGACTAACAGTCCTGACAGAGGCAAACATTTCTGCTCGATTGAGCAAAATCTTTCATGGATCATCTCCTGGGCCCTGCGGCATAGAGGCCTACTCTCTTGCCAACCCTCGACCAAAGGTATGTATCAAGTGCTTACCACTATTGCTGCTTTAGGGCAGCTATTAGGGCTTAACTCATTTTACCTCTTTAGGAGATCGAGTGGGACGAGCGTAGTGAACCGCTGGAGGGGGCCATAGACCTGGACAATGAGCCTGCTTGAGATGGCGGGTGTCGACGATCGGGATCGTCGGACCGTCAGAAATGAAAGGGGGGTTGATCGTGTATACGGGACCCTGAATCGACTTCACTCACCGAAGGGTCGGTCCTACTGTTCTAATGGTCGGAGGCCAAGACAGAGAGCGGGACACCAAGAATTATATTGGTTCGAGCCCCTGTGACAGGTAATAGCTCTACTCAATCTTGCCCGGAGGTGGTGAATCTCACTATGTTTGAGTAAAAGAAGATCTTTTCTAGTTCGAGCTTCCGTAGCCTGAGCTCTTGTGTATGCGTATGTATGCTGCGATGTGTCCTTTAGCACGTTCGTCCCAGGGGGTTATATATCCCTCTTAGCCGTTACTGGAAACCTCCCGGAGAGATTCCCGGGAGAGTGGCTTCATGCGCAATGAAGGTGGGCCGTAACCATCCCAGATTTGCCGCCCACGCCTGGCTTAACTCCACTTAAGGGCCTTCGTAACCACCGGTTGAATGCACGATCTGTATCCCGAGCTTGACCCTTTCGAGCGGAAGCTGACTCCTTGCCCCCCTAGCCCGAGGTCGTAAGGGAGCCACGCGGTCTACGTCGTGGTCAAAGATCTCACGGCTCGAGCTCGAGCTAGGGGCTTTGTTGACCATCCATTGACCAGGCATAGATTTCTCAGTCCCCGACAGCTAGCCCCCGAGGCTCAGGTCATACTCGGGCACTGGGAATGACCTCGAGCCTCATGATCTAGGAAAGGGGACGGTCTTTTGGTTGTGCCCAGCTGCCCAAGCCCAAGGTCGAGGTCGGACGGAGACCAACCATGAGACTTGGCACGAGGACACCTGGCGTTGATCTTCAAAATCTTGGTACGAATACGGAAGAGCAGTGAAACCGCCTGCGACGCATCGATTCCATCATCAAATCTCTGAGTGCGCCTGTCGAATCGTAACCAGCGCGCCTTTTGAGACGCCACACCTTCTAACCGGTGACGATCGAGGCCTATAAATCCCAGACCGCCAACGCTCCTGAAGAATTCTCGAACTTCCCTCGATCTCGCCCTTTCTAGCTCCCTGCTTACCCTGCAGTTTCTCCTTCGACCAAGCATGAAGCCCCCTCATGGCGAAGTTTGGAAAGAGCTCTTTGTCGGCGGCCAGGATGAAGGAGCTCGAGGGCCTGGGACTGTTGGACTCGGTGACGTGGTGGTTGCCGAGCGGGGAGACCGAGCAGCAGCCCCGAGACGATGAGATTGTCAGCACCGAGCACTACATGCTCTTCGGCCTGCGGACGCCGGAGAGCGACATCGTGGCGTCGGTCCTCGCGTAATGTGAGATTGAGCTTATCAACTTGGTGCCAAACTCCATTCTTCTCCTTTCCATTTTTTCCCATTTGTGTGAGGGGTTCCTTGGGATCCTTCCCACCCCGTCTCTCTTCTTCCGCTTCTTCTCCTTGTTTCATACTGAGAAGGACCCCATGGTCGGATACCTTTATTTTCGGCTGCAGATGGGACTTCCTTGGGCCTTCCCCCAGCTCCACGCTCGGGACTCTCTGGGTCCTTGGATCGAGAGATGGTTCTCTTTGAAGAGGGGTGAGGACGGCTCGCTCGCGTACGACAGAGCGCCCATCACCGGCAAATGCCAGATCCCCGAGGCGAACGACCTGACAGTCGATCAGAAGGCCATCGCCGCCATCCACATCTGCGCCACTCGTGGTCTCACCGGGCAAGCCATCGCCAACGACTTCTTGCGGAGCCGAGTGTTCCCTCTATGGAAGAGGATGCACCCGTTCTTCGAGATCACGGGTCATGACGACCCCACCCGCGAGGGCACATTTGGTATGTTTTCTCGAGCTGAAGTCCGCCTAAGTCCAGACCTGGAATTTTCTGATAACTTTGTTCTCCCGGCAGTGCCGAAGGAGTCCTGGATGGCGGCCAGGATGACGGAGATGTTTGGGAAGGCGGCGTTCGACTAATCCATGGACGAGCCCGTCCCGAAGAACGTGCTAAGATGGAGCGCCAAGGTAAGATGACACGAGTCATGTCCCGACTCGGGAATGTTGAAGCGCGCCCTGACCTTGAAGTGTGTTTGCAGGAGAACCAAGAGCTACTCCAAACGGCGAAGCGCATGCTGCCACTGCCTGGAGCAGGCAAGGGCAAGAAGGTGAGCAAGAGGCCATTTTCGAACGCCCCGAGCAGCAAAGCCCCAAAGAAGTAGCATGTCGAGTGGGGCGACCGTGTAGTGGTAAGTTCGAGCTCGAATCCTTGCTCAGTAACGGACTGCAGCAGATTTTGATCTTTTCTTTCTTTTCCTTATAGTAGCAGGGGTCGGTGGCCGCCGCTAGGACCTCTAGCCCCAGGCAGCTCCAAGGGCTCGACCTCAGGACCCTAGGCCAGCCGCCACGGGTAACCCAGAGCCACCGCGCGCTCCAAGGTCTTCGGCGCGAGGTGCACGGTGGAAGGCCGCTTCCTCACCCTCAGGACGCAGAGACCATGAGCGGGCATCCACGAGGCGAAGTGTCGTGCCCAGAATTTGAATTCTGAACACTCTGTGTGATACACCAGTCCAGGATCACACTGGTGCTCAAAGATACAACAGAGATGAATGCCATCACACATACACAGTGGAAATAATAACAATAATGTATTTAATTCAAATTAAACTATTAAGACCTTAAGGTCAGCATTACAATATTAAGCCACGCAGGGCTGAGTTCAGAGTAAACAAATAACAGCAGCGGAATTATAAAATTATTCGTGGCGCCTCAGTTTGCCACAGGCAACTAACTGGGCCTTTTCCCTAGTTAGCTGGGTCATCATTCTTCTCCTCCTCAAACGCTTGCGGTTCTTCATCTTCTGATGTTGTGATTATGAAGGGGTGAGTACATTGGTACTCAACAAGCTATGCACAGAATGCAACCTAATATGCTACATGCCAGGCTTATTCCAATGGAATGGCTTAAAGGTTAATTTGCAATAAACCGCATTTAACAAGTAACATAAGTAGATTCGAAAGCAGTAAAAACAAGTAGAATTAACAATAACTTTTCCAGAAGTTAAGTAAAAGCATTTCCACATCCTAATTCCATCAACTTAATCTTTTAACCCAACCACATTTTTAATAAAATCTAACCCTTGACTGTAATCCCCGAGTAATGTCCAATACCGTGGACACGACTATTCGAATAGTTTGTACACTCTGTAGAGGTTATATACTTTACCCACACGATATAGTTAAATGCCACACAGGCGAGTAACCATAACAAAGTCTTTCCGAAACTTCTATCCTCGCATGTGTACCTCCCGGTATAGTCCCCACTGTCCCTTCCCTTTTGTGGAGCAGAAGTACAGGGCCAACGTATACCGTTGAAGAGATGTAAGACCGATCCGGTAAACACTACACCCTTCTTTCCACATCCACAGCTACAAAAACCACTTAAGGTCTCACATGCTAAGACTTCGGAATCATACTCAACTAGGTCTGTCCCATACAAGACATGTGGTTGTATATTAGGCCCAGTTCAAAGGCTTGCAAGGTTAAGTTCTTAGGTTGATCGTGCCAAGACTACCCAAAGTTCACAAAACCAAATTCAACAATATCACTCCCATGTACCACATCTGGCCCTCCATTAATCACTTGCCACTTGCCACAGTCTAAATTATTTTACCACCCTAGTTGGTTACCATGCACCGTGTGCCATCAATAACATCAACACACGAGTCACATTCTCAAAATGTCTTTCATAGTTCATTAGTCAATATTTCATCTTCCTTATGAAACAGTGTCAATGAAGCGTACTGCTTGGCTAAGCATATCTATTTCGTTCTAACCATTTCTTATTGGTGACTAATATTGACCAATTTAATAGTTTTCAACTTAGGGTGACAATGGGATTATGGCATACAAATACTAGGAACAAGGAATCGATAACAAGTGGTGATTTAACTAAACCCAAATTTCTTTAAAGCTTTTATAATTTAATTAGCATGCGTAATTTAAATCAACATAATATTTAAAAACATTAGGAGCAAGATGGTCAAAGCATAACTTGCCTTCAAAAAGCAGCGAGCCTTGGTCTAGGTCTCGGTCTGGAGCTTGATCCTCAAAATCCGCATCCTTACACACTCGACGTCTACGCGTAACAGATAAAGAACCAAATAAACACGCAAAACAACGTACAAACACACATTCAGAAACTACCGCAAATCAATCTAATACATAACTTTATGAAAACTTCCAGATAATTAATTTAGTATTTTCTAAGATTTATAAAATTTATTTTGATATTTTTGGACGTATAGTTTAAGAGCTACAAAATTCGTAAGTTTGGACTTTCTGTGAATATTTTAACAGTATAAATTTATTTAAAAAATTTCAGTAAAATTAACGTAGCTAGGTATTGATTTTTACTCATTTACAAAATTTGTCACATGCAGTTTGGACTTATAACAAATTTGTAATAAAAATAACAAATTTCGTGTTTTTCTGAAAATTTTTACGTACAACTAGTTTTGAACATGCATGACACTATTCATGGCGTATATGTGCATTCTTCTGTTGCCTATTGCTTGGCTTGCTTTGGCTATGGGAAAGAGACAGAGAAGGAAACAACCAGCGACGGCTAGGACGACGAGCGCAGGTTAGCCGGAGGTCGGTGTTAGCAGCGGCGTTGGCGGTAACGACGGGACGAAACGGCCGTGGCAATAAGACACCTACAGGCGCAAAACGGCTCGCGACCATGGCACAAATTTTGGGAAATTGACCAATTCATGGATTTTCGCGAAATTGACGGAAGCACTATCTAGGTGACATCGAGATAAGTCTATAGCTCAAAGGAATTGTGGAGAGGATTACCGGATTGGGAGAAATTGACGACGAACCGAGCTCCAACGATGGAGAACAAATACGAAATTCGGGCTCAATTCTTGACAAAACTTGAAATTTCTTGAGGGCTTATGCTCCTATCAACAAGGCGAACAAGATGACGCGGTCGGATTTCAAAAAGACTCACCGGTTTGAGATGACACGGTGATGTCCACGAACGGCGATGAACTCCGGTTTTTGGTTGATTTGGTGTGGAAGGAGATGAGCAATCGCCGGGAGCAAGTGAGCATGGGATAGAGGGAGTCAATACGCACACTTCAAGCGCTTTGCACGATCGGAGGGGATTAGAAATAGCCGAGTTATGGCTTGAAACACGATTTTCGGATTTGGGGTTATTGCGACCGTTTCTGGGGGTTTAACGATGAGTAACGGCCCGACACTTAATCCTTGCTTCATTGCTGACGTAATGCCACCGGTTTCACTCGATTTGGTTGAGTAATCGCGAAGTTATGGTGATTCAAAGAAATGGAGATGTCCACGGGAGAGAGAGACATTGATTTTCTGGAGGTTGAAGATGATACTGTTTAAATTCCCTTTTTATTCGAATTTAAATAGTGTCAAAGAGAGGAAAGCGCGAGGGATAAAATAGTAGAAAGGTTCTAAAAATTTTAGAAAAATTCTCTAAAATAGTATGGAATATTTGGAACCTAACAAAGTTGGTTTCATGATTTTTTGATATACAAATTTTCTGCAATAATTCTTTTAGTGAATCAGACACTTGTACAGATTTTTATAAAATCAATAACTTAATTTATAGATCAAGTTTTTGAAAATATTCGAAAGGAACATTCTTGTTTTTCAAATGTCATTATTTTAAACTAAATTTTGAGATTTTGTGCGCACGTGACACACATGATCTTTGTTTTATATGATTAATTCAATAAGGCTTAAGTTCGAATTAACTCCAAAAATTCCAAAAACAATCCCAAAAATTTCTAATAATTCAAGAATGCCATAAATATATTAAAAGCAAATTTTGGAATGTTACACAAAGGCTCACGACCCAGGTACTTCACTTCTCCCTTGACCGCAGAATTCCTTTCCGCTTTAGCTTAGCAATCTTTCCTTGCCGCAAACCTTGAGTGCCCGAACTCAGCCCTAACCCCTCCTGACAATGGCTATCGTCTAGGGCGAATCTGAGTCCGAGGAGGAGGCTTCGTACGAGCTAGTGCACTGCTTCCCCATGAGCCAGGGCCGCACCGCCGGAGGCCCCCATAGTTGGGTCGTGGCTAGTGAGCCTGAACACTGGCTCGTCGAGTCGAATGAAGGTGCAGCATCGCCTGCCATTGACAAAGAGTAGGCCGACGATACGGCGGCCTCCGAAGTTGAAGTCTCCCCGGCCAAGACTGCAGCGGGGAGTGAAGCTCGAGATGACTCCCCCGCAGCAGCCGAGACCGTTCAAGTCGACGCCGCCGTGGTCGCTACGACCGTCGAGGCCGGGGCGATCCCGACCACCGAGGCCGGCAACCAACCGGCCGAAGGCACTGAGGAGGACCAAGCCGGTGACCCAGCCAGGGCCATCATCAGGGAAGAAGTAGTGGACCCCCCGTCTGCGAAGATCGAGGCCAATTTGATTGAAGGGACCCTGCCCGAAGGAGAGTCTGGCCATCAGGCACACGTGGAGGCCCGAGCCGAGGCCGCTACTGGCGAAGTTGGCCACGTGCCAGAAGAACTTCGCCCCGGCACCTCGACCTTGGCGGAAGGCCAAACTGTGCCCGAGGCGTCGAGTAGCAGACCAACCGGGTCCCATCGCGCGGTGTTCAAAAATCGACTTAGCCAGGTACGGCATAATTTCCCCGCACTCCTTTTGTCCCATGACTTGTTTTTCTTTGATGCGACCTAACCCTTTTTGTTTTGAATCTGGTAGGCCATTGACCTCATCAGTCAGGGGCTCTAGGGTCTTCAGAACCATTCTGATGCTCTGAAGATCCTCTTCGACAAGGTGGAGGAACAGGAGGTTCACCTGCTCCAGCTCGAGGAGACTCTGTTGGTCGAGCAGGAGGAGGCTGAGCAAAGGACCGTGGCCCACGCCGCCGAGCTTGTAGCCCTCCAAGGCACATTGACGATGCTGGAGGCGACTCACGCGTCTGAGCTTAGCCAATCCATCAACACCGAGCGCGAACACGCCTTCAAGGCCTTGGAGGAAGAACGCGCTCGGTCGGCCAAGGCGCTCGAGGCTGAGTGTGCGAAGGTGGGAAAAGCTGTAGAAGGAGGTCGTGGACCAAGCGGTCGCCTCGGTGAAAGCCCACGCTGAGCTTGAAGCAAAGGTTACTGAGCTCGAGGAGAAGCTTGGGCGGGCAACCAAAGCGGTGAAGAATGCCCCGACCCAACTCCAAAGCAAGCGAAGCCATGCCGCTGATTCCGTAGCTGAAACGCTCTGTCTTCGAGGCAAACTATCAGCTCTGAGGACAAAGGTTGCCGAGCTCGAGTAGGAGAAGCTTGCTTGTGATATGGCCGACCTATAACTTAGACCAGCCCTTAGGCTTTGTATTTAGTACTTTGTAAAGAACTTAATGAAACAAAATCATTTTCAAACGAAATGAACTAGTGCCTCTTTGTTGTTTTTTTGTCGTGTACTTAGTTTTTTCTCGGGGTAGTATGCCCTTGTCCAGCCCCCGTTGTGGTCAAGGTCGAGCAACGCCGACCTTGGGCACAAGTCAAGAGCTGCAAAGACTTACTAAGTACCCAATGACCTGCAAAGTCGGTGAACGGTATGTATCCCATAGAGGAGGCCGTTAGAGTTGTTAAGCATAATAAGCGAACGTTCGTATGAAAAAGACTTAGTCCCAAACTCTCCAGGGTTGTTTAGACCTTAGAACACCGATCGCGATGTACGCTCAGACGACGATCCGAATGTGGGCTACGGTTCAAGTTCTGTTATAGGGGGAGCCGGGATGCGAACGGAGTCGGCTTACAGATGACACAACCCCTGGAGGTGAACTGCAAGCTCATAACATTCGGATCGAGTTCGAGAGCACTTATACGCAGGTCGGATGCAGGAAATCGTTAGCTTGTTTTAAAGCTATACACTCCGAGCCCCCTGATTCAAGTCTTGCCGCAGGAAGCCGTGACGTGATAAGGATCGGCTTACTGTCGGCATAACCCCTGGAGGTAAATCGTGAGGTCGCGACACCCAATGCAATGTATTAGATTAAGAAGGGACACAAAGACCAATATTGTCAACGAATAATACTTTTTATTGAAATTTGAGACAAAGGCGTTACACATAGAATTTTCAGAGTTGATCAATGTTCCACGAGTTTGAGAGCTCTCTGCCATCGGGCATCGCTAGCCGGTAAGCCCCTGTGCGATCTATTGAAACGACTCTGTAGGGGCCATCCCACTATAGGGATAACTTGTTGGTGTTGGATGAGCCCTAGATTCGTCTTAGGGCTAGGTCCCCAACAAGGAGCTCCCTAGGTCGTACCAATCGAGATGCATGTCTGCGAAGAGCCTGCAGGTAAAGCACTAATCGTAGCAGTGCACGACATCTTACTTCTTCTGCTAGGGTAAGGTCAAGAGACCATTCTTGCTCAAAGTCAACTTGATCAACCAAGTTGACCCTAGCAGAGCCCAGCGTGACCTCTGAAAACAGGACGGCTTCGGTACCGAATACAAGCCGGAAGGGGGTTGACCCTATTGCTCGACTGACCGTTGTACGAATAGACCATAGGACGGTGGGGAGTTCATCCACCTAGGTCCGGCCGTGTCGTTTGAGCTCATCTGAAACTCGCTTCTTGACGCCTTGAACAATTTGTCCGTTGGCGCGTTCTACTGCTCCATTGCTCTGCGGGTGGCTCATCGAAGCGTAACACACTTTGGTGCCTATGTCCTCGCAATATTCCTGGAACAACTCACTGGTAAACTGTGTTCCATTATCAGTAATAATTCTGCATGGAACCCCATACCTGGTGACAACAAATGAGCGGAAAAACTTGACAGCCGCCCGAGCAGTGATGGTCGAGACAGGTTCGGCCTCTATCCACTTGGTGAAGGTGTCAATAGCGACGAATAAGAATTTCTTCCCTCCAACCACCCTAGCACACGAGCCCCCATGTCGAGAAGGCCATGCGAGCGGAATGGTCTGAAGCATATAGGCCGGTTGGTGTGACTTTCGAGCATGGAACTGGCAAGCTCGATAGGTGCGAACAATATCCCGAGCATCCTGTAGCACTGTTGGCTAGTAGAACTCCATGTGAAAAGCTTTGCCAACCATTGTCTTGAAAGAAGAGTGCGCTCCACAGAGGCCCGAGTGGATGTCGTTTAGCAGATACTTACCCTCCTCTGAGGAGATGCACTTCGTCAAGACTCCAGAGACGCTTCGATGATAAAGCCGACCGTCGACGATCTTGTACAAACATTCACGGCGCTTGATTCTACTCCTCTCGGTTGGGTCAGACGGGAGTTCACCCCGTGCGAGGAAGATGTAGATCGATTCTGCCCATGAGGGAGCACCTTCAATGAATGCGACCGAGACCTCCTGGCCGGCAATCGAGGGTGCCGCCAAGGTCTCAAGGACGACGTCCGGGGGAATCTCATCATCAGACGACCGAGCTTGGAGAGGAGATCGACACTAGAGTTGTCCTTCCTGCGTATGTGCATGAGTTCCAGATTCCGGAACCACTTCTCCATTTTACGCACCTCGGCAAAATATTTGGCCATCGAGTCTTCCGAACATTGATAATTTTTGTTGAATTGGTTGACAACCAGCTGAGAATCGCCCTTAACGATCAACCGGCGCATGCCCAACGCCTTATAAGCTCGAAGACCCGCCAGGAGAGCTTCATACTCTGCCACATTATTAGTGGCCGGAAATCCAAAATGGACCACACACCTCAATTTATCTCCTTGAGAGGTGACAATGAGGATCCCAGACCCCGAGCACTTGAAAGATCTTGAACCATCGAAGTACACGACCCAAGGCTCTTCTTCCTTGACTTCACACTCGGGAGCTGGCTGCGACGTCTGCTCGACCACGAAATCAGCAAGCGTTTGTGACTTGATGGCTGTGCGTGCCATGAACTGTATGTCAAACACAACCAATTCCATGGCCCACTTGGCGATGCAACCTTCGGCCTCCGGGTTCCTCAAGATTTCACCGAGCGGGAAATTGCTCGGGACTACCACCGAATGTGCCTTAAAATAATGCCGAAGCTTGCACGAAGCTATAACGAGAGCATAGAGCAACTTTTGAACCTGGGGGTAGCGCTCCTTCGGTCCGTGAAACACTTCACTAACGTAGTAGATCGGATGCTGCCGACCGTCTCGCTCGGCCACCAAAGGCGGCCAGCGGCTTGAGTTCTGATCGCGAGATAAAGCAACAACACCGCTGGTTGCGGGTTCGTGAGCAGAGGTGGACTCGAAAGGTATACCTTTAGGTCGTCGAAGGACCGTTGCGCCTCGGGCGTCCACTCGTAGCTCCCTTGCTTACGCAAGGTCTTGAAGAACAGCAGCCCACGCTCGCCAAGTTTTGAGATGAACCAGCTAAGGGCGGCCATTCGACCAGTGAGACACTGCACCTGCTTTACCGAAGTCAGTGGAGCCATCTTTTCAATCGCCTCGATCTTCTCTGGGTTCGGGCCGACTCCTGAGCCCCCGATCATGTAGTTGAGGACCTTTCCCGAGGCGGCGCCGAACACACACTTCTCAAGATTGTGCTTGATCCTGTTCTTGTTCAGGTTGGCGAAGATTTCTTCAAGGTCTCGGACGTGACTGTCCTCAGAAGAGCACTTGACGATGATATCGTCCACATAGACCTCGAGGTTGCGGCTGATCTAAGGGTCGAAGGTCTTGGTCATCAAGCGCTGAAACGTTACGCCCGCGTTGCGAAGACCAAAGGACATGGTCGTGTAGCAGTAAGTCCCGAAGGGTGTGATGAAAGCTGCTTTGCTCTCATCATCGACTGCTAGCTTGATTTGATGGTACCCGGAGTATGCATCCAGGAAACTCAGCATCTTGGCGTTCACGGTGGAGTCAACGATCTAGTCTATTCACGAAGGGAAAGTTGTCCTTCGGGTAGGCCGAATTCAAACCCGTGTGATCCACACACATCCTCCATTTTCCGCCTTTCTTGTGCACGATAACTGGGTTGGCTAGCCACTCGGAGTAGTCGATCTCACGAATGAAACTAGCCTTCAAGAGCTTGTCGAGATTCTCTTTGATTACCGCCACATTTTCGGGGGAGAAACGTCGTAGCTTCTACCGCACGGGTCGACTGTCCGACCTCACTTGCAACTTATGCTCGATCACCTCCCTTGGGACACCCGGCATATCCGCTGGTTCCCAAGCGAATATATTCTTGTTGGCGCGGAGGAAGGTGACGAGCTCGAGTTCCTATTTGGAACTCAGCTCGGATGAAACGTGAACACACTTGCTCGAGTCGCCCTCCTCGAGCTGCACAGCCTTTGTCGCCCCGCTAGGCTGGATGACCACCTTCTGGCGGGCAACCTTCGTGGTCGCCTCGGGACCTCGCTGAGGCAGCATGCCGGCAAGAGCCAAGGCCTTGGTTTCACATCTGTGTGCTACCTTGAGATCACCCCGCACAGTTATGATGCCATTGGGCCCTGGAAGCTTCATGTAGCGATGGCCGTAGTGGTTCGCCGCCATGAACTTGACTAAAGCTGAGCGCCCTAGAATGGCGTTGTAGGGGAGATCCCCTTCGACCACCTCGAATGTGATTAGCTCAGTGCAGAAGTTATCTGAAGCGCCGAAAGTGACAGGTAGGACCACCTGCCCGAGTGGGGTGATCGAGCTCCCTAGAACGATCCCAAAGAATGGAACCGCTATGTTTTTGACCTTCGACCGGGGAATCTGCATCTGGTCGAGTCTGGCTAAGAGTAGGTTGAGGGAACTACCCCCATCGATCATGACACGCCCGACCATGGTATTGCTGATGGTCGGGGTCACAACCAGGGCAGTCTTCAGGTCCTTGGACATATCTTGGGGAGCGTCCTCCCATGAGAAGGTTATCGTGGCCCCAGCCCACTTGTAGGGCTAGTCAGCGGGCCTCCCGGCGGTAGCCTGGTAAACGGTGTGTGCAACATCCTTGATCTCGCGCCGAGACTAATACGCGGATGAGCCACGAAGATGACGTCAATCCGGTGATCACCCTGCTGGAATTCCAGGTCGAGGTTGGCCTGGTTTGTTCCGGTCTTGACCCTGTTCTTTCGGGAGTGTGGGCATCTCTCCATGCCCATCGTAGAAGGCGTCTAACATATTCTGCCAGGCCCTGCAATTTCGTAGGTTGTGACCTGGGGCCCTGTGGAACAGGCAGAACTTTTCTTCGTCATACCGAGGACGCCCTTCAGGATCTTGTGGTCAGCCGTCGGTCTGTCGGGACCCAGACCAGCGATCCCCCTGTTGAGGTTGGCGCGACACCTGCTGAGGTTGTGGCTGGTTTCGCTAAGGTCAGGGTCCTTGTTGGTCCGGTTCCTGCACCTCCATGACTTCGCAGTGACCGTTTCCTGAAACAATCACCCGCGGCCGGCCATCACCATGCTTGCGGTCCCTTTTCCGCTTCTTGGCAGTCAAGCCTGGGTCGGCGCTCTTGCCGTTAGTGGGACCAGCCTCGCCCCAGTTGATAATGAGCTTACATTGGTCGTAATCACGCTTCCAGCGAACCGCGTCGTCCGCGTCCGCGTAACGCTTTGCCATGCGAAACTGCTTGTTGACGGTGAGCCTCGTCGTAATCTCCAGGTCCTCGGTGAGGCATCGGTCGTGGACACCGAACTTGAAGGCCTTGATCACGGCCTCATCAGAAACGCTCAGAATCAAGTTCCTCGTGCGAATGAACCGCCGCACGAAGTAGCGGAGGGGCTCATTCTTCCCTTGGAAAACGCGATCCAAATCCTTCTCCCTGCTAGGCCGCTTAGAACAACTCTGGAAATTGGAGCGGAGAGCGTTTTGTACCTGACGCCATGATCGGAAGGAAGCAGGCTTCTGGTTGAAGAGCCATGTATGCGCAGCTCCGCCCAACACGGTCAGGAGATAGTTGGCCATCACCGCCTCATCTCTCCCAGCCACCAAGATCGCGGTCGAGTAGATAGAGATGAACTTGTTGGGGTTCTTCGTCCCGTCGAACCGCTTGATCAAGGTGGGCTTGAAACGGGCTGGCTAGCGCACCCGACGAAGGTCATCGGAGTATGCCGAGCAGCCATAGGCTGGAACAGGGGCATCCCGAGGAAGGTGGTCACCGCTGCTTGAGTCGGAGTTGCGGTCGCCCTGACGACCAGATCTATGACCGCGTCGGTCATGGCGATGGGCGCGGGCGTCGCCCGGGAGGTACCGCAGTCATTTGTGAACCCTGCGACGCCTTACAGGAATGTCCGGGGAAAGACCCGACATGCTGTTGCTAGAATGGGATTTGTTGTAGCTCTGTCGTTGCCGCACATCATCAGGGGGCGATGACGTGGAGGAGTTTGGGACAAATCCGGGATCGCTGGCGTGAAGGAGATCGGTGGGGGCAACGGTGCCTGCGTGAGGAGCTGCCTTCACTCTTTAGGGAGCGGGACCCGGAGTGGTGACTTTGGTGCTACGAAGATATGACTTCAACAGCAGCTTTGTCGAGCTCGTCTGCGAGAGCTCAGCCAAAAAGACCCGACCTCGCTTGGGCGGGATTGGTCATAACTCGGGCGATTGCACGGAGGTGCTTGCCCTACCGAGGGAGCTTGGATCATCCCGATAAAGTTCCAATCTTCTCACGCTCCTCTCGCCGGAGGGCAGTTATGGCCTGGTTGATGGTGACTTGGGCCATCCGACGAGCATCTTCGAGGGTCTTTGGACTACACTCCCCCGCCTCCACACTTGTGTCATGGCTAGCAGCCATGAAAACAAACTGATCATGCAGCGGCGGAGAGGGCAAAAACAGGGATGTGGAGCTACCATGCTCAGGGATCGCATTCGAACCCGAGCTCATGGTATGTCCCACAGCGACGAATGCCATACCTCCAAGGTTTTGAAACTCCTTCGAATGAGCGAAGCTTTCGGGCCCCACGGTGGGCACCAGCTGTCAACAATCGGGATCACCAGACCACAGAAATGAAAGGGGGGTTGATCGTGTATACGGGACCCTGAATCAACTTCACTCACCGAAGGGTCGGTCCTACTGTTCTAATGGTCGGAGGCCAAGACAAAGAGCGGGACACCAAAATTATACTGGTTCGAGCCCCTGTGACAGGTAATAGATCTACTCCAGTCTTTCCCGGAGACGGTGAATCTCACTATGTTTGAGTACAAGATGATCTTTTCTAGCTCGAGCTTCCGTAGCCTGAGCTCTTGTGTATGCGTATGTATGTTGCGATGTGTCCTTTAGCACGTTCGTCCCAGGGGGTTATATATCCCTCTTAGCCGTTACTGGAAACCTCCCGGAGAGATTCCCGGGAGAGTGGTTTTGTGCGCAATGAAGGTGGGCTGTAACCGTCCCGGATTTTCCACCCACGCTTGGCTTAACTCCACACTTAAGGGCCTTCGTAACCGTCGGTTGAATGCAATCCGTATCCCGAGCTTGACCTTTCTGAGCGAAAGCTGACTCCTTGCCCCCTAGCCCGAGGTCGTAAGGGAGCCGCGCGGTCTACGTTGTGGTCAAAGATCTCACGGCTCAAGCTGAAGTTGGGGGCTTTGTTGACCATCCATTGACCAGGCATACATTTCTCAGTCCCCGACAGCGGGCATGCATCGAGCTCAGGCCCTACTGATGTGGGTCCGTCTGCAGAGGATACGGCACTTGCCCCAGCTCTCGGCGAGGTCGAAGCATCCCAGGAGCAGGAGGCAACGGCTTCTCCTCGACTAGAGAGTTCAGCGTCGCCATCACTTCTGCCTCGGCGGAAATGTGATGAGGACATCACTACTATGGATATTTCCACACCAATTTGGACCAACTCCATCATGTCACCCATGGGCCAAGAAGACAGAGATAGCAAATCTATCACGTTTTGGAATCCAATTCGGCCTCTCGAAACAGCCTGAAGTAAAACAACCATAACTTTTGATTCCGGAGGTTTCTAGAGGACCATGAGTACACGTTTGAAAGATCTCGGAGTCTACTTTCCAATGGATCTAGCCCCAATGCCAAATTCGTTTTGAAGCAATGGGAAATCGCAGAAGAGTGTCATGGGCCAGAAACTCTGAGTGTTGCGCCACCTTTTCTTTTGATCCCAAAGCCCATGTAACTCTAGGGCACCCCCTTGGCCACCCCCCATGGCTGCTGCACGCCCCTAGCCACTCCCTAGCTGCCACTTACCTCTATATATTATTTGCTACCTCCGTACTTTAGTTTTTTGGTTGGGTTTTGTTTGATTAGTTTAGCCAAGTGCAAAGTTTAAGTCTTCAAGTTGTGCTGGACAACCACCTTGTTAAGATCTTCAATAGAACTACACCCTTGTTTTTGCCTTCATTCATATTCACAATTTCAGATTGCTTTACCATTGTTCTTGCTTGTTCTTCGGTTGCATGCAGGAATTGAACCTCGTGTTCAGGTTGATCGTGCCAACGGCAAGATCAATAACCCTCTGGAGTTGGTTTAGCGATTGCTAAGGCGCATCGTCGTCGTACGTTGTAGTCGGATCATCAAAGTCAATTTCTCCAAATCGAAATTATCATCTCATCGAAAGATCGAGACCCAAAGTCACATCAGGTAGTATCAGAGTGTCATGTTGCTCGGTGAGAGATTTAGTACCCTAGATTAGTTTTTGTTTTATGTCCAAAATTGAAAATCCTCCACAAAAATTCAACCTTTATATTAAATCTGGTATTTTAGTGAGTTTTGTTAGGTTTTGATCCATTAGAGTCCTTGTTTTAGTTGCTGATCGTTTTTTCTTTGCGTAGCTTTCATTCCAATCTGTCCAGTTCTTTGTTTTGTTCATAACTTTTGCATACGAGCTCGGATTCTAGTGTTTTTGCACTTTCCTAAAACCTTGAGACAAGCTCCACAAAACCTAGTTGGGCACGAATTCTAATTCCATCTGAAACATTGTTTAATCTGGACATTAAAATTCAAGAAGCAAGTGGCAATTGCAATCCAGGTCGGTTCGGTATTTTGATCATAACTCTTACATCCGAACTCCGATTGAGAAGTTTTTATACTTTTCTGAATCCTTGAAGAGTCCTCTACAAAAACGTTTTTGGGTGTCCTTTGTGATTTGGACTACTTCAAACCGAATTTGACTCAGATTCGGATTTGGTCAGATCGGCTGAATTTTGTTAAATCTATGCACCTTAGTGTTTTGGCCATAACTTCTACATACAAGCTCCAAATTGAGTGTTTGAATACTTGTTCTAAAGCGTAGAACAGTACCATCAATTTGTTATAGTGTGAGCAAGCTTGATTTGGTCATCTTCATGCCTTAATTGCAGCGACAACCTTAGTACATAGTTTTGGCCGAATTTGGGTTTCTTTCTTCAATTTGTGTTCTAGCTTTGTTTTTTTGAGTTGGTTGAGTCCAGTAGCATCTACAACCATAAAATTCTAAAATATCAGTGCACATACCTTTGGGAACCAATTCATCCTTTGCGAATACTTTGATCCCAATTGAGACTAGCGATTTGAAATTGCTTAGGGCTGCTCCTTTTGATACGTTGCACTATCATATCTCCTGTGATATCAAGTTAAGGATTCCAAAACTTTGCTCATACTAGTATTGGCCGAAAGTCACGAAAAGAAAAAAAAGAGAAAGAAAGAGCTAAAAGGCCAAAAAAAGATAGAAAAGAAAAGAGAATAGTGGCCGGCATCACTACATTGATCAAAACCCTAATTTGTGTTTGTTATTTTCAGATTGTGCAATTGTATTAAGTAGTGAGCAATCTTGTGCCCTTTCACCTTTTCTAAAGCAATTAGCTAGCGTCTCTCCATAACTTATGCAACACGAGTTTTGGTGCTGAAATTATTCTTATTTAGTTCATTCCATTGGTTGCATTAAGTTTCATTATCTTTGCGTGTGTGTTGCCTTGAAATTCACTTATATCTTTGAGATCGGCAACTAGGGCTTGTGAATTCTAGTTTGGATCATTACTTATCATTACAACAACTAGAATTATCAGATTGCGTAGGAAACAATTGAAGCCTACCTAGCTCCACATATTCTACCTCGTTCGTTTGTTTGGTCCCTTGGCAATCGCTTTATCCAAACATGGGAGAACTTTTGACGCCGCCAATGGCCGACAACCCCTGCTGTACGGTAAGAACTTGTAAGAGCTTTGGTTAAAGTTTGAGAGTTGAGCGACTTGTTTAGCCACATCTAGTAGTTGATAGGAGATTACATATGGCTGTGTTTTCCTTGTTGTCTACTAATCATGACAGTCCACATGAAACGAGTTCACCGATTCAACCAAAGATTTGCACCATGAACAACATGGCGGACCGTCTCCTACTTGATCACGGTAACCTCAATTTGACATTGCCTCCATATCTGGAAACTTTGACCTGAAGCATATATTGATTGGGAAATAGCGGTAGACAAACAATTTGGCATGTATAATTTATGCGAAAATGAAAAGATTTGTTTTGCCGCTAATATGCTTTACGGGTATCGTTAACATTGTGGAAGCATGTTTGTAGAAAAGGAGAAAACACGAGAATTGGAATGACATGAAAAAAGTTCTGAGACTTGAATTTGTTCTGAATATTATCTTTGAGTGTTTGCTTACTAAACTTCAATGCTTAAAACAAGGGAGTATCTTGTTAGAGAATACTATCGTGAATTGCGAACTTATTTGTTACATTGTGGTTTAGAAGAATCTGATGAAATTATTCAGTTTAGGTTCATACATGGGCTTAATAAGGGTATTCAAGATATTCTTATTGATCAAACATATCGTTCTCTTTCACAAATGTTGGAAAGTGCTTGTAGTATTGAATGTTTGAATGCACTATTAGCTTCACTTGAGGCACCTATTGCTGCACCTCCTCTTGTGGCTAACATTTTGCAGACAAATGAGCACAAGCAAAAAGAGATTGAGAACGTGGAAGATGAGAAAGTCGAGCATAGGATATTCCCTTCGACTATGGAACGAGATATGGATACCCCGACACCTACAACAACGGATGAAAATTTAGGAGGTTTTGATGTTCCTACTTCTGAGGAGGAGACCAATGATTATGGTACAGATCTGATTTTACAGCAAGAAAGGGAGCAAATTGCTTGTCCAAAACCGGGGACGGTTTTCCTTCAAGGAGGGGAGGAAGCATCGAATAGTGCTAGCGTTCATCAAGCCACTATATACTGGAAAGAAGTGTTGAGCTATATGGATAATTATAAGGTGAATCCTCTAAATGTTTTTCATGTCTTAAAAAATATAAAGAGGCGGAGCTACTATTTTATTTAAATAAATGCAGGACCTATATGAGAATGTTTTGTGCTGAAGATGAGCTAAAGGGTGAGCTTGAGTCGAGGACGACTCAAATTCAAGAAGGGGAGGATAATGAGGACATCACTACTATGGATATGTCCACACCAAGTTGGACCAACTCCATCACATCACCCATGGGCCAAGAAGACGGAGATACCAAATCCATCACGTTTTGGAATCCAATTCGGCCTCCCGAAACAGCCTGAAGTAAAACAACCATAACTTTTGATTTCGGAGGTTTCTGGAGGACCATGAGTACACGTTTGAAAGATCTCAAAGTCTACCTTCCAATGGATCCAGCCCCAATGCCAAATTCATCTTGAAGCAACAGAAAATCGTAGAAGAGTGTCGTGGGCCAGAAACTCCAAGTGTTGCGCCACCTTTTCTTTTGGGCCCAAAGCCCGTGTAACCCTAGGGCGCCCCCTTGGCCACCCCCCATGGCTGCTGCATGCCCCTAGCCGCTCCCTAGCCGCCACTTACCTCTATATATTGTTTGCTACTTTCGTACTTTAGTTTTTTGGTTGGGCTTTGTTTGATTAGTTTAGCCAAGTGCAAACTTTATGTCTGCAAGTTGTGCTGGACAGCCACCTTGTCAAGATCTTCAATAGAACCCCACCCTTGTTTTTGCCTTCATTCATATTCACAATTTCAGATTGCTTTACCATTGTTCTTGCTTGTTCTTGGTTGCATGCGAGAATTGAACCTCGTGTTCAGTTGATCGTGCCAGCAGCAAGATCAATAACTCTCTGAGTTGGTTTAGCGATTGCTAAAGCGCGCATCGTCGTAAATGCGTTGTAGTCGGATCATCAAAGTCAATTCCTCCAAATCGAAGTTATTACTCTCATCAAAAGATCGGGACCCAAAGTCACATCAAAACGCCGCCGAGTGTCGAAGACTTCAGATCAAGTGACATTCAATCAATCACTCGGGTGTTATGGGGTCGCTGCTGATGTAGTTCGGCAACGTTTGGAGGAACAGCGGGATACCTTGGTCGCTGATGTGCAGCACTTGGCTGTGACTTCGCAGGCATCACCCCGAGAGGTTCCTTCACCGACCAAAATAGCCAAAAGGGTAAAGTGACTATTCCTGATCATTTGCCGGGCTAGTAGTCTGAGTCCATTGCTGATAATTTCCCTGCGCGAGCAGGTTGTTTCTCCGGTCGCTGATCTGTTGGGGCCACCACTTCCGTCAGCCAAGCCAGCTGAAAGGGCAGTCACTAGGGCCGAGCTGCTGCTGAAGAAAAGATCTCGCTCGCGGAGCGGGTTAAGAGTGGTGTTGAAGACAAAGAAGTAAGATTACCTATTCATTGCCCTCTAGTGTTCTCTTCTCATTAGAAGGTATCACACTAGAACTTCTTTTGCAGGAAGGACGTACCTGTCAGTGCCATCGAGGGTGCTACGGATGGATCCTTGCCACCAACTAACATGATCGAACTGGTTTCAGCTGGCACCTCGCTACTGCCAAAACAGTTGCTGCGGCTCTGGCTGGTTTCTTGCCTTCAATGGACATAAGCTCGATCGATCCAGCTCTCGGCGCACTAGCTGCACTTCCCGCAGCCTCGTCCTTGCCTTCTTCTCCTTTAGCCCCCTCAAAAATTGGTCGCTCTTGGAACCGGATCTCCAGGTATGAGAACGCACTTAATCAATCTTACGGCTTGAGCTCATTTTCCTTTTTTGTTGCTTTTTCATCCTCTATTGTCCATCTTATGGCAGTGAGCTTTGGAAACCCTGCATCGCATCAAGACGTTCTGCCTACAAGCCAAGCAAGAGAATGAGCGGCTTGTAGCTTCTCAGCAGTGGGTCGTCTAGACGAAGAACGATGAGCTAGCGGGGCTCCGGCTGGAGATGGAGAAACTGAGGGAAACTCGGGTCAAATCTGAGGCAAGGGAGCAAAAGCTTCTCACAAAGGCGAATACACTTAGGGCCAGGAACTCTTCCTTGGAGGCGGACTTGAAGAAGGTCGAGGGAGAGAAGGCTGTAACAGACATGGCATTGGCCACTCTAAAGTCAAAGACTCTCCACCTCATGACCAATTCAGCTCATCTCGTGATGTCATCCCTGCTTGCCACGGTAAATTCCCATTACTCGGAATTAGACCTCTCGCGCCTAGAAGATGGCTTCGCTTGTGAGGAGGACAAGGTTGACGACCTGGTCAACTCCTTTCAAGATCAGGCCGAGCAGTTTGTAGACGGGCTGGAAATGTCTCTGGATAGCGAGGATGAGTGAAGCCCTTGAGCTGCTAGTCTTGATGTAACAGAGCCTGGTTCAACGCCTTTCTTTTAATAAAGATACTAACTATTTTTCTTGTCCATTCATGTCATGCTTTTGATTCCTTGCCGATGAAACAAAAGAGACATTGATAGATGCAATTTTGGTTAGCACTTATAGATTGACGCTTGTGCTTTGGGTATACCTACACACAAAACTTAAGATGAGATTCTGTCAAATTCCTGAGCCACCAAGCTTGTGCTCGGAGAGACTGTGCATAAAATCTGTGTCGTGTGGACAACGCTAGAAATTTACACGATCCTTTGCCGGCCTTCATCGACCATACGGCTTAGACCGCGTAGCAAACTCGAGCTTTATCGGACAACGCATGTAGAACTGACTAGAGACTTCATCTCCCACCGGACGTTGAGCATTAGATGTCTGACAATCTGATGCTCATTTGCACGCAGGATATAATTGCTCGGGTTCAGGCATGGCCGCGCTTTGGCTTTGCTTGCTGACCAGTTGAGCACAGAATCGAGTAAATGCGTGCAAATGGATTCACATTTATGGAATACAAAATTTTCACTTACAGTGTGCTCTGCTCAACAGCCGTATCGATTAAAAGAGAACTAATAGATGGCAAAATTTGAACAAGGTGTCGGGTTACCTGTATGCCGTGTGTCGAGTATCGAGTTACCTATAGCCCCCGACTCTCTACTCGATGAGATTATCGGGTGGGGAGTAGAGTACAGTCGACATCATGCTGCGCTTCTACTCTCAGTTTCTACTCGATAGCTAGATTGAAGTGTCAGTGGAGCATCAGCCTTACTCGATGAGTGTCTCAAATCGAGGATGAGGCTACGCCGAGGCGAGAATTTGAGCAATGCTAATCTTCGACCTCTTACTCGATAGTTCGTTATGACAAGTAGGCATAAATGCCTTTGAAGAGAACCCTTGGCCGTACGCCTTAGTGGTCGAGCCCCCGAGTGTACTTGGCGAAGTCTCTTGCTTAGTGGTAGCGTGACGTGGCCCTTGACTCTCTGCTCGATCGGACCATCGAGTTGATAGTTGGGCGTAAGCGTCACATCTGATATCCCTTGATCATATGTCTAAGCACACGAGCCCCTGAGTGCACCACTCGGATTTATCACCATTTCCACTTGCGCCTTTATTGCTGAGGCCTGCTACAATTGTCACGTCCTTCGATCTTCGCGTGGCTCATCATCACTTGATGCTTGCTCAGCTTCCGCATTAATGTAAAGGAACGGTTGTGACGCTTCATAAACCAGAGCCAACACGAACTCTTATTGGTGACGACGCTTGGCCTGACGCGCTCCCGAGGTTATAAATAGATGGGACGCACAGTCTCCTGGCATCACTTTTCTTTCTTCGGTATTGCATCACCTTTAGCTTTAGACATTCTAATGGCTTCCTCGCTGCCTTCGTTTCCCTTCTTTAGATCCTTGAGGGGGCTCCTCCTCAGGAGATCCCTACCGAAATCCCTCCTCCACCTCCTACTACGGGGCCCTCCCGGCACATTGTCATCGTCCTTTCCAATGATGAAGATGATGAGATAAATTGGGACGCAATCGGAAAGGAGGTCTAGCCCGAAGAAGAGGAGGTAAAGATCAAATGGGAGACCATCGAGAGGGAGGTGTGGCCTCAAGATGGGGAGGAAGTGATGAGCAAGCTGCACACTACTTCCTTGCATGACCATGCCACCTCTGCCCCTCTCTTGAGGATGGTGTTGCCTCCTCCAACACTAGGGGAGAAAAAGGCGAGGCCGCTAGCGCCAGTGGCAGAAGTAAAGCTTAGGACGCTTTCATCGATCCGTCGCTTGCTCACCCTCTCACCTATCACAATGGCGTCCGAAGGCATTTGGTGGTACAGGAGGTGGCTCCTTTGCCATCCACTAGTCTACGCCCGCTCACCGCCTCTTTTGACCCTCTTCTGTGAGGTCGCTGGCCTCTCCCAGGGACAATAAGCTGCTTACCCATGAACGAGGAAAAGAGGAGGCAAGACGCCTTCAACGGTATGTAGCTGTAGGGTAGTTAGGGTAGCCTATTCTGAAAAATGTAACAGAAGACTTTTGTTAAAACTGTAAATAAAATGAACTTTTACTTACCTGGAATCCTTGTTTTTTCTTGTTTGTTCGACTCTTTCTTACGCACAGAATTTCCTTAACTAATCGATGTTCCATAAGTTTTCAAGTATCATGCCATCTACTGTAGATAATCGCATTGATCCTGATTGAGTAGCCTCAACTACAACGTAGGGGCCTTCCCACTTAGGTGATAACTTGTTGCGGTTATCCTACTTCTACACCTTTCGTAGTACTAAGTCCCCAACATCGAGTTCTCTTTCTTGGATTTTCGTGCTATGATATCTTCATGTGCTATGATATCTTCATAAGGCCTGTTGATACTTGGCTGCTTGAATGGATGCTCGATATCTGTACTCTTTGGGTAGATTTATGTCATTTGTTCGCTCTAGCTCTTGTTTCTTTTTTGAGTAGTTTTTCACTCGAGGTGATTTAAATGTTAACTTAGTCGGAGCACTGCTTTTGCTCCGTAGACTAAGAAAAACGGGGTTTGACCGGTGGCTCGACTAGTTGATGTTCGAACGGTTCAAAGCACCGAGGGGAGTTCTTTTGCCCACTTGGTCGAGTAAGCTTTCAGCCTACGAATCTGGGGGATGGCTAGACTATGGCTTGTATATGGTTATGCTAGATCGCTAAGGGTTGCAATGGTTTCTTCAGGCTTGCACTCGCTTGTGGCGCTTCAATTGGCTTCGTGGTCCTTATATAGCAGGCTGAAGTACCGAGTTGTAGTCGATGAGGAGTCCTTCTACCGTTATAATCCCCATATCGTATCTGAACTTCCATAGCTGCTTGGCATATTCGAGTGGGTCTCCTTGTATCGGGAGTAGGATAGGAGCTTTCCCTGCAAGGGATATCTTTTCCGTTTATACCTTATCCCGCAGACTCAGGTTAGAGATATACGGAATATCCTTGTATTGGCAAGTATGTACGTAACATGATTTCCGACTTTTATGGCCTATGCCCATATCCCATATTTGGATATTCGACGCTAAGTACTTGCATTGAATACCATATATACAGGTTAACATATTTACATAGGAAATCATTCGTAGTGGGTCAGCTGCTTCACTATCTCTACTTCTAAATCGTCTTGATCCTGTTCATAGGAATGTCGCCAACCTTGGACGGTACATAACGACATAATTCCTTGATTTCTGCTACAATGTGCATATGGTTCTTAAATTATTTTGTTAGCTGATGGTAATCAAAGTTTTTTACGGAAGCTTGTACTCAATACATCTGTTATATCTTACTTATAACTAATATCGTTATTATTTTAACAGCTGGCAGATTATTAGTCCAGTTGAAGTAGAAGGTTATGTGGCTATTGTTAATGAATTACTGTTCAGCACCAGTCTTATGATAAACCAACAGTCTTGGTAGCAAAATCTTTCAAGGGAGAGGAGGAAATACCTGATGGTGTTGTTGCTGTCCTTACACCAGACATGCCTGATGTCTTGTCTCATGTCTCTGTTCGAGCAAGGAATAGCAAGGTCTTCTATCATTAAAGCCATGCTGTGGATATTGATACAACTCTCTTATACATTTAGCTAATCGGGTGCATAAACTAAGATATATATTTTTCCTCCCTTTGAAGATATTGTTTGCAACAAGCTTCCACCAAGAGATCTTATCTGAACTTCAACGAAATGATGGGAAGTTACTTTCACTAAAACCTACTTCTGTAGATATAACCTATAGGTAATCTTTTGTTCATTACATCATAATCATCTATATTACTAGTGATATTTAATGATATTATATAAAATCTATCTTTCTGCACATCTAACAGAGAGACTGCAGAGAGTGAACTTCAGCTTTCAAGTTCTCCCGCTGCACAAGATGGCCAATCAGCATCACCTCTGACACTAGTGAAGAAGCAGTTTTTTTGGACAATATGCAATATCTGCTGATGAATTTTCTTATGAAATGGTTATTAATCCAATACCATTCCAATCTTATCTATGCATTATGCATGATTACATAGTGAACAGTACCATGACATAAAACATATTGTTATTACATTTTGTTCGTATTCTTTAAGCATATTTATACTTTCCGTTGTTAGGCTGGAGCTGAATCTCGAAATATAGCATACCTGAAAGGAAACGTACCTTCATGGATTGGTGTTCCAACGTCAGTCGCACTCCCATTTGGAACCTTCGAAACAGTTTTGTCTGATAAGATTGACGAGGTTGGTAGTACTTATCAACTCTGCAGAATATAATAACTATCAACTTAGAAGTGCATCACCCAATCTATATTGTGCTTCCTGGAGCATCGCACAGATTTTACAGTTCTACTTGTCATACTCACCTCCCAGAGCAACATGGAGCAGTAACTTTTTTCTCAGCTAAAGCATGTTTGTCCTCGCTCCTAAAGGGCTATTCTTATTGTACATGGTGAACCAATGTAATGTCTACTAACAAAAAAGACCATGGCATGTATAAGTTTACAACATCGGTTAGTGAGAACTCTTGAATTGGCATGCTAATCATATTAAAGGTACTTTATTTTCAAATGACAGGATGTACCTCAAAATGTACAGATCCTAAAGGACAGACTAGATCAAGGAGATTTTAGTGCTCTTAATGAAATCCGAAATGTCCTTCTGGACCTGATAGCTCCTACTAATCTGGTAAGAGATTACATTATAATAATTAACATTTGAGACAGTACTTTTGTTAGTTTCCTAGTTCAACTTCTAAATATTTGCATAGATGAGGGGACCGAAATGCTATAACCCCCCTCTCACTATTTTCGTCAACAATGTTTCAGGTCTTGGAGCTAAAGGAGGATGCAAGGTTGTGGAATGCCTTGCCTGGAGATGAAGGTGAGCAACGCTGGGAGCAAGCATGGATGGCAATTCATGAAAAAGGTTATGTCTCTACATCCCAAGGAATTAGCTAATGCTACAATTGATCATGGGCGGTGCCTAGCAATTTGCAAGTCGCACTGAAAAATTGCTGTGATATATATGTACGACGCAGGTGTACGTGGGCCTCCAAATGGAACGAGAGAGCAGCACTCGCAAAGTGAAGCTTGATCATGCCTACCTTCCTTGGCTGTTCTTGTTCAAGAAGTTGTCGGCGCAGACTATGCCTTTGTGATACATACTACCACAAGGTAAACATATGGTATCAGTTAGCACTTCTCCATACTGTCATTAGGTAAAGAACAATCAGAGTTCACTACATCCATGTGTAACAGGTATTGGCACTACTACCGAACACGTGTTTACTGTCGGATCCACATCGGCATCACTGTCGGATGTGAACTCAGTACTACCTAAGTGGCAGTAATAGTCGAGGACCATCACTGCCGGATAATCACTATCACTGCTAGTTTATATTCACCACCCGGCAGTGATAATAATTATCACTGCCGGTTATCAATCATAACCGGCAGTGATAAGTAACTATCACTGCCGCATTTTCAATAATATCCGGCAGTGATAATAATTATCACTGCCGGTCATCTCTGATAACCGACAGTGATAAGTAACTAACACTGCCCTATTTTTATCAATATCCGGCAGTGATAAGTAATATCACTGCCCATTTTTCCTTGTTAACCGGCAGTGATAACTCTCTGTCCTATTTTCATATCCAAAACTGGCTGTGATGGGTTTTTTAAACCTTTTTCCATATATATATTTGTTGCAGTATATGTTGTAGCATATATATATTGTACAGTAGATGTATTCTGTATGGTATACATTGTGCACAATAGTACTGAAACATCGCTAAAGTGTAATTCAAATACATTGAAGCATCATGATATTTAATTATTACATTGTTCATTCACTTTTGAAGCATCATAATATTTAAGTATTACATTGTTCATTTACAATCGTTAATATGTCACTTAAGCTACAAATGCTCGTGAAACTTACCCTTCGGGTTGATAATTTCTTGAACAATGAACCCAGCTGTTTCCTCTCAAAGGGCTTCAATTTCATTGTCGAGGAGGCTGCTGGTGCCCAGCTTGACGCGTTGTCATCGTCTTTATAAAGAAAAGTATGGGTCAACATGTAATGATCGATATACTAGCTCGCCGTTGTAGTCCGTACTGTCAGTGATGAATGCATGGATATGTGTCATTGCGTAGTATCCACATAAATTATTCCCTTGGGGTTGTCTCAGGTACGAAAAATAGGTTTTTATTCTGAACTTCTTCGTGAATGGACAACACCACTGGCTCTTCTTGCGGTATTTTGCGTACACCCTGTTCATGGTTTCGAGTAGTCATTAAAATTAATTAGGTGTAATAGGATGGAAGATTACTGGAGCAATAATGCAACGACCAAGTTTATCTGTCTAGCAAGTCTATTAATTCTTTGTACTTGCTTGTCGGTTTCCTCATTGAGTCCAAGACAGTGATGTTGCTTTCATCTAACATGAAGATGAGGACGATCCAGTGAAATCTGCAGAAGCCAATTAGTCGTCACATAGTTTTGCACATCAAATATATGAGACTAGTAGGCAGGGAAACACGTACTGAAAGTTGTAGGGTAAAAGTATGTAGGTCTTGTCTTATAGCTTTAGCAGCGCCTTGAGTACATTCTCCTCAACATCATTTATCGTTTTTGGATCTAGAATAAGTTTGCAGTTAACAAGGCCTGGGTCGAGGAATCCTATCTTTCATTTTTGTCCGTGCTAAGTGTCATTGCCTCCATTCTACATAAAAAAAGAAGTCAGACCCTTAGTTTAAGAGTACATGAATATACAGCATGAATTATACAAGAGACTTACAAAGTCCACATTCTTAATATAGACACGTCTAGGGCGTCTCATTAGTACAACTATTATAGTTCCATGTGTTCTACCCAGAAAACGTCGTCCATATTGTGAAAATCCATATCTTTGTATCTGACAGGGAAAGTATCACTTTTTGTCTCTTAGATGTACTGTCGGTACCATTGATGTAGACGTCGTAACTGTGTGGTCAGTCTGGGCTCCTCATTTGGATCCACCAAAAGCTTCCCCGTTAATGGATGGCCACTTTAGAGGGGGCTCCTGCCCTTTAGCACTACTTTGGCCTCCAACAACAGCTGCTTTACCACCATCTCCTTTAGATTTCTTCCTAGAGATGCGATCACAGTCTGATCGTTGGCTAAGTTGAAGAGATTTAGTTGCCCGTCCTGTCTGTTTAACCGTCGCTAAACCCACAAAGAAATCCTGTTTGGCAGCTTCAATTTCAACCTTAGCAGGTGGTGGCGTCTTCTTGAAATGCGCTGCTACACTAGTGCCTACTTCTTTTCTTGTTTCTTCTTCAGTCAGTTCATATGCTCGTTTCTTGCTAAGAGTTTTGGCTAGCTTCACAGATGAGGAATTTTTCCCCCCTGACTGTGTAGAATGTTGAGATCGCGGTGCTCTTTGCTTACTGTCTTGTGGCGCTGGAGCAGGAGAAGGAGCTTTCTTGGGTGGCGCTGGAGGAGGAGGACTTTTCCTGGGTGGAGAGTCCGCCTCGTCATTGTTATTAAAATCATCGTCATTATCATCATTTGAGGCAAACTTTATATAGCGTTTGCGCCACGCGATGAATGTGCCTAGGCTTTGTCCAAGATTATTTTTCCCCTCCTCGCCCAAAATCTCAACCTCCACTTTGCGGTATCTATCAACCATGCTGTCAACTGAAACTCTGGTGTATCCCTGAGGAATTGGGTGGTTATGCAACATCTGCCTCTCGCTGCATGGCCAAGCCACCCCTTGAGCCACCTTGATGGTAATGTTCACTACTGGCAGGTGAAGACTGCAGCGTGTCGGCTCTACGATTTTGTCCATAGGAAAACTACACGCTGAGTCCTCTTCAGGAGCACCCGTAGATGCTTGGCTACTTTTATGAGGCACGGCGGGACTCTGGAGCTGGTGGTCGCGGTCATGTGACTGACATTCGCTAAGGACGTTCGCTAGCATTTCTTGCATCTTTTGCATCTTTTCTTCAAATTCAATTTCCCTTCTGTGCATCCGGTCTTCTATTTCTCTTACACGTTCATCCAACTGTTCTTGTCTAGATTTCTTTGGTCGCTTATAAATTTCAACATCCTCTGGGAACGTTGCTTTCTAGGGCACCAAACCAAACCCTCTGGTGCGACCAGGGTGCTCTTTATTACTCAAGGTGCGTGTTAGCTCGTCATTCTCTCTTCTTGGCTGGAAGGAGCCCTGAGTAGCTTGGGAGTGGGCATCTGCGATCTTCTTCGAGATTTCCTCGTCTTTCTCTCTTCTGAAGCTTAAGCTGCCATCATCCGATAGATAGCTCCCCTCGCAAGCACATCCAATACTTTGATCTTGGGGCCATCTCGAATGTCGTAGTAATAACACCACTACGAGTTAGTTGTTCTTCCCGTGCATCCCACTTGGGTACTTTCCTTATGTAGCCACCGGTGCCTAACACATAGGGGGTAAATGTTCTTCTCCGAATTAGCCTTGTTCTGTTGGCTGATAGCCTGGGCTTCATCAGATTTCTTATACTACATGAATTCATCCCAAAATTGCTCTAACCTCGGGTATCTATTAAAATCTGGCATTTGATCCTTCTTGACATACTCCTTATTCAGTTTTGTCTTCCAGTTCTTCCATGCGGATTCCATAACGGTTAGTGCACGTTTCCTAGCAAGCTCCAACTGATTTTCGGGAAACTGAAACTTCGCTGTCAACTCTGTCCACAATGTTTCCTTGATGTCATCGGGAACATACGATAGGCAATCGCGCTGACGTGTCCATGATTTGTAGATGATGGGCACATTATCTCTAGCTAGGACCCCGCATGCTGTCCAATATGGCCCAAGCAACGATGTGGGTATAGCTGGTTCCCCAACTACGTTAAGCTCCACGACCACTTTTTGTTCACCTGTGCACATCTTGCTAGGACCTCGCCCACGACGCTACCTTCGTTCACATGATGTTTGATCTTGCATTTTGTCCGTTTCATTAGTCGTTTGGCTTTGCTAGAAAATTACCCTGTCTACGTGAAGAATTTCATCGGAAAGCACATCTTACTCAATAATGGTACTAAAGAATTACCTCATGTACATTTGTTGCCTCGGGTTGTTCTAGGTTGAGGAACCTTATCAGGCTTTGCTCTGGGCTTTGGTTCACGGGCTCAGCGCCATCTGGCACATTTCCCTGATTAGAGTCCATGTACAGCAAGTTTGTTTGAAATTTTAAATTAACAAAGTCATGTGATGAATCTTCGCACAACTTGAATGACCATTCTGTCGTGCGTTATAGTTGCTAATATCAACGTTTTTCATTTATAAGGCGTAATATCAATGTTTTGCATATATAAGGCATAATCACCATTTTGACGTGCGTTAGAGTTGCTAATATCAACGTTTTGCATTTACAAGGCGTAATATCAACGTTTTGCATATATAAGGCGTAATCACCATTTTGTCGTGCGTTAGAGTTGCTAATATCAACATTTTGCATTTATAAGATGTAATATCAACGTTTTGCATATATAAAGTGTAATCACCATTTTGTCATGTGCGTCGTACTTGGCCTAAATGGGATAAATTCACATGATACAAATACATTTGACATAACACATAGAAATTTCAAAATTCAAATACATTACATTTCACATATACATGATACATAGAAATTGCTTCAAAATTCACATATACATAGAAACTTTGAAATTCACCAAGAATTATAATAATTCACATGATACATATACATTTGATATGATACATACAAATTTCAAAATTCAAATACATTACATTTCACATATACATGATAAATTGAAATTGCTTCAAAATTCACATATACATAGAAACTTGAAATTCACCAAAATTATAATAATTCACATGATACATATACATTTGACATGATACATACAAATTTCAAAATTCAAATACATTACATTTCACATATACATGATACATTGAAATTGCTTCAAAATTCACATATACATAGAAACTTTGAAATTCACCAAAATTATAATAATTCACATGATATATATACATTTGACATAATACATACAAATTTCAAAATTCAAATACATTACATTTCACATATACATGATACATTGAAATTGCTTCAAAATTCACATATACATAGAAACTTTGAAATTCACCAATAATTATAATAATTCACATGATACATACAAATTTCAAAATTCAAATACATTACATTTAACATATACATGATACATAGAAATTGCTTCAAAATTCACATATACATGATATCTATAAATTGCTTCAAAAGTCAGATATACAAAGAAATTTCGAGAAGATGCGAGTATAAGAGCAAGATTTTATTCATTATTCCCTTTAGCAATATAGTTGAGAATACATAATCCAAAAACAGACAAAAATATCATAGACAAGACAATACTAAGCAATACTGTGTGTAGAATAAGAGCAAGATTGATGGAAAAGATGCGAGAAAAAGAGCAAGATTTTATTGATTATTCCACTTAATAGTATGAAGAATATTACACAATTCAAATGAAGCATAATTGACATAACCAAAGATAAGAAGAAAATCAAGTGACTGATGTAAATTGCTTTATGAATCATGTCTAAAAAACCAATGTGGTTTTATTTGAGTTGTGCTATCAGATTTTTGGTAAGATTGAAGATTAAACCTTCAACCCAATTACAAATCGGCTAAACAATTAATTTGCAAGTTAGGCCTCAAACCCTTACCTTCCTTAGCATGCACAACAGAATATTAATATGATATCTTAATGTTTAATTGTTCTAGTATCAGATTAAATTCAGGTTAGTCTTTAGATTGCTAACATTCAGTTCCAGGAATCAATTGCTCAGTTCAGTGCTTAAACAATAAACTAACCGAGACAACAGACAATATTCAAATCAGCAATAGATCAATGTACCAACCGAATCAACACAGATCAGCAACAGATCAATGTACTAATCAAATCAGTAAGCAAAATTCAGATCAGTAATAGATCAAGATGCTAACTAGACTATTAGACAATATTTAGATTAGTATTAGACAATATCAAGATGCTAACTAGGCACCGCAGGGGGAGACGGCGGGGAGGAGTCGCCACAGGGAGGGCTGACGCGGGGAGAGTCGATGTGGGGAGGGCCGGCGCGGGGACGCAGAGTTCTCACGGTGACTAGGGTGCACAAGACAGGAATTACAAACAAGATGCGAAATGTCTAAGTGCAGGAGAGATAATGTAGATATAGAGAAGATTATTACTGCCAGTTCAATAAAATAAGCCGGCACTGATGTGTTATCTCTGCCGACTTGTTTTAGACTCGGCAGTGATGTAGGACTATTACTACCCGGTCATTTATGAACCGGCAGTAATATAACAACATCACTGCCGGTTGAAACTTAACCCGACAACATCACTGCCGGTTGAAACTTAACCCGACAGTGATGTGTCACTATTAGTGATGGGTCATAAATGAGTCGGCAGTAATATAACAACATCACTGCTGGTTCTAATCTAGCCAGGCAGTGATGTGTAATTATCAGTGCCGGGTGTACGGTAAGATTGGCCACTGATGTATTATATTAGTGCCGGTTGTTATAAGTCAACTGGCACTGATATTCACCATCTGTGCCGCGTTAATAAAGAACCGGCAGTGATAGTCCCTGCGCCCCCCTTCTCGTGTGCATGCCAAGTGCTGGTGTGGCAGAAATTGCTGCCGCAGCTGGGATTGGGTGGCCTGGTGTGGCAAAAATTGCTACCGCGGCAAGGACATGGCAGAGGGTGGCAAGGACATGGCAGAGGGAGGAGGGTAAAAGAAAAGGATTTTTTTGATATTTGGATAGCCACGTGGATTTCGATTTAATTGAACATACAAATTGAGGTGAATTTTTTTGAAACTTTTTGAGGAGAATACTAATGAGCTGATGATGTTTTTGTAAAATGTTTGACTTGAGATTTGACCTGAGGAGGTTTGTAAAATTCTGACAAGTTGACTAATTGACTATTGATTTCTCTGTTATTGATTTTCTACATGTATCAAATAATATCGAAATATTCTGAAATTTTTCTGAATGATTATAATAATCAATACTCCGTACATTACAAATTAAAGCATGTCCTTCGTACAAAATATTTATATTACAAATTGAAGCTTGACCTTCATACAAATAAAGCATATTCTTTATTATACAACTAAGTTATGATCCAACCTTCGTTATGATCACGGCGTATGTATGTAGCTTCCTCTATATTTTTCATGAGACCTAGGTCGATGTTCTCACCAAAAGGAGGAAGCTCATCGAATTGGTTATATTCTTCCTCGTCGACTACATTCTCAACTCCGACAATCCTTCTTTTTCCTTAAAGAACCACGTGGCATTCCTTATCAGCCAGATCCCTTACAAAGAAAATTTGTGTAACGGCATTAACAAGTACGAATGGTTCATCTCTGTATCCGATATATTTGAAGTCCACGGTAGTGATACCATACTTGTCGATGTTCACGCCCCTAGGTAGCCTGTCCCACTGGCACCGAAAGAGGGGGACCTTCAAAGACCCATAGTCAAGCTCCTAAATCTCTTCTATGAATCCGTAGTATGTTTGCATATTGCCATTGCTGTCATAGGCATCCATACGGACCCCGCTGTTCTGGTTGGTGTTCTTGTTATCTTGTGCTCTCGTATAAAATGTATATCCATTGATGTCGTATCCTTCAAATGTCAAAATTATATATTATGGTCCCTTAGCCAACGCTCTCAATTGAGCACACTCTGTCTGCGTATGCATCATGTGTCTAAGCAACCAATCTCCAAAGTTATCTCTGTGCTCTCTCGTAGTCCAAACCTCAGACTTACATGGGTTTTTTCTTCGTAGCATGTTGACATACGGGGCCGCTACAACTGATTGGTACAGAACTATAAAATGTGCTTACGTGAATGAAGCACGATCATTCGTACGGATCGATTTCTGACCTAGTGTCCCTTTCCCTTGTAGCTTCCCCTCGTGGCGAGATACGGGCACACCAATCGGTTTGAGATCCATGTAATCGATGCAGAACTTGGTGACCTCCTCGGTTCCCCAACCTTTGGCAATACACCCTTCCGGTCGATGTCGATTACGAACATATTTCTTCACAACCCCCATGAACTTCTCGAAAGGGTACAACTGATGTAGAAACATAGGGCCAAGAAACTGTATCTCTTTCACAATATGAACAATGAGATGGACCATAATATCGAAGAAGGATGAAGGGAAGCACATCGCAAGCCGGCATAGAGTGTGGATCACGTCTTGCTGCAACTTATCCAGTTTCAACGGATCGATGACCTTCTGTGAAATTGCGTTGAAGAATGAACACAACTTTATAATTGGGTCTTGCACTTTCTCTGGCAGAACACCCTTAATTGCAATAGGAAGCATCTGTGTCATCATCATGTGGCAATCATGAGACTTCATACCAATTAATTTCAAGTCTTTCATTGAGACTAGCCTCTTTATGTTGGCAGAATAACCGGACGGAACTTTGACTCCGTGTAAGCACTCACACACGCTAATTTTCGCATTCTTGTTAAGAGTGTAGCAAGCTGCGGGAAGGTACTTTTTTCATTGACCCAGGTCTTCGTGATGTAGCTCCTTCCTGAGTTTCATATCTGTCAGGTCCATTCATGCGTTGAGTGTATCTTTTGTTTTGCTAGGTATGTCTAGTAAAATACCAAGCAAGTTGTCACACACATTCTTCTCTATACGCTTGACATCGATCATATGTCGAACATCCAGGTGTAGCCAACAAGGTAGGTCCATAAATATTGATCTCTTTTTCCACAAAGGAGTTGTATCACCGGAACTCGGGACTGATGTACTTCCATCTCCCTTTCCATGGATAATTTTAATATCCTTTACAGCCATAAATATCTCTTTGTCGTTATGATGTTGCAGAGCTGAAGCAGTCTCCTTTGTACCGTCAAAAACTCTCTTGTTGTTGCGATATGGATGGTCCCTGCGAAGGAACCTACAATGCCGCATGTAACACATTTTTCGGTAGTATTTTAGCCACCGGCTACCTATATCACCCATGCAATGCACGCATTCATTGAATCTTTTTATAGTCTAGCCTGAAAGATTGCCAAGAGCAGGGTAATCATTGATGGTTATGAACAACAATGTGCGTAGCATGAAGTTCTATCTTTTGTACTCATCCCATACCTGTATACCGTCATTCCACAATACCAAAAGATCTTCAACCAGTGGTTTGAGGAACACATCAATATCATTGCCAGGTTGTCTCAGCCCTTGGATCAGCAGCGGCATCATAATATACTTCCGCTTCATACAAAACCAAGGATGAAGGTTGTAGATACATAAAGTCATCGGCCAAATGCTATGGCAACTACTCATATTACCGAAAAGATTCATCCCATGCCATCCCATCCTCATATCATATGCAAAGTGTTTCTTGTATTTTCTATCGATATTCCTCCACTGCGCGGAGTTAGCAGGGTATCTAAGCATTCCATTCTTCTTACACTTTTTGGCGTGCCATCGCAGCAACTAAGCATGCCTTTTGTTCGCAAACAGATGCTTCAGACGGGGGATTATAGGGAAATACCACACCACCTTGGTCGGAGGTCTTTTCTTCTTACGTTGTGCCTCGATGTTGTCGTCACCGCGCTTATACCGAGATGACTTGCAAACGGGACATGCATCCAAATTTGCAAACTCATTGCGATACAATATGCAATCGTTTAGACACGCGTGTATTTTCTGCACTTCCAGTCCCAATGGGCAAATAACCTGCTTGGTCTGGTACGTGGTTGCTGGTAACACGTTACATTCTGGAAGGACATCTCTGAAGAAACCTAACAGCTTTGTGAAACTCTTATCGGACCAACTATTGCTTGCCTTCAACTACAGCAGCATAAGCACAACATGCAGCTTTTTGAGCTCCTCCTGTAGCCTGGGTACAAGGGTATTGTAGAATCCTCCACCATACGCTGAAACTTCTGAAAATCCCTTTTACTCATGAGGTCCTCCTCCCCATCATGCAACATCTGTTCTAGATCATCTTCATGGTTATCGATGAATGTGTTTTCATGGGTGTCGACGAACGTATTTTCGACCGCAGTCGAGTCATTGTCTTCATCATCATCAATCAGATGCCCTTCATGTACAATCTCATCTCACCGTGCTTGGTCCAACAGGTATAGGCAGGCTTGAAAACCCTTCGAAGCAAGTGTGCACGGATCGCCTCAAGGTTAGAAAATTGCTTCTCATTCTTGCAATGGACGCACGGGCAAAAAATATAGTCCATCAGCTTATTTGACTTGTTCACCGCAGTCGCGTTCAGAAAACTAGTCACACTGTTAAAGTATTCTCTATCACGACGGTCCGCCTCATACATCCATCTTCGGTCCATCTACAAATATTTATAACAAATAACATCTCAGTAAATCAATAAGTGCTCACAAATTGTTTTATTCATTTAATTTGTTATGTACTGCTAATTAATCTACAAATTTTCATTACTTATAAATCTATATCCAAATCTCGATTGTAAAATCAATTAAATAATTGCTATTAGTTACATATAATGGTCTGTCCAGCAAATTTACATTACTTACAGAAGTATTAAACAATAGTTAATTATGAAGTGCTACCTCATTTAAATTCAATCAACGTATTAAATGCAATCATTAATTTAGTCCTCTAAATACTTAAATTCAACCTACGTCATAATCTCACCAATCACTAGACATATAAAAGTTGGTAATTTCAAATCTAGCCTCTAGATTAGAGCTCTAATTGTGTTGACTATGCAATCAATAATTCTCACAACCTACAACAACATAGAACGTAATATCCAACTAAATAAACTACTAAAGAAATGTACATCAAGATACGAATCTTAGATCACGAGTTAGAAATGAATTCTACCAAAATTTGAGAGCAAAAATTCACCCCCTCTCCACCCCAACCGAGCAAGAACAGAGCTCCTCTCTATTCTGGACAGGTTGGGGAAGGAAACCAGGATATATATAGTGCCATATTATCACTGCCAGCTTTTTCTCTAGAATCGACAGTAATATATCTGTTTGCACCAGATTTTGGAAAGTGCGGAGCCAATTAGTAGATCTGCAGGAGTTCGGATAATACACGGTGAATATTTGGAAACAAGAAATCAATTAGGAAACCTTAGCCGACTCGGACTATGTTATCGTAACAGAACAGGACTCGGATCGGCTGATGGGTATATAAGGCGAACCTAGGCCATTTGAAGGGGGTATCGACAGCAAAAATCACATCCGCTAGTTTTTATTTTCCTTTAGCTTTTAGTCTTGTAATACTCTTTTGTAAGTCGACCTCGATCAATAAAGTTGTGTATCGCCGATTGTTGATCGTCTTCGATTTCTTCAAGTCTGATTTGTTCTGTTTCGTTGCGCATCGCCTTTTCAGAACTAATCTGCCTTTACCTTCTGATTAGCCTTGATCGGCTAATCCGTTTACCTTTTGATCGGCCCTTGGCTGATTCAAATTTAGCTGATTATTCTCTGATATCGACTTAGAGCGAATTTCATGACTTTTTCTTATCGATTGCAGGGTCAAATCGATTGGCACGCTCGAACCCGGTGTTCGTCCGATGTGTTGCAATCAAAAAACCTATTTCACGTTTTTGGTGTCAATACATTTTTGGCACGCCCGGTGGGACCAAATTGGAAAAGATGACTGTAGGCAAATATGTCGCACCAGCCGACGTTAATGCTGACGCAATAATCGTCCCTACGTTGGACGATCTGACTCTGGAACAGTGCAAGGAGATTGAATATTAGAAAGCTGCCCTGGAAGAATTGATGTTGGGTTGTTATCAAAAAACCAGATGAGGGGTCACACAGAAGATGGCTCTTCCAACACTGAATCCCCTTGGTGAGCCTGGCGTCTTGACGAATTCGGTAAGCTAATATCTACTGGCTCAAGCCGAGTTGTCTATTATGATAGAGCAATCTGTGCATCATGCATTAATCAATCAGTCATCGGCCTTGGTTACAACCCTAAAGCCGATGATAGAAAATAGCGTAAAAACAATTGCACAAGAGTTGGCAGCGTCTGGAGGATTGCTAGATCCATTGCAGCCACTCCCAACGTACCCTGTATACTCTGTGGCACAAAACGCCAACACGATAAAAGTGTCGGCTCCAACACCCTCTCTAGTGCCGACTCAACCCACCGTGTTGGTGCCGGGAAATTCTCGCCCGAGTATGGTTACTCATGACCATGCATATACTGACGCCGCAAAGTTAGATATAGCTAACCTACCTCCATCGGCGTCAGGAACCACGTACATCTAGTCGGCTCCTCAGCCGATTGAATCTGATAGAAGTCATAAATCCCAAGGACCAACCCAAGTAAGAAATCCATTTCCGCATAGGGTAGTTTCGTATGCAGAGCCTTTCGTTCCTTTGCCCAAGTTTTCGGCTGCGAAGGCGATGGGTGTGAATCATGGCCCCATCAGTATCCGTCGGTAAGAACAAGCCGACCGGCCAAGTTTGCACTCAGGGGGCAAGATGCCATTCATCATGATTCGCCCAATCCTAGCACTACATCGGCCAATAACATTAATTGGGTTGATCAGATCTCTATGGTCCTGAGAGATCCGTTCGGTTTACAGCCTAAAGGGAAGACAATCGGCTATAGAAAGCCGTACCCAGATTATATTGACCACATGCCATACCCACATAATTTCAGAGTCCCTGATTTCACAAAATTTTCCGGAGAGGACTCAGTCACTACCCTTGAGCACGTCGGACGGTTCATTGCCCAATGTGGCGAAGCAGCCCAGTCCGATGGGTTGAAAATTAGGTTATTTCCCTTGTCATTGTCAAGAACTGCTTTTACTTGGTTCACAAATCTCCCTCCAAATTCGGTCCACTTTTGGAACGATTTAGAGGGCCGATTCCATGAGTATTTCTTCTCTGGCAGTCTAGAACTTAGGATATCAGATTTGAGTTCTGTCCGGCAGAAGTTCGGTGAATCAGTTTCTGATTATATCAGAAGATTTAGGGAAGTGCAAAATCGATGCTTCAGTGTTACATTGCCCAATAACCAACTAGCCGATTTAGCATTTCAAGGATTGATCCCACCACTAAAAGAAAAATTTGTTGGGCAAGAGTTTGCCGACCTAGGCCATCCGCTTCATCGTATATTAGCGGGAGGGCTGATATTTAGATAAGGGATTTAAGGATAAATTCAGATTAAACGGGAATGGCAAGGATAAAGCCAAAGTGAACATGGTCAATTATAGTTCAAGTGAAACCTCTGAAGACGAAGCAGATATAAATATAGCCGAGTGGATAAAGGGCCCCATGAAACCCCTCATCTGCTCATGGCTTAAGCCGACAAAGAATAAGTCGGAGGTTAAGTACACTTTTGATGTGTCCAAATGCGATCGCATATTTGATTTACTATTACAAGAAAAAGTAATATGACTACCAGAAGGACATGTCATACCATCGGCCGATGAGATAAAAAAACGACGATATTGTAAGTGGCATCATTCTTTTTCTCACAACACTAACGACTGCAATATCTTTCGGCAGTAGATACTGTCGGCCATCGAAGACGTTGGCTCAAATTCGCAGAAGAGCCGGCCATGGAAGTGGATGTTAATCCTTTTCCGATAAACATGGTCCAATGCTTGCGCAAAGGGAAGGAGCTTGTGGATGAGGAACCTAAGACAACCCAGCGAGTCGACATGCAGTCTAGTTCAAACGGGGAAACATTGAAGATAACGGTTGGCTCACTCCAGATAGAAGCCGATCAGGACGGTAAAAATTCGAGAACGATTAAACAAAAACGGGAATTACAGGTTGGATGATGGTATAAAGCCGAGCGGTCTCCACCTCGAAAATCAGCATTTAGGTCTAAGCCAACATTTTCGCAACTACTTGAGAAATATGAAAGAATAAGCCGTCGACAAAAGCAGTGACCTCGCCAGCCAGACAACCTGTATTGGCCGAACAACATTGAGAGGGCTCACCAAAGATGTCCCTTTTGACAATTTTGTCGAGAAAGGGGTGTAGCATTGCTTTCTCCAAGGTCATGTCTAATGGAACATTATCACCAGAGAGATTGGCCAAGGCAACCAGTGAGGGAACGGCTATCTGGATCGGTGCAGGATCGGTTGGGGTCAGGGCACAGAAAGTTGATTAAAGAAAGGTTATCTATGCCGAACCAGGACAAGGTTGTAGAGCCTACAAAGAATGAGAATATGGCTGGTAAATTCGTAAGCCGATTGAGCCTAAACCAAGATGGTGTCCAATAGGACTCAGCCGATCCCAAGGCAGGCGGCTTCAATGCTTGAGGACGCAGGAAATGAGGGAAGCTGAAGAAGAAAAACAAAGAGATCAAGCATTCAACGAGTTACGGCCGGCAAAACTTGTCAAGTAGGAATGGAGGAAAAAAGAACAAGCCGATGATGAATCGGATTCCTCAGATGACTTGTTATCACCGATGATCCGTGACGATACTCCCCCATGGACATCAACATGGTCTTTACTTTACCGGCCGAATTCAGAATCAAAAATGAATCGGTCAAAGACACGTTCGCCCAACTCTGTCTTGATGCACAGGACGCTGTGTTTGAAAAGCTACAGGATGCTCATCGGCACTTAAAGCCATTGTATCTGAAGGGGCATATAAACGGAAAGCCGATATCTAGGATGTTGGTGGATGGAGGGGCTATTGTAAATCTAATGCCATTCACTACTTGCAAGAAGTTGGACAAGACCGATGAAGATCTGATCAAAATGAACATTGTGTTAAATGACTTCACAGGCGATCCCACTGAAGCAAAGGGAGTGATGGTTACAGAATTAACCGTCGGCAGCAAAACTTTGCCGACTGCATTTTTTGTGATTGAAGCAAAAGGGAATTACAGCGTGCTTCTTGGGCGAGATTGGATACATGCCAATTGCTATATATCTTCAACCATGCATCAGCTGCTCGTACAGTGGAACGGGGATGAAGTCGAAGTCGTCCCAGCTGATACATCAGCTCATATTGCTATTGTCGAATATCTAAATATGGGATATGTACATGCACATGAAACTCAAAGACTACACCCTATATGCTCAAGCAAGTATCTGAAAACTCTGGGTATCATGGGCCCAATTCAATGGGATGCGGTATACGTAGAGGGAGTATCTTAATGTAGGGAAGGACTCGACCATTTTCCTGTTACGAGGAAACCAACTCGAGTACGACTGGCATCTAAGGATGTTTGGATATGCTCTGAAGATCACACGACAATGAACTCCTCATTGGCTATGATTTAATATTCTAAACTGACTACAACTCGACCTGAGGCAAGGCTACACCAACTATATAAGGACCAGAGTAGGCATCCCCAGAGAGACAAACAATTCTCAGACTATAGCCATCCAGAGCTAAACAAGCGAGAAGACCTTTTGAATAGAACATCTTTAGCCATAACTTAGCGGCCCCAAGTTTAATCATCATTATAATTAGAATTAGGCATCCTACTTTGTACTCTGTTCATCGACTTCATACATCATCCATACAGGAATAAAGTATTACTCCATCTGAAAGCCCGAACCAGTCTACATCGTGTATCATCGATTTCATGCCTAACTCTGCTAAATTCGAAGGTACCCAAAGATATAAGTTTATTGTCGATTTCTAACCTTTGATAAATAATGGCATAATGCTAAGAATATTAACTCATAGACTTAAAGCTCTCAAATGCTATCTAGAAATTTCTAGAATTTTTCTAGCATTTTTCATTTTTTTGTTAATTACCAAGTTATCTTCAGAATTACTAAATAACAGGAAATAATATGTCCAGCATATGTAAACATGAAAATCAAGCTAAAAAATTAATCTAGCAACATGACATAGAGCAATGGGTCATACATATTTTTCCATAATTTTCTAGCATTTTCTGTTAATTAGTAAGCAATTTTTAGAATTACATAAATAATAGAAAATAAATTTCAGAATATATAAATCATGTCATAAAGCTAGAAAATAAAACCAGAGCTTGGAACTTTTAGAGGATGCTAAATCTCAATTTTCCAAATTTTTCGGAAGCTCCTATACCTAGAAAATCTAATTTCTAGGGGGTTACTTATCAATTTTCAGAATTAATAGAATATTTTAGTTTTTTTCTAAAAACCCAGATGGGCTGCATGCCCATCAATCCATTCTGTCTTTGGCTACCCGATCGGCCCATGCATAGAGCGTGGCCTGCGTGCACGCGCAGCCCAAAAGGAGATGTGCAGCCCGCGTGCATGCGATCATGTGCGACGCACGGTCCAAGTGCATGCACGTCCCGAATGAGATGCACGTTCCTCATGCGTGTGTCCGTGTGCGGCGCTCGGTCCAAGTCCACACCCAAAAAAACCCTAGCGTGTATTTGCTTTCCTTGCCGCTGCCATCAATGCGTAGGAGGAGGGCGGCGCAACATGCATTCCATCGGTCGTGATCTACTAGTTCTCGGGCACAACCTCACTTCCGCCATCCTGCCACGCGCCGGTATGCTTGCCGAGCATTGAAGCCACCATCTTCCGGCGAGGTGCAGGATGTGAAACGGCGTGTGGACCGCCTCCTCGGCTTCCACGACATGTGTGAGGCCAAAAGGCACACAGGCCGCCTCCTCGGCTTCCGGCGAGGTGCAAAAGTTAAATCGGCACATGGGCGGCCTGGCCGGACTTTGGCGGTGGCTGAAGAGCAGTTGGAGTGCTGCTGGGCTTCAGTGCAGCCGGCAAGACGGTCGACGGCTGAGCGGCATGGCAGCCGCGGTCATCGCCATGGCGGCGGTTGCGATTATCACTGCGGGCAATGGCGCAAAGATCAGAGATGTGGCAGCCGTGGGGAGCCGAGGTGACTGCAAGCGTGCGACGCGGCTTTGGGCCACATGCAATAGAGGCCACGGGGATCCGAGGCGATGGCAGTGAGCACAAGCCAAGGTGACGGTGAGCACGCGCAGAGGCTGTGGTGATGGCAAGTGCGCGCAGACCAAGGTGACGCGCGAGTGCTTGGCGTCAGTGAAGGAGTCGCAGAACTACGCCATGTGGTCTTCGGGGCTGAGATTTTTTTATGAACAAAAAAGCCTCTAATTGATGCTTAGATTAGTCTGCCATTAACTTGTGTTGGGGATAATCTGCTGGATTACTTTTGCATCATTGTGGTTAACTTACATAGGGCTTCACGTAGGATGATCGCATGTAGCAGGATGAAAATCGGCGCAGTATCGATTGTCGCAAGCAGACGATCACGATCGGCCTCGATAGAGCTTCATGCTGATAACGTGTTGTAAAACGTAATCGTTCACCCACGATCAATCAACGCACGTCAATAAAATGACACGAATAGGAATAGGGAACACACAATGTAGGGGGCAAAGTTCTCTCGCTTTATTAGATTGATTCATATACACGGGGGATGCTGTGACGACCCCCATTTTTAGCACGGATGCCAAAATGGAAATCTAATGTGCTTGCAGTACTAGTCCTTGGATCAGTAGCTAGCACGCACATTTCAACAATTGGAATCACAACCATACACTAAATTAATTAGCGGAAACGATTAATTACAGAAATATTACAACTCAGAGAATGCAGCAGCAAAAGAAGCAAAGCCTTGTAGTGTACCCATCCATTCCCGCAGGCAACTGACCAGGCATAAACTCCAGATAGAACACGTCGAAGAAGAACCCGCAACTTATGATGGACAACTTCGAAGCTTTGCATTCTAAACCACCTACATAATAATTAAGCAAGGGTGAGTACTTTCGTACTCCGCAAGACTTGAGCAAAACCTATAATACATGCAGGCCATTTCAAAGGAAAGGCTACTACGGTTAATTTGCATAAAGCGAATTTGAATTTGTAAATCCAAGTTATTTGCAAACGGAATTTGTAAGAGCATTTAATTGATAACAAATAAGTAAAGCATAATAACACTCACAGTCCTCCATGACGTGAGCGGCGAATCATTCACATTCCTCAAATTCCATCAATGTCAGCCCTTCGACGTAAATCACAGTTTGCAAAACAAATGATACCAACCCTTGTGAAAATAATAAAACATTTAACTCGTGCAAGTTCACCAAGACACCCATGACCGTGGGTACGGCTAATCAATTAGATTTAAACTCTGCAGAGGTGTACAACTTTACCCACAAGTCATGATCTTTCGACCATACATAGTCGTTACATTACCTAGACATGGCTTTGGTCCAGCCTGGGACGTAAATCCCCCGCCGTAGAACTAGAAACACACACCCAAGCCGTGGATCCACTTTCACACACCCAACACAACGTTTCTAAACACGGCAGAGCGTACACCGTTGCACGGGTGGAAACCCTTCCAGGCAGACCAAACCGGAATGCCTGTGCTAAGCTCCCGCCTACCAATGAACAAAGCCATGTCTAATTAACATAACAAGCTATGGCTACCCCATCCTCACCCTTGTGGTTTATACGGATTTTCTTGGATCATACAACACGATGTTCGGTCCTTAGTCCGACACGGGCGACACTTCACCCTACACTACGTGCAATTCCATTCGCACATCCGGCTATTGCCAATAATCGCCCGCATCAAAGCATAGTTTTATTTTGGGTTTTTAATCAAAGTACTAGCAACCATTTTCCCAAAAAGGACCATTCAGGTTTCATGTAAAACATTTCAGAAACAACTTTAATCATGATCATTTGTTCCTTAAATACTAAAGCATGGCTAAGCAGGAATAATATGAACGTATATACCCATGATGACATTAAGTAATGCCTATCCTCAATCTACGGTTATCAAGGTTCACCTTTCCATAATCATCAAAGGAGATTCACGAGATAACAGGTATAACTACCCAATCCACAAGATAGCAATTTACATAAAGTAATCGCATGCATAAAACAATTTGATGCACAAAAGGAATATAAAATACTGGGATCAATATGGTCAAAGGATGCTTGCCTTGCTTAATCATTGCTTACGGCGAAGGCGAGGATTGCGGTTGACGACGACGATGATGAAGATAGAGACGTCGGGTTCTACACGTCGATCAACAGAAATAACGCAAATAAAAGACTTCAATAAGGGCAAAAGAAATAGATAGCAAAACAAATAAACTCTTTACAAGAACAGGGATTGCTCTTTATGACTTTATTAATCTTAGTTTATGAATTCAAGATGCTAAAATTGATTAGATTGATAGAATTAATCATTAGTTGCAAGCTTCATTGATTTACTATTCATGATATGAGTTTCGCAACTTTATTACTTATGGGTTTTGCTCTATTAGGATTCAGATTCAAAGAAAGATGAAATAAGAATATTTTCTTAGATTGCTGTAGGTTATATCTTAGAGATCAATTCTAGACTATTCTTTACTAATTTCAGATTTAGATGAGCTGCCCTGCGAGTTAATGGAAAGGCTTAAATGATCATGTTAGAGTATGAATGATTTGTTCTTTATCTTTAATTGATTTTGCTTAGAATTAGCTTTACGCTGGTTAGATCTACTGGTTTAGGCTACTGGACTAATTTACATGATATTTGAGAAGGTTCTGGTGATAAAAATAACTTAACTACCGGTTTCCTCATTGAAACTACAATTCGTTCATTCATATTACGCACTTATGAAATGTGAATACTTAGTGTTATTAAGCTAATAGAATTAATATGCAAATCACGGTGAAATGAGATTATCTTCTCGCAGCAGGGTAGCATATACTTTGGAGGGTGCTACAGGGCTAATTTCATAAATTTTAGGATTTTGGACAAGACTATAAACTTCTCGCTAAAACGGTTTATGCTACACTTAAAGACTACTATTCAATATCGGCAGGAAGGGGAAAATAAGGATTAATGCTTAGGGATTTTGAGTTATTTGGATTAATATGCAAACTTTGATGAAATAGAGTTATTTCTTTAGGATATGGTAGAGTGAACTTCGCCTAGTGATTCTAAACTAGATTTATAAGTTTTACGATTTAGAGGAGATATTATATTCATTGTTGAAAAGGCTTAAGTGGCATTGTAAAGTTGACGATAATCGGAATCGGCCGGAAAGTGAAACAAAAGGTTAACACTTAAGGGTTTTGTACTAACAATATTAATATGCGAACCTTAATGGAATAAGATTGTTTTTACAGATCATGGTAGTATAAACTTTGTACAATGTTTCTAAACTAGTTTCACATATTTTAGTGTTTAGACGAGTTATTTTATCTACTACTGAAATAGCCTAATTGACCACGATGAATAACGCTAAATCGGCTAACTTCATTTTACATTTACAATTACATTATACATGATTCTTGACTCATTTTTCAGGTATTAGCAGGAAGCAATCCTAGGAGTGTTTTAAAGTTGGTTTGGCATTATTTTACTTTTAACTGCAATAGGTTACCCATTTGATTATTATTACCTTTGACATTTCTTTATGATAAAGGAATTCAAGTTAAACTTTATTCCAATTATTTTCACATACATATGTCTTTACTATTTTTAGGAACTTACTATAAATTACTTTATCATTCTATGATCCATTATGATATTATTTTGCTAATGGCCATAACATGGTTGATTAAAGATGGCAAAGCAAACAATATAAACTTAATTCAACAATTGAGCATTTTTACATGTTTTGAGTTTATTATGATTCCAGAGACACGGGAAGATTCATTTAATGATTTTAGCATTTATATTTTTCATATGTACCATAATGTTCATAAATAGTGTATTTGTCTCATTCTTGATTTCAATAGTTGTTCTATGATTCAAAAACTGAATATTTTTGTATATTTAAATCCATCCTGATCTTAGCATCATATTAATATTCATTTCACCATTTCAGTTCTTATTGTTCATAAGTTGCCATTAAAACCATATTAGCATCATAATCAAAGTTTAATGTAAATAACTATTCTGCAGATCATAAATTAAATATTTTTACATATTTATATTCTTCTTGATTTTAGATGATTATACAAGTTTATTTTACTGGAATTAAATTAATATTTCACAAGATATTCAAAGATTAATTATCAGCTAGTTGAAAATAGCTAAGAAATGAAAATACGCTTCCTAAGTCTGAAGGCGCCTTTTACCCTTTTGACTGAAGCTTTCTGCGCCATTGTTGGAGGCTCCACTCGTGATCCTGAGAACAGGAGGAACTAGGGCTGGCGGCGGCGCGCTCGTGACCTTCAAGAACAGCAAAAGACACCATGAGAAAGAGCTTGGCGAGGTGACTCCGGAAGTGGTATCGATTCGGCGGAAGAGGTACCGACGAGGGGCGCAGCCGAGCTCCAGGCGGCGGCTCTAATGGCGGACGGTGGCGCGCATGAACGAAGGGGAGGGAGCTCAAATGGGTTTCGATTTAAGCATCAGGGCGTCGAGGGGACTCCATTTTTGCAGTTGGTTCGGCCGGAGAATCACCGAGCTGAGCTGCCCTCGGTGACCGGATCTGGAGAAGAAGGGGCTCACGGCGGCGGCTTGCTCCAGGCTTGATGGACAGAAATTGAAGCTTGAGAGGTGATCAGTGGTGGCCAAGGATGCTCCACGCTCGAGGAATTGGATGATGAATCATTGAATCACTCGAATTTGGATTCTCACCCGAGCTCAGAGCTCCACGGTCATGGTGGAAATGGGAGGGAGCTCTGCGTGCTGTTGGGAGAAAACGAAGGAGGAGTGGAGAGGGAAGTAGGCGCTGCCTCTGGGATGGCTTTGTAGTGGTGCAGGCATCTTTGGGGCCAAACAATCGGCAGCTAAAATGATTTAATTGAATGATCAGGGTTCTCATGGTAATTTTCTAAATTTTTACTTTTTACATTTTTGCCTTTTTACCATTATCCATTCATTAATTCTCTTTATTTGATTTTTCATGCAATGCAAAACTCCAAAGAAAATCCAAATAAAATTCAATAATACCAAGAAACTCAGAAACAATAATATTCAAATTTAAATTATTCATTTTCACTTTATTAAATTTTTGGGATGCTACAGATGCCCAATATATAGTGAAATGCATAAGAGATATGTTCGGATTCGCCCACACATAAGAGGTAGATTCTAACCAAAGCGGTTATGAAAATCTTATCTTATAACATGATGTTCACTTTTCATCCTTGAACTCTCTAAACCAGTGCAAAATACCCCACACCACTCCACGGCAGCATTGACTAACATATTATCCCTGTAGACAAGCATGTGTTGACATGGCATCCAAATTGGCATCTTAATTAGCATCAACAAATAAAAAAGTATTATATTTAGACCCTATTCCCACATGTCAAACTCTTCTCTTTCCTCTATTATTTTCATTAGGGGATGATTCCCGCGTTTCAAACGGGCCTAAAATGGTTAACCCCTTTTTATAGGCAATTTGACGCCATTTTGGAGGAACAAAGGGAAGCACTCCTTATTCTTGGAGCTCTGTTCTCCGGCAAAGCGCCGAAAAAATAGTCCCGGATCAGAAGGCCATCTCAAACACCTCTCACTCCTCTAGGCCCCGAAAACGCCAACGCCAACAACACATACGCTGCAGCTATCTGGCGTTAGGTCGTGTTGTTTATTACAGGTTCACCAATCTGAACCATGCCGCGGTTCTCGTTGCTCTTGCTGGCCATTCTCGCCGCCTGGGCAGCGTTCCAGCTCACCATCGTCGACGCAAGGATCGTCGACGCCCTGCGTGTGGGTTATTACGACCGGACGTGCCCCGAGGCGGAGAACGCCGTGCGCGACATTGTCAGCGCCGATATGAACAACGATCCCACCATCGCCGCCGGCATCATCCGCATCTTCTTCCATGACTGCTTCGTGAAGGTAGGGGACCTAATTCCTAGCCAGCTGCTAGCTCGATCGATCGATCTCATACTGTATGCATGGCTTGATTTGTTGCATGCTATCATGTGGGTGCAACCAACTAGGGTTGTGACGCGTCCATTCTTCTGGACAAGACAGCTTCGGGGGCAGAGACGGAGAAGGACTCGCCGGCCAACGGCTTCACTCTTAATGGCCTGAGCACCATCGACGTCGCCAAGGCGACCATCGAGACCTTGTGCCCGCGAACCGTCTCCTGCGCTGACATCCTCGCCTTCGCAGCCCGCGACTCCGCTGTCGCAGCGGGTCACCCCGGGTATGACGTCGCGGCCGGCCGACGGGACGGCCGGACCTCGATCATGTCTGACCTCCGAGGAAACCTCCCCGTGCCCAGTCATAACACAGCGGATCTCACTAATTTGTTCGCCGGGAAGGGGCTGTCCCAGGAGGACATGGTGGTGCTGTCCGGGGCTCACTCCATCGGCGGCGCGCACTGCTTCATGTTCTCCGAACGCCTGTACAACTTCTCGGGAAGCAACGACATGGACCCGGCGTTGGACCAGGGTTACGGCAGGCTGCTCCGGAACGTATGCCCGGCGCCGGGCCGCATCGACGACCCTGAGAGCGCCCCCAAGGTGGCGTTCGACGCGCGGTCGGAGCAGAGGCTGGACAGCTCGTACTACAGCGAACTGCTGGCCGGGCGCGGGCTGCTGTCGTCGGACAACACGCTGGTGCAGGACCCAGCAACACGTGCGACGGTGGAGCAGATGGCAAGGGACGTCGAGCTGTGGCACCAAAAATTCGGGGAGGCGATGCAGAGGCTCGGCATGGTGGACGTGCTCGTCGGCGAGGGCGAGGGGGAGATTAGGCGGGACTGCCGGGTGGTGAACGGTCCAGAGGAGGAGGCGTCGCCGTTTCTGCCGAGTTTTTTCTAATCCGTACGTGCTACGGCCTCAGCCATTAGTCATCTATGTATGCACCGTGCGTGCAAATTGGAGAATCTAATAGTAGCACATTGACGTGTGTAACTATATCATGGGGAAGAATGGAAAATCTCGAGTAATTTATTTATGGGAATTTTGAAGACCATGGGTGAGGAGATTTTTTGTTCAGAGTCGCGACGAATCTTAGCTTTAATTCATCACAATCACGGTTAGGATCGATCATGACGAACACGTACAATAACTCAAGAAATCTTGTGCGCTATTAAAGCACATGCGTCTGTCTATCCGATGATGCCACAGATGTGCGCAGGCATCCTGGGTACAAAATTTACATATATCGCTGTTGAGGAACCTTGCTATAGAGTATAGTCTATGATACCTTAAATAGATCTAAAACAGAGAACAGAAAGACACAATATAGAGGTACGGTAATTCTCTTTATTTCTTTCTCTTGTCTATCTACAGCGAGGGGGTCTTTCTCCTTTTATAGTCTCCTTCTAAGGTTTTGATAAAGGGACTATCGTGGGCTCTTCATGGGCCACACGGTTTCTCAACACTTCCCCTTGGACTTTTTGCCATAAGATACATATGCCTCATCAAAACTCCAAAAAAAAAACCTCGTGGAAAAAATACTTGGAGAAAGAGTACATCGCATACGCTTGCTATATTGCACGAATTGCCTCATTAAAAACCTTACATAAGAAACTTACTAAGGGAAAAAGAGTACAATTCACCAAAATTTTAATGTTAATCTTCGAGATCAATGTTAGGTACTCAAACTTCATATTCAAGATTTATTTAGGAGTATATGAAGATTCTCCCCCTGAAATCTGCACTTCTCTAAGTCTCATCATCCCAATTCCTCTAATGCACCTTTCAAAAGTAGATGCTGGGAGTGACTTAGTGAATAAATCAGTAAGGTTCTCGCACAACTTATTGTGCAGTATCTTGATCTCCACTACTATAGAATGGTACATCACTATCGCTTCATCTGGGTCGGTTCTTAAATTTTTAGGGAAAAACGATTGTGATAGATGACTTAGGAGGGGTAGTAAAAATAATCACTATCGGTTCTGAGGTTAGAACTGACTGTGATATAGCACTGGGCACATCACAATCGGTTCTTAACTTCTTATATGAGAAGCGATAGTAATGATCATACATATCACTATAGCTTCTTACAAAAGAACTGATTGTGATATGCATATGTTCATCACAATCGGTTCTTTTGTAAGAAGCGATAGTGATGTGTATGATCATCACTATCGCTTTTTACACAATAACCGATTGTGATGTGAATATGCACATCACAATCAGTTCTTAATAAGGAAGCAATAGTGATGTTCATGTAGATCACTATCGCTTCTCCCGTAAGAACCGATTGTGATGTGCATGATTATATCACTATCGCTTCTTATTTGGAAACCGACAATGATGAGAATGAACATCTCTATCACTTCGTAAGTAAGAACCGATTCTGATGTGCCTTGCTAGGTTATTTATATCACTCGTTCTGAACTCTATCACCTATGTTTTTCAGAGAAGACTTTCTCCACCACCACCTAAGAAAATGCTCATATTCTATGGTTGGAAGCAATATTTGGTTGAGAAAAAATTGAAATCATCAAGGGTGGGTGTTAAGAGGGTAAATTTTAAGCCAAGCTAGAGGAGATTTCCTCTTTTTTGCAGAATTTGTAGTTTTCATGAAAATGTGAGAATTCCTTCAGATCCCTTCAATTTTGCACTACGTAATTTGGATATGTCGCGAACAAAGTTTAGGTTGCACTGGTACTGTGTATATATCCTATCATGTTTCACACCCTTTATTTGACAAGCACATATGTATATTTAATTATCTTAATTTGTAGTGCTCTAATGCTAATCTGGAATTATATTGTTGGTGTCACATGATGAATGTTAGAGTTTAGGTTGCGGAACCTACGTCTCCTGTTCGAGAGTGCTTGTTTATAAATATGCTGATTGAAATGGCATATTTATAAGGAAACAGTCTCAAATTGTCCACGTTCTTTGGGTAGTTCGAGGATATGTGGTTCGGACAAGTTCCTGATCAGCTGCTGTACAACTCCAGAGTGTATTTCGGTAGCATCTCCCTATGGTGTTTTTCGGATACACACCCCTCTCGACCTGTTGTCGAGACGTGTATCTGGAGAACAGTGGGGAGATGATGCTGAAATTTTCTTTAAAGTTGTACAACGGCTTAGAAACTTGCCCAAACCACATATCCTCGAATGGGATTAGGACCTAACCTATTTAGAGATTAGGAGTTATCGTTGGTATGTATTTAGTTGGTCAACAGATATACTTTTCTTGAAGATCATTCGTTCATCTAGAATAATTACATGCTATGAATTATCCATTCAGTTGTTGCTTTACATGATTTATTGTCAAGTTCACATAATAGCTACGAATTGCTTTCTCTCATATCAAATATGATGAGGATATCACTCCTTCGGATACGTACAACACGACTCAAGATATACAAGGACCAATTACAAGAGCACGTGCACGACAATGAAACCACCAGGTGAACTTGTTCCTCGCTGCCCATGCTTTCTTGGATGGGATGCTACTAAATTCTTATGATGTCTTGTTGCTTAGGAATATGGGAGAAACATCACAAGCTTACCTGGACGTCATCCCTCGAAGTCCAAGTCTAGTTGGAGTCAAAGTCGAGCTCAAGTCAGACTCCAATTTCGGTTCGAAATCTCAAGACAACACCTCAATAAAATGACCATATCTGGGTCATACGAAGTCCAATTGAGGCATTCTTGGACTCTAAGGAGAAGCCCACGACGAGAGCTTTCCAACGGATCTAGTCCCATATCCAAATTCAATCCGAGTCAATTACAATCATCAAAACAAAGTATGACCAGATTCTGCGGACTGTTGTATCTCTTTTGTTTTGGGCCTTGGCCCGTGTATTTGGAGGAGGGCTGCGTCCCAAACCCTAGCCGCCGCCCCTCTCACATATTAAAACCTTGTAGCTTTCATTGTTATGCTTTGGGTTTTGCTTAGATTATTCTGCCATTGCAATTTCGCCATTCTTCGGTTTGTGGAACACCAAACTTCGTATGCTTAATAGAATCCGCAATTGAGATTGCTTCTTTTTCATTCTTTCTCGTGTTCTCGATTTACTTGCAGGAACTACCCTTCTGGGTGTGGTCAATCGCGTCTTGGCACGGTTGATAACCAACGGAGCCGTGGTGTTGCGATTGCAGGTTTCATTTAATTCTGATCAGAAGTCCGGATCGTTTACGTCGAGTCCTCCACCAATCGAATTACCGTCTACCTGTCGGAAGATCGGGCCCCGTGTTGCATCAAGTGGTATCAGAGCCTCAGTTGTCCTATAGGTATTTCCTGTATCCCCACTTTGTTTTGCCATCATCCTAGAGTCCAGAAAAATTGCCCCACAAAAAGTTCATCATCAATTCCGCTGTCCTACAACCCTTTGTACCTTGCAATTTTCGTTTCAGTTTCGCTTTGTTGAATTTGTGTCCATTGTTAACATCTTGTTGCTGGTTTAAGGTCGTGGCCCTAGTTTCTAGTTGTCCCTTTCCATTGCTCTAGTTCTTATTTTGCATCATTTATCATCCCATCGCCGTCAACCCTAGAACCGAACTGAATTCTACTCGGTTGGTCCTTGCCGCCGCTTTGCATTATATAGCCCATTCCGCAAACCCTAGATAGGTCACGATCCACCTTGTGTCAATTTCCTGCACTGCTGGCCACCCTTTTTCACCCGCAAACCTATTCCTATTCTAGCCCTAACTGGAAGGAAGAAGTGAAGTCACGAGCAATTCCAGATTGTGCAGTGTTCACAAAAACTGGCGTAACTTTTGCATACGAACTCCGATTGGGGCGTACTTTTTTATTTCGAAGAGGACGACGATGTGCATCTTAAAATTCCACAAGTCAAAAGATTTGTGTGATTTTTTACCCTCAAAATCGTCCTCTAAGACCGAGTTCTGGAGCCTAGAAGTTTCCGGTGCTGTTTTTGCTGATTTTTCGGTTATCTGTTTAATTGTCTCCCACATCCCAAAACGTGAGATTTTTTATTTGTATTTGAGTTAAAAGAAAGGAAAACAAAAGGCAAGTGCAAAAAAAAAAGAGAAGAGCCGCACTAAAAAAATCAGAAAAGAAGAAAAGAAACAAAAAGAGGGAAAGGGAAGTAGAAAATCAAAATTGCTTGCATCCTTTGAGTCTTTTGTGCTTTGATATATTCCTTGCTAGGTTGAACTAGTTCTAGGAACACGCTTAGGCCAGCAACTGTGACCAGTACGTTGGATATTTATTCAGCTTTGCTATCTGATTTCGATCATTGCTAACCTTTGCTACTATATTTGCCTACCGAGCTCTACATACTTTTGATCAATACAGGTTCAACCTTGCAATCGCTCCACTCACACTCATTTGGTATCACGAACCAGCCACCGGTTGTACTCCCTGCAGCTTTGGTAAGAACCTTGCAAGAGCATAGTAAGACACCTGAGAGATGTTGATCCACTTGCCAGAACCTAGTAGTTAATAGGGGTAATACTTTTGTGTTATTTTCTGTTTTTATTACTAACAATGACAGGACCCAATACAAGAGCTAGAGCTGCAGGAGACGACGATGATTTCCGTAAGCTCTTTGAAGATCTTAGGGAGGATCTTGCGAAGAGAGACAAGGAACTCAAGGAAGCCTTTGCCAAAGCAAACCGAGATGTGGTCAAGAACATCCGTGAGATTAAGGATGACGTCGCAAAGGTCCAGCAAGATAATCAAGAGAACTTTGAGAGACTAGATCGTTGTATCTCAGACCTTGCCGGTAGAGTTGAGATTGTGGAGAACCAGCTTCCTCTCAAAGGACCAGGGGATGAAGAAGTGGATGATGTAGCTGAAGAGTTTGATGCAGGCCACGGTCAAAATGGGGCACCACGCAATGACGCCACTATGCATCGAATTGGCCAAGACATACGACTATAGGAACATCGGCACCGCAATCGATAAGGTATGGGAGGTATTCATGAAAATAATGTTAACCTTAACAATCGCAATGATGATCCTTTTGCCAAGGTTAAGTTTACCATACCATCCTTTTCTGGTTCATATGATGTTGAAACATACCTAGATTGGGAAATGATTGTTGAACCGAAATTTAACTCCCATCTAGTTCCTGAAATTCATAGAGTGAGATAAGCCACTAGTGAATTCAAAGATTTTGCAATAATTTGGTGGAATGAACTAGTAAAAGCTAACATCAAACCTGATACTTGGGATATGTTGAAACGGCACATGCGAGCTAGATTTGCACCTCCTTCATTTAAACGTGACTTGCGTAAAAAATTGCAGCGCCTAGATCAAGGTAGCAAGTCAGTAGAGGAGTACTACCAAGAGCTTAAAATAGGAATGTTACGTTGCGAGGTAGAAGAGGATGAGGAGGATAAAATGGCTCGTTTCTATGGAGGGTTAAGTTGTGAAATCCAGGATATTGTTGATTACAAAGACTATAACTCCATCAATAGATTGTTCTAGCTTGCTGTTTTGGTAGAAAAAGAATTGCAAGGATGACAACAGTGACCAAGAAGCAACTTGGGTGGCAACTTCATTCCAAGATAGACACAGACGCCAACCAAATCAACACCACCTCCTGCTTTTTGATCTGCTGCCCCTCGACGAGTAGGGCGCATTTAGCAACATCGTCTCCCTCATCATGTGCACCTGAGGTGAGTAAATCTTCTAATGTGCAGGCACCCATGAAGACGTCATCCTCTGTTGCCTCCATTGGACGTACGACAGGTATAGTGTGCCACCGTTGTAAGGGAATTGGACATGTTATGAAGGATTGTCCAAGTCAACGAGCTTACATTGCGACAGATGACGGTGGGTACATTAGTGCGTCTGATGTAGAAGATGAACTTGCTCTTGCAGCTGGTGATAATGCTAAGAATGAAACGGATATTGATGATGAGGAGACCTTCGACAAAGATGATACGGAGAACTACAGAAGCATAATTGTGCAGCGAGTGTTGAACACTCGAATGGAGCCAGCTGATAAGATCCAATGCCATAATTTGTTCCAACTTTTCTTCATTGTCAACAATCGTCGTATCCGTGTCATTATCGATAGCGGAAGTTGCAATAACTTGGTAAGTTAGATTTGGTCAAGAAGCTTGGCTTGGCCACAAGACCACGTCAGCACCCATATCATATTCACTGGTTCAATGACAGTGGTTAGGTGAAGGTAACACAAACTGCAAAAGTTAATTTTTCCATTGGTACATACAAGATTGCGCTGAATTTGATGTTGTACCTATGCAAGCCTGCTCACTTTTGTTAGGTCGACCATGGGAATTTGATACAGATGCCACTCATCATGGTCGAACTAATAAATACACATTCGTGCACAAAGGAAAATAGATCACTTTACTTCCCATGACACCTGCTGAAATTTTGCAATGTAATAAAGAAAGAGCTGAAAATGAGAAGAAACAAAGTGTGTTAGAATCTGAAAATCAGCAAGTAACTAAAACTATTTTTCCTCCAAGAAAAGATAAGGGAGTGTCAACTTCTAGGTCAGAGGGAATTAAGTTGAAGGGTGGTGTTATGCTTGCTAGAAAATCTAATCTTACTGAAGTTACTGAGAATGAGCTACCATGCTATGCTTTGATATGCAAATATGCTTTAGTTTCACTTGAAGATATGTCTAGCTCTTTGCCTCTTTCTATTCTTAACCTTTTGCAGGAGTATATGGATGTATTTCCAGCTGAGATACCCTCGGGATTACCACCTATTCGAGGGATTGAGTATCAAATTGATTTGATCTCAGGTGCGACCTTGCCAAACCATGCTGCATATAGGACCAATCCGGAGGAGACTAAGGAAATTGAGAGACAAGTCCAAGACCTCTTAGACCGTGGGTACGTGCGAGAAAACCTGTAGTCCTTGTGTTGTTCCTGTTCTTTTGGTTCCTAAGAAAGACGGTAGTTGGCGAATGTGTGTAGATTTTAGGGCCATTAACAATATCACCATAAGGTATCGTCATCCTATTCCTAGGTTAGACAACATGCTTGATGAGTTAAGTGGTTCTAAGATTTTTTCTAAAGTTGACTTGCAAAGTGGATACCACTAAATTAGGATGAAATTGGGAGATGAATGGAAAACTACTTTTAAAACTAAGTTTGGTTTATATGAGTGGTTAGTTATGTCTTTTGGATTGACTAATGCACTCAGTACTTTCATGCGCTTAATGAACGAGGTTTTACGTCCATTCATTGGGAAATTTGTGATGGTTTACTTTGATGATATCTTGATTTACAACAAGTCACTTTCTGAGCATCTTGAACATTTACGTGTTGTTTTTAATGCTTTGAGAGATGCACGATTGTTTGGTAACCTCGAGAAGTGCACCTTTTGCACCAATCGAGTCTCGTTTCTTGGCTATGTTGTGACTCTACAGGGAATTGAGGTAGATTGTCGGGACCCGAATATGCAAATCCGGACCCTCTGTGTATTCAGCACTAGTCCAGGATCACGCTAGTGCACACAGTCTCAACATCGGTACATATCACAGTCATAACCAGCGAAATAAGGAAGTACTTTTAATTAAATACTCAAACTAGTTGATTGACCTTAGGGTCAAATTACAAAGATACGCCTCGCAGGGCGAAGACTTATTAAAATATTCAAATGCAGCGGAAATAAAATAAACTTGTGGCGCCAACCAATTTGCCACGAGTAAGCGACTAGGCTCGCTCCCTAGTTCGTCGGCTCCTCCTGATACTCCTCCTCCTGAGCAGGGGTTGCTTCTTCTTCAACTGAAGTTGTGTTGTTGTGGGGTGAGTACTTTGAGCACTCAGCAAGTCATGCACAGAATGCAATGCTAATATGCTACATGCATGGCTTAGTACAAAGGATAGGCTATGGTTCATGCGCAGTACAGCATTCAAAGTAAACAGTAATAGATTGCAAAGCGGTAAAACAATAGTAGGAATAGTAGCTTTCACAAACATTTCAGTCGTAAAGCATTTTCTTGTCCTAAGTCCAGTTCATCATTACCAACCCAAGCATTTTCCATCAACAAGTCATTTTCATGAAAATCTAACCCTTGACTGTAATCACCGAGCGATGCTCAATACCGTGAGCACGGCTATTCGAATAGGTTGTACACTCTGCAGAGGTTATACACTTTACCCACAAGATACAGTCAAATACCACCAAGGCAAATAACCGTAACAAAGCCTTTCCAAAGTTCCGTCTAAACCCAGTACTGCCCGCTAAGGTTTCAACACTGGAGGGACTGGTTACCACACCCAGGGCCCCCCTCTTGCGCCATGTGAGTTCTCACCCGCTCCTTTGGGCCCCACACCACCACGACAGTACCAAAGAATAGATTTCCCAGTTTACTCGGCTAGGTCCGTCCCATTACGGAGCTTGTGGTTGTATGAAAGACTCAGTTCAAATGCTCGCAAGGTTAAGTCCTTAGTTGACCGAGGCAAGACTAACCAAGAATGACCTTAAATATCCAAAACCAATAAAACCAAATACGATCGCCCAGTTGCCACTCTTGGCCCACCAGAACAATCTTGCCACATGCCTCAGTCTAAATCATTTTCCCGCCCCGGTTCTTTACCATTGCACCACGTGCCATCATCAACTCAATAACACATGTCTCATTTACAAAATATGTTCCATATCTCATTAAGTCAATATTAACTTTGGTATTCCAAAATCATGAAATTTCCACGTGGCAGGGCTAAGCATACTACTTACGGTCTACTCAACCCATGTTGGCCAATAATTAATGTCCAACTATTAATCCACAACCTAGGGTGACAAATGATTCATGGCCTACAATTATGTACGACAAGGTGGCATACAGCAACTAGGCATTTAGCTAATCCCAAAATTCATTCAACCAATTTTTACTAAATTAGCATGCAATAAATTAAATCGAAATAATTTTTCTATGATAGGTCCAACATGATCAAACACAACTTGCCTTCAAAAAGTACTGATTCTAGTTCCTGAGCTTGCTCCTGGGTCAGAACCTCTCCCTCGAAACCTTTGGGCACTTCAATGTCTACGCGTAACGCAAATAAACAACAATAAATAAATAATACAGAGAGCAACTCAAGTCAAAAATTCAATTAAAATTCACTAACAGAAAGAGCTTGATTTTACAAATTTATTGAAATTGGAATCACTCAAATCGGAGTTAAAACGCAAAAGTTATAAGCGTTTGAAGTTTCAAAATACATTTTAAATCAATATTCCGAATTAAATTAATATTTTCATTTTCGGGAAAAATAATTATTGCATCATCTGTGACACGTGTCGCCACCAGAGAGTGACACGTGGCCTTGCTGACGTCCGACCTAACCGGCTCCGTCTTGATGTCGATGACGTCATCGTGGCGTCGGACGACTCGATCATCTCGCGGCAGTGGGACCACCGTGATGTCGGCTGATGTCACCGGTTCGGTGCGGTGACATGCGGGCCCGTCTGTGTCTGTGACACATGCGTTACACGGTGCGGTGCGGTGCGATCCGAGCCGTTGGATCTAGATCTAACGGATGAGGTTGGAAGATGAGGTTTACTGTTTGCGGGGCGACGTGGCGAAATCTGGGTCGTTGATGCGCGATCAAACGGTCGATGGAGCTCGGGCTCGGTGGAGACGGTGCGGCGGCGCTGCTTCACCGGAGCTGGGGAAGACGACGATGCCCGCGGCGCTCCGGCGTTCCTCGGCGTGAAGAAGTGCGCTCCGGCGCTGGCGCGACGAGGTGAGTTCGAGGGTACACGAGCGGCGGTGGTGGGTGGCCGTGGCGACAAAGCAGCGAAGAAGTCGGCGGATGGTCGAAGACTTCGGCGAGCTCGTCGCGAGGCGGCGGCGTCTCGGCGGCGTCGGCGGTGTCTGGTGGGTGCGGTGCAAGGTGAGGATCACGACACGGGTGGCGGCGCCTTAAATAGTGCCCTCGACGTCTGTGAAACACGCGAAAACCGAGGCCCACACGGCGGCGGCGGCGAATCCGGCGGCGACTCGGACGAAATGACGTGGCGCAACGTGGACCGTCGAATGGTGATCGGACGGCTACGGCGCTAGGGTTTTTCCGAGCTGGGCCGCACAGTGTTCGGCCCAACACTGTTCATCCGATTTTTAATTCTTTTCCGATTAAAAATAATTCCCAAAAATCAAATAATTCATTTGGGGCATTAAAAATACCAGAAAAATTCTGGGAAAATTCTCAAAAATATTTTAAGACATTTGTGACTCAAATAAAATATTTTCAGCAAAATTTTATTTTAACTTTTCTATTATTTAATTAATTTGGTAGATGGCTTAATTCAAAATAAATCCAAATAAATTCCAAAAATTCCCAAAAATTCAAAATACCATTTAAATGCAAGAAAAGCAAAAAATTGGGGTGTTACTTACATGAAGCCAAGATTGAAGCCATACGGAGTTGGCCGACTCCTAAAACGGTCTCCCAGGTACGGAGCTTCCATGGGCTTGCCGGTTTCTATCGGCGTTTTGTGCGGGATTTCTGCACCATTGCCGCCCCATTGAATGAGTTGACAAACAAAGGAGTAGCTTTAAAATGAGGATCTGCACAAGAAAAAGCATTCAAGTTGTTGAAAGAAAAGCTCACCCACGCTCTATTGCTCCAACTCCCGGATTTCGGTAAGACTTTTGAGCTAGAATGTGATGCTAGCGGGATTGGAATTGGAGGTGTACTAATTCAAGAAGGTAAACCGTTTGCTTATTTCAGCAAAAAATTAAGTGGGCTAAGTTTGAATTATTCTACCTATGATAAAGAATTGTATGCTTTAATTCGTGTGCTTGAAACTTGGCAACATTATCTATGGCCCAAAGAATTTGTTATACATTTTGATCATGAATCATTGAAACATATTAGAAGTCAAGCTAAATTGAATAAACAACATGCTAAATGGGTAGAATATATTGAGTCATTTCCATATGTCATAAAACATAAGAAAGGAAAGGACAATGTGATTGCTGATGCGCTTTCTAGGCGATATACCATGTTATCTCAACTTGATCATAAGATTTTTGGTTGAGACCATTAGGGACTTCTATGCTACTGATTTGGACTTTAAAGAAGTGTATGAACATTGTAAAGAAGGGAAAACATTGAATAAATACATGCTAAATGATGGTTTGCTCTATCGTGCTAACAAGTTATGCATTCCAGTTAGCTCCGTTCGTCTTTCGTTGTTACAGGAGGAGCATGGAGGAGGTTTGATAGCACATTTTGGAGCCCATTTTGCCAAAGATGAGACGTGACGTCGAGCGCTATGTGTCATGCTGCACTACTTGCAATAAAGCTAAGTCCCACTTAAATCCACATAGTCTTTACATGCCTCTTCCTGTTCCTAGTATACTTTGGAAGGATATTTCTATGGATTTTGTTTTAAGATTGCCTAGGACAAAGAGGGGGAGGGATAGCATATTTGTAGTTGTGGATCATTTTTCTAAAATGGCACATTTTACACCTTGTCACAAGAGCGATGATGGTACAAACATAGCTGATTTGTTTTTCAGGAAATCGTTCGCCTACATAGAGTGCCTAATACTATTGTCTCGGATCGTGATGCAAAGTTTTTGAGTCACTTTTGGAGATCACTTTGGAATAAATTGGGGACAAATCTGGTGTTTTCTACTACATGTCATCCCCAAACTGATGGACAAACAGAAGTCGTTAACCGCACATTATCCACCATATTGCGGGTTGTTTTAAAGAAGAATTTAAAGATGTGTGAAGAGTGTTTACCGCATATTGAGTTTGCTTACAACAGGTCAAAACACTCCACCGCCAAGGTAAGTCCGTTTCAGGTAGTATATGGTTTTAATCCACGTGCTCCTATTGATTTACTACCTTTGCCCACTTCTGAAAAACTTAATTGGGATGCTAAGAAGTATGTTGAATTTATCCTTAAGTTTCATGAAACAACTAAAGAGAATATAGAGTGCATGACTGATAAGTATAGGATTGTTGGCAGTAAAGGTAGGAAAGAAATAAAATTTGAACCGGGTGATTTGGTTTGGTTGCATTTGAGAAAGGATAGGTTTCCAGAATTAAGAAAATCAAAGTTGATGCCTAGAGCTGATGGTCCATTTAAGATAATTGAGAAAATTAATGACAATGCATACAAATTGGACCTACCTGCAGATTTTGGGGTTAGTCCCACATTTAACATTTCAGATTTGAAGCCATATTTGGGGGAAGAAGATGAGCTTGAGTCGAGGACGACTCCAGTTCAAGAGGGGGAGGATGATGAGGACATCACTCCTTCGGATATGTACAACACAACTTCTCAAGATATACAAGGACCAATTACAAGAGCATGTGTATGACAATCAAACCACCAGGTGAACTCGTTCCTCACTGCTCATGTTTTCTTGGATGGGATGTTACTAAATTCTTGTGATGTCTTATTACTTAGGAATATGGGAGAAGCATCACAAGCTTACCTAGACATCATCCCTCGAAGTCCAAGTCTAGTTGGAGTCAAAGTCAAGTTTAAGTCAGACTACAATTTCGGTTCGGAGTCTCAAGACAGCACCTCAATAAAACGACCATATTTGGGTCATACGAAGTCCGATTGAGGCGTTCTTGGACTCTAAGGAGAAGCCCACGTCGAGAGCTTTCCAACGGATTCAGTCAAAATTCAATTCGAGTCATTTACAATCGTCAAAACAAGATATGACTAGATTCTGCGGACTACTGTGTCTCTTTTGTTTTGGGCCTTGGCCCGTGTATTTGGAGGAGGGCTGCGTCCCAAACCCTAGCTGCCACCCCTCTCACATATTAAAACCTCGTAGCCCTCATTGTTATGCTTTGGGGTTTTGCTTAGATTATTCTGCCATTGCAATTTTGCCGTTCTTCGGTTTGTGGAACCCCAACTTCATGTGCTTAATACAATCTGCAATTGAGATTGCTTCTTTTTTGTTCTTACTCGTATTCTCGATTTGCTTGCAGGAACTAACCTTTTGGGTGAGGTCAACCGTGTCTTAGCACGGTTGATTACCAACGGAGCCGTGGTGTTGCGATTGCAGGTTTCGTTCAATTCTGATCGGAAGTCCGGATCGTTTATGTCGAGTCCTCCACTAATTAAATTACCGTCTACCTGTCAAAAGATCAGGCCCATGTCGCATCAAAATATATGACCATGTCAGATAAAAAACTCAAAATGTTGCAATTAGAGAGCATCGGCTCATCGCAAGATAGAGTTCAAGGCGCTCCTTAGGAGCCAAGCTAAGTTCCAAGTGTTGAGGCTCTGAGTAAGGTGAGGAAGGCCTGAGGACCAAACAAAGGGGCCACATTTTAAACTCGATCGAGGACAGATCGATGGCCTACGCGATCAAGCCTCCTTTGGAGTAGTAAGTACATTGCTGTAACCTAACACGTTTGGAATGTAACTACATTCATTTTTTTGACTCAAGGATATCTCTCCAATGTATGTAGGGGTTTCTTGGCTTACGTCGATGGAGGAGTGAAACACGATGCTAAAAAGGGCAAGACGTTGGAGTATAAGCGCTTCAAGGTACAAGTGCCTACCATATATACGATTAATTTTTTCTAACATGTAATCTTCGTATATTAAATTATTTCTCCCTTCATAGTGTCATCAACAGGGCAGTGATGACTTATGCGGCTTCTACATCATGCACCACATGGCGCTCCTGATCGATAGCTCACATCTTTTCCCTCATGTATATGTACATGCGTAATAATACACTTAGCTTTTTACATACAAATTTTAAAACTTAAATTACTGCACTACATTCTATTTTGCAGGAGCTCACTATCCCCCACAAGAGCTTAGACAAGAAATAACTGGACGCCATACGAGATCACGTATGCTAGTGGTACTGGTTAGAAGTTATATAGGAGGATGGTAGGTTTAGATATCCTCAATTATCATACTAGTTCATATGTAAACAATATTAATTAGTACTGATTGTTAAGCATACTTATGTTGTATATTGTTACTGATTGTTAAGCATGCTTATGTTGTATATTGTTACTACTGATTGTTAAGCATGCTTATGTTTTACTGATTGTTAAGGATGCTTATGTTTGTATATTGTCACCGAATGTGATATGTGTTGTAATTAAAGTGTTTGTGTTCTGTGAATGTGATATATGCATTCTGTGTTCTGTACTGTGAATGTGATATATATATATATGTGCACATATACTAGCAATATGTGCTATTTTGGAGAATATGAAATAAGGCACACCCTCACAATCGGTTCTTATGTGGAATTGATTATGATGATAGGGCCATCAGAATCGGTTCTTCTATGAAACCGATTTTGATGAGCCGTCATCACAATCGGTTCTTAAAATAAACCGATTCTAGTGACTACATCATCGGAATCAGTTTTTACATGGAACCGATTATGATGATCCCATCATCAGAATCGGTTGGAACTAAGAACCGATTCAGATGACAAGGTCATCAGAATCGGTATCATAGAAGAACCAATTCCGATGATATGGTCATCAACATCGGTTCTATGTAAGAACAGATTGTCATGATGCCTCATCAAAATCGGTTTCTATATCAAACCGATTGTGATAATTTGGCCATCAAAATCGGTTCTACAAGAGAACTGATTGTGACGAGAGATCATCACAATCAGTTTCACATAATCGATTCTGATGACAATATCATCACAATCGGTTCGTTCATAATAACCAATTCTAATGACCATATCATCACAATCAATTTATGAAAAGAACTGATTGTGATGAGTCTCTATTACAATCAGACCAATACTGACCATGGTAGTGCCTCCTCATCACTATCGATTGACTTTGTATCGCCACCAGAATTGATTCTAATGACAAAAACAAACAGATTCTGATGTACATTCCTGTAGTAGTGCTCGTTCATCTTATACATTTGATGAACATAGATGAACTTGGGGTTGATGTGCTTCTTGAGGTTGCTTTTCACAAAACTCATTTGCATTTGAGCAACACAAACTGCATTGTCTTCATAAATGATAATGGGGGTTTGCTCAATGTTCAGGCCACATAACTTCTAGATATGGTGAACTATTCCTCGAAGCCATGCCATTCATAGGAGGCTTCATACAGGGTAATAATTTCTGAATGGTTTGTCGACATAGAGACAAGAATCTGCTTAGACGATTTCTAAGAAATTGCTATTCCACCACAAAGGAAAACATACCTAGTTTGGGACTTGCCAGTATGTGGATCCGATAAGTACCTAGCATCAGCATAACCAACCAAATTCAATTCATGATTTCTTCTATAAAACAATCCAAGATCTTTGCTTCCTTGGAGATAACAGAAGATGTCCTTGATCCCTTTCTAATGCCTTTTGGTGGGTTCTACATTGTATCGAGCTAGAAAGTTCACAGCGAACACAATATCCGGCCTAGTGCTATTCACAAGGTACTTGAGTGCTCCAATTGCACTCAGATATGGGAATTTTGCTCCCTGGACTTCCTCTTCCTCTTCTTTTGGCTTGTATGGGTCTAGGTCTGCTTGCAATGACCTTTCGACCATTGGATCTTTGCAGGATATGCCTTTTCAAATCCAAATCTCTCAAGCACTTTCTACGTGTAGGATGATTGGTATACTAAGATTCCTCCTTAGACTTATTCAAGATACAAGCCTAAACAAAACTTGGTTTTACCCAAGTCCTTCATTTCAAACTTAGACTTCAAGTATGAGCAACCTTCTTTTATTTCTTCATTTGTCCTGATGATGTTCAAGTCATCATCATAGGATAAGATTATACAAAATCTATTTAGAGATCATTGTATAAAAACACATGTACAATCTTCGTTGTTTGTGTAGCCTTTCTTGTGGAGAAATTCACTCAAGCGATTATACCATATTCTTCCTGACTGCTTAGCCCATATAGTGAATTCTCTAATTTCACATTATATAGGTTTCTGTTTTCTCTGTCTTGGTTCGGGACAGGGATACCTTTTGGTACTTTTATGTATATGTCCGAATCCAAGTTTCTATACAAATATGCTATGACAATATTCATCAATTTCATTTTCGACTTCAAGTTGACTGCTATTGAGATTAGATACCTAAAGGTAATTCCTCCCATGACCGGGTAATATGTTTCTTCATAATCAACTCCTGAACATTGAGTGAAACCTTGTGTAACAAGTCTTTCCTTGTACCTTACAACTTCATTATTTTCATTTCTCTTCAGAACGAAGACCCATTTGTGACCTAGGGGTTTATATGGGGAGGCATGCAGCACACAGGCCTAAACACCTCTCTTTTGTTCAGAGAGATTAATTCTGCGGTGATTGGTTTTTGAAGGATCGAGATGGTGAATAGAGGGGGGTGAATGGTCACAAAACAAAATTTTCCCTCACAAAATACTCCAACTAAGACCTCAAAAGATCACACAAAATAAATCATGAATGATCATAATATAAAACTATTTTGAAGATTTTTCTTCGGATCGGTGCTCCTCAAATTCACCAACACTCCAAAACTCGAATAACTAGATAACTATGCGTACCCCTAGCTTGCATGGATGAGAACCATGGAATATGTGCAGAATTTTTTATCACAGTCATGGTTGTCAAGTGTCCAAACAAAAAGGAATCAATTTAAACCTTACTTTTAGAAAGGAGTTTAAGCCAAATCACAAAAGTCACTTTCTGAAAAGCAAAAGTAGATATTTCAGAAATTGTCCTCAATTAGAGCAGGTGGTTGGTGGATGTTTGTTGCTCTAGAAGTTTTGAATTTTTTTCTACCTATGACTAAATGAGTCATGAAGCACTCCACCAAATACCACCTCAAAACACCTTGTAGGAAAATCAGAAAAAATCAAATACCACAGACTATCAGGAACATCGAGCAGAAAGTTTGGGGCTCGGTACTCACCTCATGGAGCCCAAACGGTGCAACCAGTGGACTCCCTAATTTTTCCACATATGGATATGGGATTCGTACACCTTGTGAAATAAGAATCAATCAAAAATGATTTCTTTAGATTTTTATAAAAATCAAAGACTGACTAACGCGCGAAGAACAAGTTCTGGCAGAGTTGCAACTTGATAGAAAACTTGATCTCTAGTGTATCCTAGGGTGCAAGAGAGATGTAAAACCATATGAGAATCACAAAACATCCCAGATTAGCAGCATTTAGAAGGAGGGGAGACAAATCCAAATTGCAAGAAAGTAAATTGCATGAATTTAAATGCTGAATTTAGGACATAACATAAATGCGTAATGTAAATTCAAGCATGTATAAAAATGATTTGCATTTCAGGAAAGGGAGGTTTACAAAACCTCATAACAAAGTGGGAAAAGCTCAAAGGAACATAAAAACCTCTACAACCTTCAAGTGGAGAATGCTATCCCTCCCCTCTATTTATATTACTCTTGGGCCACCTACACCCGTGGATGAGTCCCTCGAACGTAAACCACTCATCAAGGGCTAGGATTAACCCACTCAACCAGCCATACAAGGGCTAACCCAAAACCCACACACATAATGGGTTTTCTTGTATGATTTTCAAAACACACTACCTAGACCCACTAACCTATCAACTAGACTGCGATACTACAGCCCTCATCGATTCGAGCAGCATCTAGCTAGCATCTCATCCATTCCTTTATCTTCTTAACTTGCACGGACTTCGTCTCTATTCATCTTCCGGTGATCCTCGACCGTCTGGACCTCTGATGCTCCTCGCCTAGTCCCGGTCATCCTCCACCTCACCATGACTTAGCACCATTGTCGTGCAACCATCAAAGACAAAGAAAACCTATCACATAGCCATGTCCAAAACATATGAAATAATCATCACAAAATCCTTAGTTAAAATGCTAACACTCAGAAGTTCCAATGCTACTGCCCGGCCGATAGCACCGCTCTACTACAACTGGTGGCATCGGAAAAGGCAATCAAATCTCAAATTGCTCTAAATTGAAAATTCAATTCAAATCAAACTCAATTCCAAAGCAAACCAAGCTCAAATCATGTCAATTACTCATCACAAATATGGATAAACCTCTACATGGTCCTTCAATCTCCTCCTTGATGAATATATTGACAAACACACAAAAAGGCATAAGTTTTAAATTTGAAGAAGAAGAAAGAAATTTGAATGCAAAACCAAACTTGGTTCAAAAGGAAGAAAAAGAAATTATCACCAAGTTGGCGAGAGGAAATTTCAAGCTATACTCAAGAAAGAGCAAGTTTACCACAAAAGCTCTAAAATCTAACAAGAAGTTCAAATGCTCTTATACCAAGATTAAAAAAACCAAAATGCATTCATATTTTTCTAATGATGCCTTTTTTTATAATTTCTCCGCCTTTGGGCAATATAGGCATCAAGATGGCATTTTCTTCTCCTTTTTTTGTTTTTATATGCAAGTAATGCAACCTAATGGAGCTTTGAAAATTATCCAAATAATTTTGCAGATAAGATATGACACCAAGCTAGCTAATTTCAAAGTTGACTCAAGCCATATTCGATCATCTCAAGGACTCTTAAGAGAATAATCTTGGTTATACACAACACATTCTAAGTTCATCCCAAGTGCAATGAGGGGCTATCTCGTGAATATGATGTGTTGAGTCTAATGTGCACAAAAAGAGTCAATTTTGTTTAATTTTCATTTTAGCACATTGATTGATAAGCAAATGAAGTACTTAAGTATAGATCTGAAAGACCATGTGGAGGTCTATCCTTGTGTGTGATGAGTAATTGACAAGAGTTGAGGTTGATTTGATATGAAATTGAGTTTGATTTGAATTGGATTTTCGGTATGAAGCAATTTGAGTGTTGGTTGCTTTTCCTAGTGCTACCCGCGTGGGGCGGTAGCATCGGACCATTGAGAGTAATTATGAATGATTAATGATTTTGGGATAATCATTGAATATATTTGTGGGCATTGCTATGTGAAAGGTTTTCCTTGTCTTTGATGGTTCTTGAGGCGGCGGTGCTAGGTCATGGTGAGGCGGAGGATGACCGGGACTAGGCGAGGCGTCGGAGGTCGAGACGGTCGGGAGATCGCGGAAGATGATCGGAGGCGGAGTTCGGCAAGTCAAGAAGACAAGGAAAGGAGATGATGCTAGCTAGATGCCGCGTGGATCAATGAGGGCCGTTGAATTGCGGTCTAGTTGATAGGTTAGCGGGTCTAGGTAGTATGCTTTGAAAACCGTGCAAGAAAACCCGGTATGTGTGTGGGTTTTGGGTTAGCCTTGCATGGCTGTATGAGTGGGTCAATCCTAGCCCTTAGATGAGTGTCCTAGGGTTGAGGACTCATCCAAGGGTGGTAGGTGGCCCAAGAGTTGTATAAATAGGGGTGGAGGGTGGCCTCCTCCCTTGAAGGTTTGAGTTGCTCCTTTGAGCTTTGCCCACATAAAGTGAGGCTTTGTAAACCTTCCACCAGAAATACAAAGAAATTTCTTTGCATCATTGTGAATTTAAATTCGCATTTACATTATATCTTTACTTTACATAATTTAAATTCAGCATTTACATTACGCATTTACTTTCCGCAATCTATATTCATGCAATTTGGATTTGCCTCCTCCTTCTAAATGCTTATCTTGGATGTTTTGAGTGTGTTCATATGGTTTTACATCTCTTTTGCACTCTTTGATTGAGTAGAGATCATCTCTTCTTTCAAGTTCCAGTTCTGTCCAGAACTTGTTCTTCGCGCAGCAGTTAGTCTTTGATTTTTAGAAAAATCTATAAAAATCCTTCTGGAGTGATTCTTATTGGAGATTGTGAGGGACTCCTATACCCATCTTTAGAAAAAGTTTGGAGTCCACTGGTTTCACCGTTTGGGTGCTATGAAGTGAAAACCGAGCCCCAAATTTTCTGCCCGAAGTTTCTGACTATCTGTGTTCATAGATTTATGATGATTTTTCTACTTTGCTTTTTGATCTGAATTTTGGTGGAGAGCTTCACGACTCATCTTCTCATAGGGAGAAAATTTCTCACAATTTTTTGAGTAGCAGAAACCCACCAACCTCCTGTTCAAATTAAAGATAGATTCTGGAAATATCTGCTTTTACTTTTCTAAAAGAGACTTTTGTGTTTTGGCTTGATCTCTTTTAGAAAAGAAGTATTTGAATTGATTCCTCTTTCTTTTGGACACTTGACAACCAGGATTGTGATTGAAAAATCCCTCACATATTTTATGGATAATATCCATGTAAGATAGGGATGCACATAGTTGTCTAGTCGTTCCGGTTTTTGCGGGTTTCACGTTTTCCCTTGCGCGATCTTTTCTCGGTTTTAGTTGGAGTATTTTGGGGGAAAATTTATTTGCGACCATTCACCCCCCTCTGTTCGCCATCTCGATCCTTCAATTGGTATCAGAGCCGGTTTTGCTCTTTCATAGATCTTGACCGGTCTCGAGAGCCATGGCGACAGACAAGTATTCCACCAAGCCTCCAATTTTTTCTGGTGTTGATTTTCCTTTTTGGAAATCCCGGATGGAGTCATACATCACTGCCCAGGGCTTCCTGATATGGCAGAAGGTGAAGCTCCCGTATGAGGTTCCTGCCGATGAGAACGTCACGGCCGGCAATATGGCTGACGTTGAGGCAAATGCTAAGGCGAGAACATTCTCATACTGGGGACTCAAAGTAAGATGAGTATGATCGGATTTCTCACCTTCGCTCCGCCCACGAGATTTGGGTAACCCTCGATGCTTACCATGAGGGCACTACTCAAATCAAGACCGTGAGGCAGATCGATTCAAGCGAGTACAACAAATTTGAACAACGCTACCGATGAGAGTCTCGATGAGTGCTTTGGTCGGTTTACCAAGATTTTGAGCGACCTCCGAGCGATCGGTTGTATATACCCCGACTCGGACAATGCTCGGCATTTCTTGACCGCTTTTCGACCTTCGGGTTTGGGAGATGAAGGTGACCACCATCAAGGACACCATCGATTTGTCGACTCGACTCTTGGCGGGCTTTATTCCGCCTCAAGACTCATGAGATTGATGTCGTCTCCGGAAGACGAAATCTCGATCGATGGCTTTGGTCACCGATCCCATTGGGTCCTCTTCGGATTTTCTCTTGACTTTGCTTCGGTTTTTCTCTCCGCTCTTTGCGGCGTAGCGATGAAATTTTGGAACAATTTCGAGAAAATGAGCTTGCTCTTGTCGCTCAAAATTTTCCAATATTTACAAGAGAGAGAGAGAGGAAGAGAGGTGGCATGATCACTGCTTGAGTGTGGTGGCCCCAACCACATTCGAGCTTAACCGCCTTAAGCTAGAGAAGGGCAAGAACGGCGTCGCACGGTTTGGGCAAGAATGACTACACCGACAAGAACCGCAACAAGAAGCCTCCGGTTCGTGAACTGGCGGCGAGAAGAAGTACCGCAACTTCTCCAAAACAAGAAGCTCTTCCACCGCGTCCTCGCCGCCTTGACGACATCAACCTCTCCGACACGGAGACATGGAGCGAAGGCGAGGATGATCCGCAAGAGAAGAAAAGCGGCGGCGACTTCTCGGCATGTGCTTCATGGCGGCGCCATTGAAGTGGCGACTCCGAGCTGTCTGGCGACACGGATGAGGTACCCACCTCACGACGAGTTAAATGATGCCTTCAGTAAATTAGGCAAGTTTCATGCTAAGGCTAGGTCGAGGTGTTACGAGTTAGAGAAGGAGGTAGATAGATTGTCTCGGGAGTTAGCTTCACTTAAATCATGTTCCTCCCGAGACTCGATAGTTGTACTCTCTGTGATGCTTTGCTTGAGGAGTTGGAGAACCTAAGGACCTGCATGATAGTGTGGTTTCGATCTTGAGGCTCTTAGGTCGAAGGATGCTAGCACATGTTCTATTGATCCTATTCCTATTGATGCTAGTTTTCTTCATACTCACACAAGCGCATCTTGTGAAAATTGCCCTAAGCTACTTGCTGAAATTGATGCCATGGGTTGTCACCTTAGGAAGCTTTACGCTAGAAATGATGAACTTGAATTGCATGCTTCTAAGGACCCGGTCGGCTCATGTGAGAGCTGTAAGCAACTAAAATTGATAATGAAGCTTTGAATGCCAAGTGTGCAACTTGCTAAGGACTTACTAGTTAAGTCGGATAATGATTGCTTTACGTGTATTGGGGTTAAGGATGGCGTGGATAAGGTCCACGTGAGCTTAGGAAGAAGATAAAGGCCTAGGTTGGTAGAATTAGAAATGCTTCTTGTGCTTCTGTGAGTCTCTCAAATTTGAGGCGGTAGTGTATAGGGAACAATATGCACGCATTGTTCAATCCTCTTCTTCGGCTCTTCTTCTACTCCTTCCCTTGCTCTTCTTGTGCCTCTCTTCCGGGAGTGTGAGTATCTCATGAGCACTCTTGAGAAATTTGTTGGAGGCAAGAAGAAGCTCAATCTCATTCTAGACCGGTCCAAGGTTAGCAGATTCAATCAAGGTCTAGGATTTGATTACTTGGAGCACGCGCAGGCGCATCCGCCTTCAGTTATGCGTGCTTCCAAGAGTGGTGAGATTGTGGTTGCTCCCAAGGTGAGCACCACTTGTGTTTAGGTCTGCTGGTGTGGTCCATGGGATTTGACCGAAGGATGCTTCTCTGTTATACGCCTCTAACAAGGCAAAGTACACATGCACCTTACAGAAGAAGGATGGTCACCTAGTAGATTTCTGTTTTAGACGCGCCAAGATCACCGGCGTGGCGTGTTGCTGCACTTAGGGGTATTCAGGTCATCCCGGACTCGAGTGCTCCTAAAACACGACCGCTTCTAAACGAGTTAGAGAGTCGCTTTGTTTTAGGCAGCATCCAGGACTCGGTTTTCATCTTTGTTGATCGAGTTTTAGTTAAGAGTTGCTCGTGGTCGGATCTTTCCGCCGTCCTCTTGATATTCCTCGTCTTTCCCATCGAGGTAGATATCAGCGGCGTGAGGTGTTTTCGGGTAGGAGATTTAGGCGACCTCGTTGGGATGGTCCGCCTTTGCACCACAGCGAGCCAAACCAAATGTGACTCCTAGATCTTCCACTACACCGCTTCTCCGATCTTGCTAGAGTTGAGCGTCGAGAGACACTAGAGTCGATCTTCTTCTTTTGTGACCGGTACTTTGAGGCGTCGTGTAATTCAAGTATTGGGTTCCCAAGTCTTCACTTTATCCCGATCTTGAGTCTTCTCTTCGACTTGATCGGGTTAAATCGGATGGGGAAGGAGATGTTTGGATTGTTGACTCGGTTGTTCTCGCCATATGACCGGAGACTCTCGTTGGTTCTCTTCCTAGTCCGAGCCCCGGTGATGAGTTGATCACTTTTGGGGATGCTTCTTCGTAGAGTCATTGCTAAAGGTACCGCCTGCATTAATGAAAATTTTATTCTTAAGGGCGTTGCCTTAGTGAGTAAGCTGCAATATAATTTGCTTTCGTTTCTTAGCTTATCGATGACTCTTTCGAGGTAAGCTTTAAGAACAATGCTTGTAGAATCCTCGATTCATCGGAGGACTAGTTTGCGGGATCTCTAGATTTGGGAGAGTCTTTCGTGCTGATTTTTACGCTTCTTCCGGAGACTCTCTTGGTGTTTGATTGCTTCGAGTCCCGTGATCTCTCCTTCGGCATAGGAGACTTGGTCACATTGGTTTTGATCATCGACTAGAGTTAGCGTACCGCGATCTTATTCGTGGTTTGCCCAAACTCAAGATTGTCAAAGACTTAGTTTGCTCTCCCTGCCGACATGGCAAGATAGTTCTTGCTTCTCATCCTCCGATCCACCGTAGTGATGGTGATGCACAGGGACAGCTTTTACACATGGACACCGTTGGTCGGCTAGAGGCTGATCGGCAGGAGGGAAGTGGTATGTCCTTGTCATTGTTGATGATTTTTCGAGGTATTCTTGGGTATTTTTCATGGCCTCGAAGGATGAGACTTTTCTCACTTCAGGGGACTTGTTAGTAGGTTGTCTATTGAGCTCCTAGGTGCATTACGAGCTATCTGTGATGATAATGGCACTGAGTTCAAGAACTCCTACTTTGAGAGTTTCTGTGTGGAGTCTGGTTTGGAGCATCAGTTCTCTTCTCCCTACGTCCCTCAGCAAAATGGCGTAGTGGAAAGGAAGAACAGGACCTGGTTGAGATGGCGGGCGATGCTAGATGAGTCTGATACTCCTAGGAAGTTTTAAATGAGGCTATAGCTACTGCTTGTCATGTTTCCAATCGCGTTTTCTTGAGAGCACATTTGCATCGCACTTCTTATGAGTTGAGGTATGGGCGAAAGCCTAGTGTTTCTCATTTTCGCGTTTTTGGTTGCAAGTGTTTCATCTTGAAGTCTGGTAACCTAGACAAGTTTGAGTCTCGTTCTTCTAATGGTATTTTTCTGGGTTACTCGACTTCTTCTCGTAGCTATAGGGTGCAGGTTGTGATGCGAATAGGATCATAGAGACTGTGGCGTGACCTTTGATGAGGCTAGCCGGGGAGCTAGACACGATATTTCGAGCTCTTCTTATCCCTCCGAGACCATCTTTGTAGAGGATGAGGATGATGGAGATGATGGTGTTCCACGATCCATTCCTCTACACCGAGGTGCCTCCTGTTTCCATTTCGCACCTTAGAGAGACCACCTTTGCCTTGGACTCTTCTTCTGCGAGTGGCTCTGTTCCTACCTCTTCTCCTCAAGAGGTAGAGGCCACTCGCTTCAGTCCTCCACGCCACATTCAGCGTTCTCATCCACCTGAGCAGATCATTGGTGATCTATTTGAGCGTGTTACGCGCTCAAAATCAGGCTTATCTTCTTTCTGCCTTCACTCTGCCTTTGTTGCCTCTTTTGAGCCAAAGGATGTTACTCATGCATTATCCGATGATGAATCATGGATTAATGCTATGCATGAGGAACTGGAAAACTTTGAGAGGAACAAAGTTTGGCGGCTTGTAGAAACCCCATCTGGTCATAATGTCATTGGGACCAAGTGGGTGTTCAAAAACAAGCAGAGTGAGGAAGGGGTTGTCGTTCACAACAAGGCTAGGCTAGTTGCACAGGGCTTCACTCAGGTTGAGGGTCTTGACTTTGAGGAGACTTTTGCCCCTGTAGCTAGACTAGAGGCGATTAGAATCTGCTTGCATTCTCTGCATCCCAAGGCTTCAAGCTCTATCAAATGGATGTCAAGAGTGCATTCCTCAATGGCTTCATTGATGAAGAGGTGTATGTCAAGCAACCTCCGTGATTTGAGAACCCCAAATACCGAACCATGTCTACAAGCTTTCCAAAGCCTTGTATGGACTTAAGCAGGCCCTAGAGCTTGGTATGAGAGGCTTAAGTCCTATCTTCTCAGTCATGGCTTCAAAATGGGTATAGTAGACAAAACTCTATTCATCAGACACCAGGATTCTCATTTCCTTCTCGTCTAGATTTATGTGGACGATATTATCTTTGGTGGTTCATCTCAGTCTCTTGTGTCTCATTTTTACGAGGTGATGAGCACGAATTTGAGATGAGTATGATGGGTGAGTTGAGCTACTTCCTCGGCTTCCAAATCAAGCGAGACTCGGGAGGGTACTTTCTGCACCAAGGTAAGTACACTCGGGACCTCTGAGCGGTTTGATATGTCCGATGGGAAGCCCGTGATGACTCCTATGGCCACCTTGTTGTCCTCGAGCCCGATGAGGATGGTGAGCCTGTTGATCAAAAGGAGTTCGGAGCATGATTGGCTCTCTCTTGTATCTTCTTGCCTCATGGCGGACATACACTTTCTTTGTGTGTATGTGCGCTCGCTTCGAGCTTCTCCTCGCGTCTCTCATCGCCAAAGCGGTGAAGCGCATCTTCAGTACCTTGAGCTACCATTGATTATGGTATCTAGTACTCTTCTTTCTCTTGTCTATCCCTTAGAGCCTTTTCCGATCTTGACTTTTTTGGTCAGAGGATAGATAGGAAAAGCACTTCGGCACTTGCCAATTCATTGGCACTTCTCTTGTTTCTTGGTCTTCTAAGAAGCGGTCCCGAGTTACCTGACCCACACGAGGTCGAGTATGTTGTTGTGACGATTCTTGTGTAGCAGTGCTCTGGATGAGATCGACCTTGCGGGACTTTGGGTTAGAGATAGAGAGTGTTCCACTTTTACGTGATAACACTTACGCTATTTGCATTGCCAAGAACCAGTCAAACACTCCGGACCAAGCACATTGATATTAGATATCACTTCCTTAGAGACCATGTGGAGAAAGGAGACATAGTGCTTCAGTTTGTGGAGAGTGACCACCAGTTGGCCGATATCTTTACCAAGCCTTTGGATAGCTCTAGGTTTGTTGCCTTGAGGAGTGAGCTTGGAGTTGTGTGCCCTTACGGCTTATTGTGAGGGGGAGCTGGTTTGTACTTTATGTATTATATGTATATATTTTCTTCGCTTTTTCCCTTCTTTTGTCTTGTTACGGGTGCTATGGGTTTTATTTTCTAGAGTTCTGAGTTCACTTCACCTAGACTTCTGGCATGCCTCGGCATGGACCTCTCATCTTATGCTTTAGGATGCTATTCTCTTCTTCTTCTCGGTTGAGCTCACTCACAGTCTTGTAGGTCTAGCAGTGTTGGGCCCCTGGGTAGACAGTGCATGTGGTTTGCTCTGGGCTAGAGTTTGAGAGCTAGCTTTCCTTTGTCGATCATTGGGGAAGATGAGAGTGAGTTTGAGCTGTAGTGTTCTCTACCATCTTTTCTATGCTCTATAGCTATCCGATTCATGATTTCTTGATTTCTTCCCTCCATTCGTGTTTCGGCTTTAATTGAGTTCTTTTCGACCGTTCTTGAGCTTAATCTTGCTAATAACTCAATTTGAACCAGATTTGTGCTTAAAATGGAATCACATGTTGAGGGGGAGTTTAAGAATCTGTCTCATGCATTGCATATAGACTTGATTTTTCATTTTATGAGCTTTGTCTATTATGCAAATGATCCATGTTTCATTTTATACACCATGCTATATTATGAAGAAAATTACTTGCTTAGATATGTCCAACTTCATTTATCTTGCTAAGCTTACAAAAATTGAAAAATGAGCGTTAAAACAAAAACTTGATAAAACATGTTGCGTTTACTTGCTAAGTTTCTTCTCTAGTTGTATTTGCCATGATTTGTGAAATTCTGGAATTCTCTAGAGTCCCTATAGCAACTTAGATGAATCTTATTTGATCCATACTTGAGTCCTTCACTAGCTTAACAATGAAAATACTAAAATGAAAAGTGAAGCAAAATTGACTCTTTTTGTGCATCGGACTCAACACCTCACATTCACAAGACGGCTTCTCATTGCACTTGAGATGAACTTGGAATGGGTTGTGTATGACCAAGATCATTCTCTTAAGAGTCCCTCTTGAGATGATCGATTATGGCTTGAGTCAATTGCTTTAAACAATGCAAAAAACATACGTGGGTAAAGAATGCAAATAATGTCAAACATTTGCACCCCGCTATGTCTTTCAAAAGATTCAAAGAAAAATTTGCATACAAGAAACAAAAAAAAAATAAGCTCGAAGGACCTTGTGTGCACTTCTAGATTCTCCAAAGTGTTGAGTAGGTTGAACTCTAGGTTTTCCATTTGATCCTCTGAATGGCTTTGCTTCTAAGTTTTGAAACTCATGACAAGTTTTGCTCATGTTTGATCTTACTAAAAATGACATGGTTTTAATTAAATCTTGCTAGCAAACTGTTTTATTTGCACTTGGACATGCCTTAGCTTTGTCTATTTTTGCCATAACGTAGCTTGGTGTCATAACTTGTCTTGTTGATCACATGGATAATCTTCAAAGCTCCTTAGACTGCATTACTTGCATAAAACAACAAAAAAGGGGAGAAAAGAAAATGTCATCTTGATGCCTATATTGCCAAAAGGGGAGAACATGTAGAAAAGGCATCTTCAAAGGAAAAATTCTAATCCACATTGGTTCTTATGATCTTTGTGACAATTGCAAACCTTTATGATCATAAGCATATTCGAGTGTTCCTTGTGAGTTTTATTGGATATTTTATTGGATATTTTAGAGCTTTTATGGAAAACTTGCTCTTTCTTTTATATTGCTCTAAAATCTTTCTAGCCAACTTGGTCATGATATTATTTCCTTCTCTCTGGACCGAGTTTGGCTTTGCATTCAAATTGCTTTCTTCTTCTCCTTCAAACTCAAATTTATGCCTTTTGGTGTTTGTCAATATACTCATCAAGGGGGAGATTGAAAGACCATGTGGAGGTCTATCCTTGTGTGTGATGAGTAATTGACAAGAGTTGAGGTTGGTTTGATATGAAATTGAGTTTGATTTGAATTGGATTTTCGGTATGAAGCAATTTGAGTGTTGGTTGCTTTTCCTAGTGCTACCAGCGTGGAAGCGTAGCATCGGACCATTGAGAGTAATTATGAATGATTAATGATTTTGGGATAATCATTGAATATATTTGTGGGCATTGCTATGTGAAAGGTTTTTCCTTGTCTTTGATGGTTCTTGAGGCGGCGGTGCTAGGTCATGGTGAGGCGGAGGATGACCGGGACTAGGCGAGGCGTCGGAGGTCAGGCGGTCGGAGATCGCGGAAGATGATCGGAGGCGGAGTTCGGCAAGTCAAGAAGACAAGGAAAGGAGATGATGCTAGCTAGATGCGCGTGGATCAATGAGGGCCGTTGAATTGCGGTCTAGTTGATAGGTTAGCGGGTCTAGGTAGTATGCTTTGAAAACGTGCAAGAAAACCCGGTATGTGTGTGGGTTTTGGGTTAGCCCTTGCATGGCTTTGTGAGTGGGTCAATCCTAGCCCTTAGATGAGTGTCCTAGGGTTGAGGGACTCATCCAAGGGTGGTAGGTGGCCCAAGAGTTGTATAAATAGGGGTGGAGGGTGGCCTCCTCCTTGAAGGTTGAGTTGCTCCTTTGAGCTTTGCCCACATGAAGTGAGGCTTTGTAAACCTTTTCACCAGAAATACAAAGAAATTTCTTTGCATCATTGTGAATTTAAATTCGCATTTACATTATGTCTTTACTTTACATAATTTAAATTCAGCATTTACATTCGCATTTACTTTCCGCAATCTATATTCATGCAATTTGGATTTGCCTCCTCCTTCTAAATGCTGATCTTGGATGTTTTGAGTGTGTTCATATGGTTTTACATCTCTTTTGCACTCTTTGATTGAGTAGAGATCATCTTTTCTTTCAAGTTCCAGTTCTGTCCAGAACTTGTTCTTCGCGCAGCAGTTAGTCTTTGATTTTTAGAAAAATCTAGAAAAATCCTTCTGGAGTTATTCTTATTGGAGATTGTGCGGGACTCCTATACCCATCTTTAGAAAAAGTTTGGAGTCCACTGGTTTCACCGTTTGGGTTCTATGAAGTGAAAACCGAGCCCCAAATCTTCTGCCCGAAGTTTCTGACTGTCTGTGTTCATAGATTTATGATGATTTTTCTACTTTTCTTTTTGATCTGAATTTTGGTGGAGAGCTTCGACTCATCTTCTCATAGGGAGAAAATTTCTCACAATTTTGTGAGCAGCAGAAACCCACCAACCTCCTGTTCAAATTAAAGACAGATTCTGGAAATATCTGCTTTTGCTTTTCTAAAAGAGACTTTTGTGTTTTGGCTTGATCTCTTTTAGAAAAGAAGTATTTGAATTGATTCCTCTTTCTTTTGGACACTTGACAACCAGGATTGTGATTGAAAAATCCTCACATATTTTATGGATAATATCCATGTAAGCTAGGGATGCACATAGTTGTCTAGTCGTTCGGTTTTTCTTGGGTTTCACATTTTCCCTTGCGATCTTTTCTCGGTTTTAGTTGGAGTATTTTGGGGAAAATTTATTTGCGACCATTCACCCCCCCCCTCATTAGCCATCTCGATCCTTCAAGATCACACAAGTTTCACCCAAGTTGCTATAGGGACTATAGAGAACTCCAAGATTTCACAAATCATGGCAAATACACCTAGAGAAAAAACTTAGCAAGTAAAAGCAACATGTTTCATTAAGTTTTTTTAAAACTTATTTTTCAAGTTTTTCAAGCTTAGCAAGATAAATGAACTTGGACATATCTAAGTTAGTCAATTTCTTTTAAAAAATAGCGTGGTGTATAGCATGAAGAAAAGATCATTTGCATAATAGACAAAGCCCATACAATAGAAAATAAATTATATATGCAATACATGAAGCAGTTTCTTAAACTTCCCCTCAACATGTGATTCAATTTTAAGCACAAAATTGGTTTAAGTTGAGTTATTAGCAAGATTAAGCTCAAAGAAGATCCAAATAACTCAAATGAAAGTAGGAAGACAGAATGGGGAGAAGTCAAGAAATTACAAACTAGGTGGCTATAGAGCATAGAAAAGATAGTAGAGAACACTACTGCTCAGACTCGCTCTCATCTTCCCCAATGACTGACATAGGAAAGCTGCCTCTAGATCCCAAACTAAGGAGTGCACACAAACCTTGTCTACCTAGGAGGCCCAACACCTGCCAGACATATAAGACCATGAGAGAACTCAACCTAGAGAGAAGAGAGAACAACTAATTAAGCATGATAGCAGCCTAAATCACAAGATGAGAGCTCCATGCAAAGTATGCCAGAAGTTTAAGTGATATGAACTCATAACTCTAGAGAATAAACCCAATAAACACCTAGAGCAAAACAAAAAAAAGGAAAAACTAGAAGAAGATATATAATACATAATATACAAACTAGCCCCTCTCACAATAGGCCATAAGGGCACATAACTCCAAGCTCACTCTTCAAGGCAACAAACCTAGAGCTATCCAAAGGCTTGGTCAACTAGTGGTCACTTTCCACAAACTGAAGCACTATGTCTTCTTTCTTCACATGATCTCTAAGAAAGTAATATCTAATATCAATGTGCTTGGTTCTAAAGTGTTGCACTGGGTTCTTGGCAATGTAGATAGTAGAAGTATTATCACAGAAAAGTGGAACACTCTCTATCTCTAACCAAAGTCCCGTAAGGTCGATCTCATCCAAAGCACCTTGATACAACAACTAACTACAGCAACATACTCGGCCTCAACAGTAGACTGTGCAACTCCGGACTACTTCCTAGATGACTAAGAAACAAGAGAAATGCCAATGAATTGGCAAGTGCCAGAAGTGCCTTTCCTATCTATCCTACAGCCAGCAAAGTTAGCATCGGAAAAGGCTCTAAGAGAGAGACAAGAGGAAGAAGAGTACCAAATACCATAATCAATAGTAGCTAGAAGGTATCTGAAGATGTGCTTCACTATCTGGCGATGAGAGGCACAAGGAGAAGCTTGAAAACAAGCACATATACACACAGCAAAGTGTATGTCCGGCCATGAGGCAGTGAGATACAATAGGTAGCCAATCATGCTTCGGAACTCCTTTTGATTAGTAGGCTCACCATCCTCATTGGGGTCGAGGACAAAAGTGGTGGCCATAGGAGCCATCACAGGCTTTCCATCAGATATATCAAATCGTCTCAAGAGATCCCAAGTGTACTTACCTTGGTGCTGGAAACTACCCTCCCAAGTCTGCTTGATTTGGAAGCCAAGAAAGTAGTTTAACTCGCCCATCATACTCATCTCAAACTTCGTGCTCATCAACTCAGAAAACTGAGACACAAGACAATAAGAAGAGCCACCAAAGATAATATCATCCACATAAATCTCAACGATAAGGAAGTGAGAATTCTGGTGTCTGATGAACAGAATCTTGTCTACTATACCCAATTTGAAACCATGACTGAGAAGATAGGACTTAAGCCTCTCATACCAAGCCTAGGGGCCTATTTAAGTCCATACAAGGCTTTGCAAAGCTTAAAGATATGGTTTGGGTATTTGGGGTTCTCAAATCCTAAGGGTTGCTTGACATAAATCTCTTCCTCAATGTAGCCATTGAGGAATTCACTCTTGACAACTATTTGATAGAGCTCGATCCCTGAGATACAGAGAATGCAAGCAGGATTCGGATAGCCTCTAGTCTAGCTACAAGGGCATAGGTCTCCTTAAAGTCAAGACCCTCAACCTGAGTGAAGCCCTGTGCAACTAGCCTAGCCTTGTTTCGAAAAATAACTCCATCCTCACTCTGCTTGTTTTTTAACACCCACTTGGTTCCAATGACATTATGACCAGATGGGGGGCTTAACAAGCTACCACACCTTGTTCCACTCGAAGTTTTAAAGTTCCTCATGCATAGCATTAATCCATGACTCATTGGATAATGCATGAGAAATATCCTTTGGCTCAAACAAGGCAACAAAGGCTGAGCGAAGGTAGAAACTAGACAAACCTGATTTTAAGTGAGTAATTTGCTCAAAAAGATCACCAATGATCTGATTAGGTGGATGAATTTTCTAAATATAGCAAGGAGGTCTAGCAACAGAAATGGCCTCTACCCCTTGAGCAGAAGAGGTAGGAATAGAGCCACTTCCTGAAGGACAGTCCGAAGGCAAGGGCTGGTCTCCCTGAGGTATAGAAATGAAACTAGAGGCACCTTAGGTGTAGAGGAGAGTGGATCAGGTGGAACACCATCATCTCCATCATCTTCATCCTCTACAAAGATGGTCTCGGAGGGATAAGAAGAGCTTAAAATATTAGGTCTAGCTCTTGGGCTAGCCTCATCAAAGGTCACATCACAGGTCTCTATGATCCTATTCATATCACAGCTCTAGACCCTATAACTATGAGAAGAAGTTGAGTAACCTAGAAAAATACTATCAGAAGAATAAGACTCAAACTTATCTAGGTTACCAAACTTCAAGATAAAACACTTGCAACCAAATACACGAAAATAAGAAACACTAGGCTTTCACCCATACCTCAATTCATTAGAAGTGTGATGCAAATGTGCTCTCAAGAAAACATGATTAGAAACATGGCAAGTAGTAGCTATAGCCTCAGCCCAAAACTTCCTAGAAGTATGTACTCGTCTAGCATCTTTTTAGCCATCTCAATTAGGGTCCTGTCCTTCCTTTCCACTACCCATTTTGCTGAGGAACGTAGGCAGAAGAGAACTGATACTCCAAACTAGACTCCACACAAAAACTCTCAAAATAGGAATTCTTGAACTCTGTACTATTATCACTGCGTATAGCTCGTAATGCAACTGGGAGCTCAAGAGACAACCTACTAACCAAACCCCTGAGTGAGAAAAAGTCTCATCCTTTGAGGCCATGAAAAATACCAAGAATACCTCAAAAAATCATCAACAATGACAAGAACATACCACTTTCCTCCTGTTGACTGCACTCTAGCTGGACCAATAGTGTCCATATGTAAAAATTATCCTAGTGCATCAGTCATCACTACGGTGACTGGAGGATGAGAAGCAGTAACCATCTTGCCATGTTGGTAGTGAGAGCAAACTAAGTCTTTGACCATCTTGAGTTTGGGGAGACCATGAAAGAGGTCATGGCTACTAACTCTGGTCAAATAAGCACAGCCAATGTGACCAAGTCTCCTATGCAAGAAGGAAAGATCATGGGACTTAGAAGCTATCAAACAACAGAGAGAGTCTAAAGAAGAAATAGAAAAATTAGCATGAAAGACTCTCTCAAATCTAGAAATCTCACAAACTAACTCTCTTGATGAATCAAAGATTTTACAGGCATTACTCTTGAAACTTACCTTGAAAGAGTCATCGATAAGTTGAGAAATAGAAAGCAAGTTATATTGCAGCTTACTCACTAAAGCAACATCCTTAAGAATAAAATTCTCATTAATGCAATTGGTTTAGCAATAACTCTACCTGAAGAAGCATACCCAAAAGTGATCAACTCATCACCTATGGCTCAGACTAGGAAAGAGAACCGATGAGAGTCTCTGGTCATATGGCGAGAACAACCGGAGTTAACAATTGAAACATCTCCATTCCCCATCCGATGAGCTTGATCAAGCCAAAAGATAGAGAGAAGACTCAATACTGGGATAAAGTGAAAACCTGGGAACCAAATACTGAATCACATGACATCTCAAAGTACTAGCCACAAAGGGAGAAGACTAGACTCTAGTGTCTCTCTAACACTCAACTCTCACAAGACCAAAGGTAGCAAAAGATCTAGAGAGTTGAAACTAGGTTGGTCCATCATGGTGCAAAGGCCAAACCATCCCAACGAGGTTGCTTGAATCTCCTGCCAAAAAACACCTCACACCGCTGATATCTACCTCGATGGAGAAAATGAGGAATATCAAGAGGGCGGCGGAAAGACTAACCACGAGCAGCTCTAGGACTAAAACTCGACTGAACAGTATAAAAACCGAGTCCTGGATGCCGCCCAAAAATAGGCAACTCTCTAACCTGTCTAGTAGCACTGCGTGCCTTAGGAGTAACTAGAGTCTGGGGATGACCATGAATACCCCTAAGAGCAATAGCACGCTCATGCCTCGCGATCTTGGCGCGCCTAAAGTAGAAATCTACTAGGCAATCATCATTCTGATAGAAGGTACATGAGTACTTTGCCTGATAGAGGCAGAAGTAGCAAGAATAGCAACATTCTAGTCAGAAGTCCCATGGACAACCCAGTCAGACCTAAACACAGTGGTACTCACCCTGGGAGCTACCACGATCTCACTACTCTTGGATCCATGTACAATGGTAGGAAGATGAGTCCTAGCATGCTCCAAGTAGTCAAATCCTAGACCCTAATTAAATCTGCTAATTTTGGATTGGTCTAGATTGAGATTGAGCTTCTTCTTGCCTCCTACAAACTTCTCAAGAATGCTCATAAGATACTCATACTCCCATGGAGAGAGGCACATGAAGAACAGGGATGAGAGGAAAAAGAACCAGAAGGAGAAGATTTACCAACACGTGCATTTTTCTCTCTTAGCACGGCTGCCTCAATTTTGAGGGCCTCACAAGAAATGCAAGGAGCATATCTAATCCTATGAGCTTAGTTTTCTAGTTTCTTCCTAAGTTTGACTTTGATTTTATCCAAGTCCCCCTCAATCACAGAACATCACAAGTATCTCTCTTGTGACTTATCTAGTAAGTCCTTAGCAAGTTTGACACACTTGACATTTAGGGATTCATTATCAAGTTTTAGTTGTTTACAGCCCTCACATGAGCTAACTGGGTCCTTAGAAGTATGCAATTCAAGTTCATTATTTCTAGAAGAAAGCTTCCTAAGGTGAGCGCTCACGGCATCAATTTTAGCAAGCAATTTTGGGCAATTGTTACATGAAGGAGTAGAGTGAGCATGAAGAAAACTAGCATCAACAGATTCATTGTTATCAATCTTCAACCTAAGACTATCTAGTTCAGGCAACACACTATCATGCATAGTCCTTAGGTTCTCTAACTCCACAAGCAAAGCATCACACAAAGAATAGTCATTAGTGACTTGGAGGGAGAAGATCTGAGAGAGGCTAACTCCCGAGTCAACGTACCTACTTCCTTCTCAAGCTCCATATACCTAGCTCTAGCTCTAGCACGAAATTTTCATAGTTTAAAAAAAGCTTCATTGAGTTGGTCGAAGTAGGGTACCTCGTCTGAGTCGTTCTAGAGCTCGAAGTCGCTGATGTCGTTGGCGTCTGCCATGAAGCACATGCCAGAGAACTCATCGCCTCTTTTCTTCTCTTGTGGATCGTCCTTGCCGTTGTCGCTCCACATCTCTGTGTCAGAGAGGTTAATGTCATCGAGGGCAGCAAGGATGCGATGGAAGAGCTTCTTGTTCTTCAAGAAGTTGTGGTACTTCTTGTCACACGGTGGCTCACGAGCTGGAGGCTTCTTGTTGCTGTTCTTGTCGATGTAGTCGTTCTTCCCCGAACCGCCAGAGTCGTTCTTGCCCTTCTCCAGCTTGGGACAGTTTGCTTGAATGTAGTTGGGGCCATCACATTCGAAACAGGTGATCATGCCACCTCTCTTCCTCTCTCTCACCCTTTTGTATGCACGAGATAATTTGCGAGCTAAAAGAGAAAGCATAGTATCTAGAATTTTATCCAGTTGGTCATCGCTTAGCTCGCAAAGGGCAAAGGGATAGAGTCCAGTAGAAAAATCAAGGAAAGATCCAGTGGGATCAGTGACTAAGGCCATCGACTAAGATTTTGTCTTGCGAGAGACGACATCGATCTCATGAGTCTTGAGTCAGGAATAGAGCCCGTCAAGAGTCAGGGTTGACAGGTCGGTAGTGTCCTTGATGGTGGTCACTTTCATTTTCCAAACTCGAAGGTCGAGTGCGATCAAGAAATATCAAGCATTATTCGAGTCAGGGTATGTGCAACCAACTTCTTAGAGATCGCTCAAAATTTTCATAAAATGACCAAATTACTTGTCAAGACTCTCACCAGTGTGTTGTTCAAATTTGTTGTATTCACGCTTGTGTTGATTCTGCCTCACAGTCTTGATATGAGTGGTGCCCTCATGGTAAGCATTGAGAGTCACCCAAATCTCGTGAGAGATCCTATTGTACTCACTACGATTAAGGCCCTGTATGAGGTTGTTCCTTGCCTTATCATTTGCCTCAATGTAAGCCATATTGCCGGCCAGTGACGTGCTCATCGGTAGGAACCTCATACGGGAGCTTCACCTTCTGCCATATCAGGAAGCCCAGGCGTGATGTGGACTCCATATGAGATTTCCAAAATTTAAAATCAATTCTAGAAAAAATGGGAAGCTTGATGGAATATTTGTCCATCATCAAGGCTCCTGAGACCGGTCAAGATCTATGGAAGAGCAAAATCGGTTCTGATACCAATTGATGGATCGAGATGGTGAACAGAGGGGGGTGAATGGTTGCAAAACAAAATTTTCCCCCACAAAATACTCCAACTAAGACCTCAAAAAGATCACGCAAAATAAATCATGAAGGATCGTAATATAAAACTGCTTTCAATATTTTCTTCGGACCAGTGCTCCTCAAATTCACCAACCCTCCAAAACCCGAACAACTAGACAGCTATGTGTACCCCTAGCTTGCATGGATGAGAACTATAGAATATGTGAGGAATTTTTTGATCACAATCCTGGTTGCCAAGTGTCCAAACAAAAAAGAATCAATTCAAACCTTACTTTTAGAAAGGAGATTAAGCCAAATCACAAAAGTCACTTTCTAAAAAGCAAAAGAAGATATTTCAGAAATTATCCTCAATTGGAGTACGTAGTTGGTGGAATGCTGGTGCTCTAGAAATTTTAGAATTTTTATCCCTATGACCAAATGAGTCTTGAAGCACTTCACCAAAGATCACCTCAAAAGTCCTTGTAGAAAAAATCAGGAAAAATTAAACACCACAGATTGTCAGGAACTTCAAGCAAAAAGTTTGGGGCTCGGTATTCACCTCATGGTTCCCAAACGGTGCAACCAGTGGACTCTCTAATTTTTTTACAGATGAATATGAGAGTTCCACATCTTCTCCAATAATAATCACTTAAAAATTATTTTTCTAGACTTTTATAAAAATAAAATACTAACTGCTATGCGAAGAATAAGTTCTGGACAGAGTTACAACTTGATAGAAAACTTGATCTCTAGTCTATCCTATGGTGTAAGAGAGATGTAAAACCATATGGGAATCTCAAAACATCCTAGATTAGCTACATTTAGAAGGAGGGGAAACAAAAGAAAGTAAATTACGGGAAAGTAAATTACAGGAATTTAAATGCTGAATTTAAGATACAAAGTAAATGCGTCATGCAAATTCAAGTATGAATGAAAATGATTTGTATTTCAGGAAGGGGAGGTTTACAAAGCCACACAACAAAATGGGAAGGAGCACAAAAATCTCTACAACCTTCAAGAGGAGAAGGCTACCCCTCTCCTCTATTTATGCTACTCTTGGGCCACCTACCACCCTTGGATGAGTCCCTCAACCCTAGTGAACTCATCAAGGGCTAGGATTAACCCACTCAACCAGCAATGCAAGGGCTAACCCAAAACCCACATACATAATGGGTTTTCTTGCATGATTTTCAAAGCACACTACCTAGACCCGTTAACCTATCAACTAGACTGCAATTATACGGCCCTCATCGATTCGAGCAGCGTCTAGCTAGCATCTCATCCATTCCCTTGTCTTCTTGACTTGCATGAACTCTGTTCTGATCATCTTTCAACGATCCTCAATTGTCTGGACCTCTGACGCTCCTCGCCTTTTCCCGGTCATCCTCCACCTCACCATGACCTAGCACCGTTGCCCTGCAACCATCAAAGACAAGGAAAACTTATCACATAGCAATGTCCAAAAGATATGCAATAATAATCACAAAATCCTTAATTAAAATACTAACACTCAGAAAATCTGGTGCTATCGCTCGGCTGGTAGCAACGCTCTACCATGATCGGTAGCACCGAAAAAGGCAATCAAATCTCAAAATGCTCCAAATTGAAAATCCAATTCAAATTAAACTCAATTCCAAAGCAAACCATGTTCAAATCCTGTCAATTACACATCACCAATATGGATAGACCTCCACATGGTCCTTCACCTTCTTTCATTCATCCCAATCTACCCTTTTCTTGCATTCTACCAGAGATGCAGGCTCAGGATCATGATCAATGATTGTGGCAATCGTCTTTACAAAATGTGCATCAACATTGGTTGTTGCTCTATTTAGAGATTCTCCCATTGTTACAAAGTTTGTAGCCATTTCGTCATGGAGTGCTTCCTCACACACTTCTTCTTGCTCTTCTCTGCTATTTCCTATTACGAGAATAAGTTCCTTTAGTTTTTCATCGCCTACAATGGAAGATTTAGATCCGGAATTGTCTTTTCCATAGGCTTCTTTCTAATGCCAGTTCTTAACTGGCTCCCCTTCTTATTTTGGGGCATTTCGTGATTGGCGGTGGTGAGTCTTCTTGCTCGTTTTTCTCCAGACATCTTCGGGTACTTCAGGTTTGAGAAGATAGAGTTCCTGTTCTTTTTGTTGAGGCCTTTGAAAAGGATGAGGGATACCTTCTACTTTCTTTGGTATTTCGACCATCTCTGGTGCATTTCAAACAGGTACATGCGACTTAACCACACTCTTCAGATCACAAAAATGATCAGGTAGTTCATTTGCTAGATTCTGCAAATCGATTATCTTCTGGACTTCTTGATTTGCTTCATTAGTGTGAGGGTCATGAGCGGGAATCCTAGTGGAATGCCATATGATTTCTCGTTATTTTTCATCCAAAGGTTGATTTCCTCCTCCTAATGACCGGAAATTATCCTCATCATAAATGTAATTAGCGAATCGGATGGTATGCAAGTCTCTAGTCATGGGTTCCAAATACATAATTATGGATGTACTCTCATAACCAACGTATATCCTAGGCTTGCGGAGAGGGCCCATTGTAGTCGTCTATGAAGGTGGTATAGGTACATATACCATACATCCAAATTTTCTAAGATGGAAATTTTCGAGACAACCCCCCTTGTGCTAGTTGCATAGCTGAATAAATATTGTAGGCCAATGGTCTAAAATTGATGAGTGCTACTGCGTGTCCCCAACAAGTGTTGGGCAAGTTACAACTCAGCAAAAGTGGCCAAGCTATAAATTTAATTCTTTTTATCAGTGCTTCGGCTAATCCATTTTGTGTGTGGACATAAGGTACAGAGTGCTCAACTGCAATTCTTGTTGCTGTGCAATAATCATCAAATGCCTTGGAAGTAAATTCGCTAGCATTGTCTATTCGAAGGGACTTCACATGATGATCAGGAAAGGTGTTCTTAATTCTAATGATTCTGCGAAATCAGCTTTGCAAAAGCATGGTTTCTTGTTGACAGTAAGCATACATGTGACTATTTCGAGGAAGCATCAATGAGAACTACGAAGTACCGAAACAGTCCTGATAAGGGCTGAATTGGGCCGCAAATGTCCCCCTGGATATGTTCTAGGAATGAAGGGATTTCATTTTGTACTTTCATAACAGAGAGTCAAGTTATTAATTTCCCAGTGGCGCATGCAGAAGACACAAAATCTTCACAATTTGGGAAACTTTTAACATTAATATTATGACCATGTGAGTTGTTCACTATATTTCTCATCGTTCTAAGACCAGGGTGGCCTAATCTACAATGCCACAGAGAAAATAACTCAGAGCTTCTAAAAATAGTCTTCAGAGAAGTATACACTACCGGTGCATTAATTCTCATGTAGTACAACCCAGATTCATATGAGGGACATTTTTCTAATACCGTTTTTTCACATTCCACGTGCTTCATAATGCACAAAACATCTTTGCTATTTTCTTCATTTGTTTCTACGTGAAACCCATTGGAACAAATGTCTTTAAAACTTAAGAGAGTTTGTGTTGATTCAAGGTATATGAGGGCTTCTTCGATTACCAAGGTAGTAACTATTGGTAATATAATTGTGGCTCTTCCGGAGCCTATTATACATGAATCACTGCCTATGATTGTAGTAATACTACCAGCATTCTTCGTGATTGACTGGAAGTGTTTAGACTCTCTTGAGATGGTATTTGTTGTGCCACTATCAACAATGCATATCTCCTCCATTTAGGCATTACACAGTTTCTAGAAAAAAATACAATTCCAATCAGGCAAAGGCAAAATAATTCAAATATTGCTTGTAAAAATAGAATATTGGAATAAAGGATAAACTGCATAGCCAATCATGAGAAATAAGTTTATGCTCTTCTAGAGCTTAGAATCCATTATTTAAAGTTCACTAATGACCATAATCTAAGAGAAATACTAATAGTGCGATTCATGCATTAGACGGAATCCATGAATAATGCATTTACTTCTGCCTCTATGTCATCATTAGAGGTCTTTTCTTCATTTGCTATGAACTTGGCTGCTACATCTATGTCTAGAGAAGGCTGGGAGGACGATTCTAGTGGGGTTTCTTCGTCTATGGCATCAACATTGCCTATCTTGGTGAAATGTGCCTCTACTGGTGCATTGCCTTTTGCCTTCTTCTTGGCCTGATATGCATTGATGATATCCTTGGGTTCCCGACATATCTTCGACCAGTGTCCCAAAGTACCACACCTGAAGCACGTCTGCTTCTACTATCCATGCAGCTAAGCGGGTGGCTTCTCCTTGCCATTCTGTTTCTCTTGGGCATTTGACTTTCCCTTAGCCAGATTTTGCTCTTTTCCACCCTTCTTGCCTCTCTTCCTCTAAGTGGGCTTCCTATTGGCGTTGACTTCTATGCCAACACCTCTTCCAGATGGCTGTGAGATGAAGTTCTTGCAAAGAACATCATCTTATGACTCTGCAACTTGCATAATATCAATCAGTTTGCAATACTCCTTGTATGTGTCCTAACAATAGTTGCAAGCACTCTAGATAGCACTAGGGTGAAAAGTAGAAAGAGTTTTCTCGATCTTCTCTTCTTCAGTGATCTTCTTGCCACATAGAGAGAGATTGGTACAAATTATGTGCAAAACAGAATTGTACTCAGCTACAGATTTGTAGTCCGCAAACCTCATGCGAACCCAATCTTGTTGTGCTTGGGGCAAGATAGTGTACTTGAGATTTTTGAACCGCTTTTGGAGTGCAGTACATAGCCCGAGCGCACTTCCCTCAGCCATATATTCATTTTTCAAAGTGGTTGAGAGATGCTGTCTAAGGAAATGCAAAGCTTGATTGTTTTATTCGGCAGTAGGTTGCTCGTCCTTTGAGGACCCTAAGTGTAACATCCTGAAATATTTAAAAACAAATAAAATAAAATTTAAAAATTTAAAAATAACTAAAATAAAATTTGAGTTGAAATGTGATTCAAATTTGAATCTTAGCCTTAAATTGAATCGTTCTCTACCTATTAAATTTTTCTAGACTCCTACTCTTTAGAGAAAAGCTTTAAATGATTAAGTAATGAATCCTCAATTTTAAGTCTCAAAATCAAACATGCGCATACTTACCCAATTATCAGCAATGTATATTAATATTAAAAAAAATTCTGCACTACCTTAATCAAAATAGATTTCAGCAAATAACACATATAATCGTAAGCACACTTAATATTCTCAATCTCTCAAAATTTTAGCAATTATATTCATGTATCCATATACACATCTCTATACATTTTCACACTAAAACAACTCATACAGTCAATTCCATTCAGATTGTAACCTCATTCATACCCAAAGAGATTAAACATATTCAAATTACAAAGTTACATCAAGTTTACATCTCTAAAGTTTACATAAATGCACTTCTAATCACATTTTCACCTCAAACCGACATGCAGTCTCACCATCACCAGTTTTGCATCACACTAGCAAGCTGCACCCTACTATTTTTCCTTAGCCCTCAAGCAAAAGACAACTGTCCAGTTGCATGCATAGCTACCACCACAGCTTCCTCTCACTACCCATCCCTTGCCCATGCTGTGTAGCCAAATGGCAGTTGCAATTGCTGCATGTCCTCCACATGTCTTGCTGCCCACAGATTTGCCCATTCCAGCCCATGGTTTCATCCTGCATAGCCACAATTTCACCCCATGACGGTTAACTGCAGTATAAGAGGAATGAGCATACTGACATTCATGCAAACTCTATAACCCCACCCCTGCCCATACTAGCTCACTCACTGATCTCACCTCTGGAAGCAAGGGTAGTTGACCAAGAGCAGCCACCTGTCTCTTCTTCTTTCCTGCCTATCACTTCATCTCCCTGGTAGCCAAGAGGTACATAATGTCAAGTTTTGGTATCACTGATCTTCTTTTAAGCATTCAATAGAAATAATGGCAACTATACATTAGTTGAAGCATAGAATTAGTAGAAAAATGAAAGGTAGCATCACATGTTATTCGTTATACATTTAAATCATCATATATATGACTGTCCAACTTGAAGCAAAGCAGTGGATCAAGAAATATATGTCAAATATAAACAACATTTCTTTAACCGAGGATAGTAGGGTCGCTTCGACATACTACCAACCAATTCATAGTGTCCATCTCAAGCTATTCCAACCATATCAAAGAATACAAGATCATTTATATTCACAATCTCAGCATGGCTATTCACAAAATAGAGATGGTCCAAATTTCAGCTTATACAAAAATTGAGCAATCTTAGCCTTCCTCTATGCCCTTCAGCATGTATGAACAGAACCCAAATTTAGGCAATATTCAATATTATAGGAGCTCATATACAAATAACACACATATGTATATATATACATATCTCATTCCATAAACAACAACACATAAAATCCTCAAGAATGTAATACTGGTATACATAAATAGTTGATATGCATCAGTAACAAATCCACATATACAACTACTGTTTATTAACTAAGATTTCACAATCAATACTTCATGAACGCTTATCGCAATCTCTATACACCGAAGCAACAGTAACACAACAACAAGCTTACTCATAATAAATAACAAAGCAAAAAGGCTAGTAAGAAATATGGAACTTAATCAAGTCCTTGCATGGAACACTCTGTCATTATAGTTCTACAAAATCTGTTGATCTCTCCTTTGAACCCAAACATAATCCAGAGTATATGTATATAAGTCACTGACAGTTCCCAGCCAAGCAGTGCCTTATGGACAACCTGAAAGCCTTCTCTGTTCTACCATGCACACCATTCCAAATTGGATACTAACTTCCATTAGAACCCATGCCCACATATCAAAATCGCATACAAGAATATTTACTAAAATACTATCCACAACAAAAATAAAAAACAAGGGTATATAAAACATAATGCTAAGATCCTTGGCACATAACCAATTTTGGGGGAAATCAATCAAAGCATATAGAAAAATTCTAGTGAGCAGCTCAATAAAAAAAATTGCTAGTAGCATTCGGTCTATGGAAGGAAGATTTGGAGGGAGAAGAGTACTTAGCTTCTAAGGCCATGCATGAGGGGCGAGGCGATCGGCTCGGTGGCAAAGGAGCGGGGCCATCACGGTACTCGGTGCTTGGAAGTTGTCGGGGGAGGAGATGAGGACGGTCAGGCGAAGGGAACCTAGGGCAACAGAGATAGGAGAGGAGAGTGAGTAGGGGAGAGGAAAAAGGAGAGAGAGGGAAGGGGGAGACCTTGGGGTGGTGGTGGCATTGATGGCGTCCGGGGCCAGCCAAGGCGTCACTGACTCCGAAGGGGACCGAATCCGGTGTGGAAGCAGGCTGGTGCTCGAAGCTGAGAGCCATGGTGGCACTCGACGTGTAGAGAAGCTGGCGTCAGGAGAGTCGAATCCAAAGGGGAAACACCAGATCCAGAGAAGGGGGAGAGCAGGCGCAGGCGGAGGCATTTGGTGCGCAAGCACAGGCGGCCGGCGCTGTAATGTTCTTCAACCTCCGGCTAAAGACCAACACACAAATAAGCACGAACAAAGAAGAACAGAGGTTCTGGAAGAAGAGGGTTGAGGCGAGCAGGATAGATGAACACGCAAGAAGAAGAACTCATTTCATTTCTTGTTCTCCACTCCATCTGTTTACAGCCTTTATATAGCCTCTTACAATTAGTTACTCTATTACAGAGTTACAGCTACAGTAAACCACTCCATCTGTTTACAGCCTTTATATATCCTCTTACAATTAGTTACTCTATTACAGAGTTATAGCTACAGTAAACCACGATAATACTATTCACCATCATGAGCTATCATGGACCGTTGATTCATTTCCCGCTCCCATCTATCCCTTCGTTGCTTCTTCCGACGCGCTCCTTCCTCTGCAACTTTCAACGCCACACCTTCATCTCCAGTCTGGACTCACCTCGTGACAAGCGCTCAGAGCCAAGAGGCAGTGGCGGTGCTCAGTGGAGTTTCACATGATTGCCATTATACTGAAATTCCAGTGTTCTTTGCTTCCAATGACAAAGCATGGGGCTATGAAGCTAAAGCCAATCCATACCGAAAACTGCATCATAAGCTCCTAAGTCCAAAATCTTCATGTTTGTCCAAAACGTGTATCCTTAAGCCCACCATTCTAGTTGGAAAACCATTCGGTCACATTTCAAAGTCTCACCACTTGCTACATGAACCTGTAAGTGTAACATTCCAAAATTTTATTTCAAAAATAGGATAAAAAAATATATTTTAAATTATTATTTTTATCGATTGTCTCAAGTTTATTTGTCTCCTCTTTATTTTCTGGATTTCTCTAGAGTTCAAAAGAAAAAGACTTTTTCCTATTTTTAGAAAAACTTAAAACTATTTCCTTAAAAAAAATAAAAACCCTATTTAAGTTGGAATTAATTTTAAAAAATATATCACAAGGAACTTCGGTGAATTTTCCCATTATTTGTTAAAATCCTGATTTCAAAACCTTTCCAAAAGTCTCATCAATTAAAAATATAGTTTGGAGACAAAATAAAAGATTTGGTTTTGCTAAAACAATCTTATTTAATATAAATAAACCTAAGGGAATTTATGCGAAATTTCCTACATTTGTCAAATTATATATTTTCTAAAGCCTTTCCGAAAGCTTTAACAAAATAAAAATATATGTTGATATAAAAATAAAATATTTGGTGGTACCAAAATATTTTAGTTGATCATCCTAATTAAACTCCCTGAATTTTTTTAGAATTTTTGGGGTTGTTTTAGTATTTTCCAAATTAAAAAGATATTAAAAACAGTATAAAAGTATTTACTGTACACGAATAAAATTATTATTTTATGTAATAATATTTTATTTGTGTTACTAAGGCTGTGGGTCATGTTCCAGATTTTTCCCGGATTTTTAAACGGTTGTTTGTTATTTATTTCAATTTTATTGGTGATATTTAGTAATTCGGATTAAATAAACAGTAGCAGGTACAGTAACTCCGGCAGTTTTCACTCATAACTCCGGTGAGTGTTTCCCGATGATCCGTTTGTCCGATCGTCGTATAAATTGAACCACAGCTTCCTACGTGCGTTCCCTTTACAATCCAATTGGAATTTTCCCCATCCAATTTCTAGATCTCCCTGTGTAAGCCATTCTTTTCAACTCCGGCGAGCTCTCCTGGTCACTCCCGATCTTCTTTTGATCTGAAATTTTTATCAGAGCTTCCTCTTGCTGTCCTCTAGATATAGTAAAATCAGATTTGGCAAATGCCTACCGGAGCACCTTCGGCCACCGATTTCTTTCCCAAATCCGACGAGCTTTTCCCATTGATCCATTGCTCCTTTGTAGTTGAGAATTGAACCCTAGATGCCTCTCCTCATTCCCCACATCGTACTCAAAGATCAGCATCACAATCGCAACGAAGCTCTCTCGACAAGCCTTCTTCCCCAACTCCGGTGAGAACTTCGGCGAGCTCTACCGGGCGCTCCCAAACTCCGTTCATCCTCAAATTTTTTGTGGAGCACCCCCATGATGGTTGCAACACCCCTGTGAAACATTTTTGGAAGATTCCAAATATAGCACTGCCGGCGACCCTTTTCTCCTACAACGTCGACGAGCTCTCCCTGGCGTCCCTCTCGTCGGCTGGTTTTGGCATTGCGTTCTCGCCGGCTGGGTGAGTTTTTCTGAGATCCAACTGCATCACCTCATGCCCCATGGTACCATCTATCTCCCCTCCAAATTTTATGCAGTTTCATCCACGGAATCAAAAGTTATGGCCATTCCAATCTCAAATCTTGTTTCTGCCCGTTCTCCTTTATTTTTGTGAGTTTGACCGTGAAATTTTTTTGTAGACTCCTATTGATATCCTCTACACGGTGCTCACCCTTACTCAAGGTTTTGCCCACGGGATTTGTGCAGAAAAATCAATCTTCCTCGAGCGGACTGTATTCCAACGGCAGAAAAATTCATCGCGCGTTCCCCATTGATCCAGAAGGTAAAACTCAGATCCGTTCACGTCATATTGTACCAAATGATCCCAAATAACTCTCTGCAAAATTTGGTTAGGTTTCATATATTATTTTAATAGTTATGATCGTTTAATCTATTGGCTCCGGCAGCCGTTCGTCGACAATTTGTGATCCGTCTGTTGGGTTGCTACCAAATCTGGCTATACCGTTGAGTTCGTGTCGCCGTGTTCTATGTGGTGCTCACTTCCCCTTTGCTGTTGCATCTACCGAAATTTTTAATATTCGTTACCATCGCCTTTTTGCCACCGCTGCGCGTCGTCTTATGCCGCCAACCATTTTGGTTTATCGTGGCCATGTCATTGTGTTCAGTAGATTATTATCCCCTGTTTTGCCCATCGGTGAAGTTCATTTGATCCCCGGTTGCCATCAAAGCCATGTTCTGGAATCTACCCGTCGTCTTTTGGCCAAGTCTTTCATAACGGTGCGCGTTTCGGTTCGCCATCCTTGGTAACCTTTAATCGTAGAGCCAACCCTAACCCATCCTACCCCTATGCCAAGTATATCCATCCTTGAATCGTTTCGCTCTAACCCTAACTTAACCTTTGGTCCAATTTGTCATTGACGTTGCGTCACGATATGTGTACCCCGTAGATCTCAAATCAAATTTGAACCATGTCATGACCTCGCTGCCCTATCTTTCAACCGATGGTCGCCACCTTGTAATCTCATAAGTGTTCTGTTAACGCTTCACCTTCATCGTTAATGTTTCGCCGTTAACGTTCCATCGTTAACATTCCACTGTTAACGTTTCGTCATTAACGTTCCACCGTTAACGCTTTGCTCTCGATTCGCTATCATCGCATGCGTGCATTCAAGCAAGAGCGTAGCACGATGTCATTATCCTTTCTATCGTCCTATCGTGATCTAACCCCATTCCTTATGAGTCTGGCTTTATCTTTCTATCATCTGCAAAGCCGGACTAAAACCTAACTTAAGAACCGGTTCAATGGACTGATTACATCATGAGCCGCGCTGGTATTGCGGTTTCCCTCGGTGTGTCCACCGTAGTAAGATATTTGTGCTCTGTCTTACTACATATCATCATCGCCCTTTTATCGTCAAGTCTCTTCATTGATGTATGACTGAACCCCAGATTGGATCGCACTGAATGTCAATTCCATCCGTCCTTGTCTTATCCCTGAAAATCTAATCTGCCATTAACCCATAATTCATTCGTGGACTTGGTCGCTAGACCATTGACCATGTGTTATATCCTTGTGCCATATCTAATCTATCAGCTTATCTTTCTTTTGTTTGATTGTGTATCTACTTAGTCAACAAAAGTCAACTTTTTGCATCAGCTTAGTTCATCGTGAACTAACATATCTTTATGGACCCGGTCTATAGATCGAGAGCCCATATGTCATTGTCTGTCTAATCAAGATAACAGCTTCAAAGGAAATATTCTTCGAAATATTATTCCTTCTTTCCTAGTTATTAATCTTTCTCTTCAGTGTATTTTTCGAAAGCCGTTCTATTTTGTCTAATCATCGACCTAATCCATTCAAGTTTCTAAATTCATCTAAGCCGTTGCGATCCAATATTATCCGTTCTCAATTTGGAGTTTATTTGATTTATCTTTTGAGTTGGTTTGTGTTTGCTTCTTCTTTAATCGTTAGACGCGTTGTTCGGAAGTCATTCAAAGAAGCTGAAGATCATGGAAGTAAAGATTGAAGATCGAAGATCCAGAGTCACAGATAAAGAGTAAAGAACAATGAAGATAGCAAGGGCCAGGCAAGTTGTGCTTTGATCATTTTGCTCCTAAGTTTTGAAAATGTATTTTGATTCAAACTATGCATGCTAATTTAATTAAAAATGGATTTAATTAATTTGGGTGAATTAGTTAAATCAACCTATTTGTTATTGCCACCTTGTCACTAGTATTTATATGCCATGATTTCATTTGACACCCTAAGTTTGGTAATATTAGCTGGTTGTTAATATTGTGCCAACACGGGAGGCTAGACCGTGAATAGTTGCTTAGCCATGCTTATATCGTGAAAAATATTTTTGAATACAAAAGCAACATTGACTAAAGGAATAGTGAATGCATTTTGATAAAAGGTGGAATGTTGTTGGTAATGATATTGGAATGTAAATACCTGTGTGGTTCTACATGAAGGATGGTTACAGGCATGTGTTGCACCGTGAAACAACTTGGGGTGGGAATTGATTTAGACTGAGGCAAGTGGACCGAGGCTTTGTGCCAAGTGGGCCTTCGTGGCATTTGGGAGGGTTGAGTGTTGTGAGGGCTGTGTGCCAATTTTGAGAGAAGGATGTCTTGCTTTGGTCAGTTAAGGACTTCACCTTGCGAGCCTTTGACCTAAGTCACTCGTACAACCACATGTCTGGTATGGGACAGACCTACTTTAGTAGGATTCTAATATCTCACCTTTGATACCTTAGGGTGGCAGTTACACGGGGGAAACTGTATGGGGGAGCGTGCCTGTGCTACGGCTTGGTACCCTCTCCAACGGTGTTCGTCTCATCCTATACTTGACTCTGTGAGGGAAGTGATAGTGAAGGCAACCCGGAGAGGTTCCTAGGTTGAGCTAGAAGTTTCTGAAAGGCTTTGTTATGATCGCTCATTCGCATACTCTTGTATGGCGATTCACGGCTGACGTGGTGAGTTGATTATATCTTGTGGGTAAAGTGTACAACCTCTACAGAGTGTAAAAACTATTCGAATAGCCGAGTCCACGGAATTGGACAAAGCGCGGGAATTACAGTCAAAGGGTAGATTTTTGAAAATAAAGTGGGATGAAAGGCTGTGTGCTAGGGATAATGGTGAAATTTGATTAAGAACTGTGTGTCCAAAATTATGTTGAAAACAATTGAGAAACTTATTATATTATTATGGTTTTGCTGCTTTATATCTAAATAAATAGTAAGTTAAAATATTGATGCAATGCAAAATAACCAATTGAGCCATTCCTTTGTAACAAGCCATGCATGTAGTAATAGAATTGCATTCTGTGCATGACTTGTTGAGTACGGTGTGTACTCACCCTTGCGAACACAATTTACCAGAGGAGGAGTCCACGCCTGCTTGGGAAGAGGAGTTTGTTGAGGAGCCAGAGAACTAGGGAACATGCCTCGTCAAGGTGCCTGTGGCAAAGAGATGGATCACCACGATGTTTTATTTTCCGCTGTTGATTTCTTATTACTCTGATTAATGTAAGCCCTGCGTGGCAAACTATTGTAAGGGGACCATAAGGTCGTACAACTCGTTTATATACATGTTTGAAGTATTTTATTATTATTCCGCTGTGTATGATTGTGGTACTTTAACCCTGTTTAACTTGTGTGCACTAGCGTGATCCTGGACTAGTGCAGAATACACAGATGGTCTGAATTTGCAGATTCGGGTCCCGACAGTAAGGCTAGAGTATTCTCAGCTCTACATTTGAGTCATGCTAGACATTTAGAGATGAGGAAACTATGAGTGCTACCGGAATCTATGAGTACCAAGATCACTTGATGTCGGGGACTGAGAAACCTCTAACAGGACAAAGCATGGTCAACGGGGCCCCTAGCTTGGGGTTGAGCTGCAAGGCTTCTGACCACGACCTGGGCTGTGCAGCTCCCGCACAACCTCGAGCTTGGGAGGCGCGGATTCAGCTCTCGCTCAGGGTAGTTTAGCCCAGGACCCAGGACGTGCGTTTATTCGACGGTTACCAAGACCTTGAATGCCGGAGTTAGGGCAGACGTGGGTGGCAGATGCGGGACGATTACGGCCCACCTTCATGCGCATCATACCACTACTTCGGGAATCTCCCCCGACTGTTTCTGGTAATAGCCGGGAGAGCTATAAAACCCCCTAAGGCAGATCGGTAGGGGGCAAGCAAGGCAATCGAAGCAACAAGACAGTAGACACAGCTAGCGTAGAATTCATCAGAGCTTGAGTTGTAGAGCAAACATTTGAACTCAAGCATAGTGAAAATCCTTGCCTCAGGACAAGACTGGAGTAGAGCTTTTACCTTCACAGGGGCTCGAACCAGTATAATCCTCTGTGTCTGGCTCGTTTTTCTCTTTCCCTCGACCAAACGAAATGACGAACCTATCTCCTCAGTGGCGAAGCTCGTTTTTGGGTCCCTCATTCACTCTAACCCATTTACTCATTTGCGGTCAGGCGATCCCGATCGTCGACACCTGGTGCCCACCATGGGGCCCGAAAGCTTCGCTCACTGGGAAGAACAACGCCAAGACCTCAGAAGCATGGCGCGCTTCATTGAAGGATGCTCGGCAAGTTCAGGCTCGGGCACAGTTCCCGAGCGTGATGACTCCACGTCCCTGTTTTCATCCTCACCACCATTGCGCGAGCAGTTTGTCTTCATGGCAGATAGCCAAGGCGTGAACGCGGAGGCGGATGACCGTGACCCAAAGACCCTTGAAGATGCTCGCTAGATGGTTCAGGTTGCCATCAACCAAGCCATAACTACCCTCCAGCGAGAGGAACAAGAGAAAACCGGTACCTCGTCCGTGCGTCCTGGGCTTCCTCCCTCGGCGAGCGCCTTTGTGCCATTGCCCGGGTCCCGGAGGGTGTTCGACGTCAGCATGGCTACAGCGGCTCCCCTTCTAGCAATAGTATGTCTGGAAGTCTTTCACCAGACATCCCGCCAAGGCGCCGCAGGACTCATGATCATCTGCAGTATCTTCCGGGTGATTCCCGCGCTCATCGACACGACCAATGTGGCGTAGATCCGGCCGTCGAGGTAACCACGACTTCGAGTCCAGCAGCAACAACCATCTCCCTCGGCGTGCTCCTGTTCTGGCTTATGGCTGTTCGGCCTACTCTGATGACCTTCGTCGGGTACGCTGGCCGTTTCGGTTCAAGCCCGCATTGACAGAACGGTTCGACGGGACGAAGAATCCCGATGAGTTTCTGTCGATTTATTCGACCGCCATTTTGGTGGCCGGAGGAGACGAGGCCGTAATGCCCAATTATCTTTCGACTATTCTAGATGGCGCCGCCCGTACCTGGCTCTTCAACCAAAAGCCCGGTTCGTTCCGATCGTGGTGCCAGATTCAGAGTGCCCTCTGCTCCATTTTCCAAAGTTGTTATGAGCGGCCAGGAAGGGAGAAGGACCTGGATCGTGTTATCCAGGGCAAGAACAAGCCACTCCGCGACTTCATGCGATGATTCATCCGCACGAGGAACTTAATACTGAACGACTCCGACGAGGCAGTGATCAAGGCCTTCAAGTTTGGTGTTCGTGATCGGCACCTCACCGAAGACCTGGAGATCACGACGAGGCTGAGCGTCAACAAGCTGTTTCGCATGGCGGAGCAGTACGCGGACGTAGACAACGCGGTCCGCTGGAAACGCGACTATGACCAAGGTAAGCTTGGCCTAAACTCGGGAGAGGCTGGTCCGACCAACTCCAGAAATGCCGAGCCGGGCTCAATCGCCAAGAAGCGGAAGGGGACCATAAGAATGGCGACGGTCGGCCACGTGTGATCGTCACGGCGAACGACCAGCGTGAGGTGATGGAGGTGCGGGAACCAGTCCAGGAAGAGCCCCGACCTCGCCGAGGCCAGGCACGGCCTCAACAGGCGCCGCATCAACCCCAGTAGGGGAACCGCCGGCCTGGGCCCCAACGAGCCGACGCTCGATCGCAGGATGCTGAAGGGTGTCCCAAGTTTGATGAAGCAAAGTTCTGCTTGTTCCAAAGGGCTCCAGGCCACGACCTGCATGGCTGCAGGGCTTGGTAGATCAAGCTGGATGCCTTTTATGATGGGCGTGGCGAGATGCCCACACTCTCAAAGGAAGTTGAACAACCCGACACGGTTAATGCCGGGACAGACCTCGACCTAGAGTTTCAGCAGGGCGACCGTCGGATTGATGTCATCTTCGGCGGCTCGTCAACATATCAATCCCGACGTGAGCTCAAGGCTGCTATGTGCACTGTCTACCAAGCTACCGCCGGGAGGCCCATCGATCTGCCCTGCAAGTGGGCTGGGGCCATGATCACCTTTTCAGGGGAAGATGCCTCCTAAGGTATGGCTAAGGACCTAAAAACCGCCTTGGTCGTGACCCCGACCATCAGCAACACCATGGTCGGGCACGTCATGGTCGATGAGGGAAGCTCCCTCAATCTACTCCAGGCAAGTACACTCGGCCGGATGCAGATCCCCGATCAAAGGTCAAGAATATAGCGGTCTGTTCTTCGGGATCGTTCCTAGGAGTACGACCACCCCTCTTGGGCAAGTGGTCTTGCCCGTCACCTTCGTCGACTCAAATAACTTCCGCACCGAGCTGATCACCTTCGAGGTGGTCGAAGGAGATCTCCCATACAATGCCATCCTCAAACGACCGGCGTTGATCAAGTTCATGGCGGCCAACCACTATGGCCACTATTGCATGAAGCTCCCAGGCCCTAATGGCGTCATCACAGTGTGGGGCGATCTCAAGGCGACGCATGGGTGTGAGACCAAGGCCTTGGCCCTTGCCGGTATGTTGCCCCAGTGAGGTCCTGAGGTAACTGCAAAGAGCGCCCTCCAGAAGGCGGTGATCCAGCCTAGTGGGTCGGCAAAGGCCGTGCCGCTCGAAGATGGTGACTCGATTAGGTGTATTCACATCTCAACCGAGCTGAGTTCCAAATAGGCACTCGAGCTCGTCACCTTCCTCCCCGCCAATAAGAACATATTCGCTTGGGAACCGGCTGACATGCCGGGTGTCCCGAGGGAGGTGGTCGAGCATAGATTTCAAGTGTGGTCCGACTGTCGGCCCGTACGCCAGAAGCTGCGTCGTTTCTCTCCCGAGATGGTTGCTATAATCCGGGAGAACCTCGACAAACTTCTAAAGACCATCTTCATTCATGAGATTGATTACTCCAAATGGTTGGCAAACCTGGTCATCGTGTAGAAGAAAGGCGGGAAGTGGTGGATGTGCGTCGACCACACGGGCTTAAATTCGGCGTGCCCAAAAGACAATTTTCCCCTTCGACGCATCGACCAGATCGTCGATTCCACTGCGAACGCCAAGATGTTGAGCTTCCTGGACGCCTATTCCAGGTATCATCAAAATCAAGCTGGCGGTCGGCGACGATAGCAAGACATCATTCATCACACCGTTCGGCACATACTGTTACACGACTATGTCGTTTGGTCTCCGAAATGCCGGTGCGACATTCCAGCGCCTGATGACCAAGACGTTAGAACCTCAGATCGGTCGCAACCTCGACATCTACGTGGATGACATCATCGTCAAGAACTCTTCCGAAGACAATCACGTTCAAGACCTCGAAGAGACCTTCGCCAACCTGAACAAGCATAGGATCAAGCTTAATCCTGAGAAATGTGTATTTGGTGCTACTTCAAGAAAAGTGCTAGGCTACATGATTGGGGGCTCGGGGGTCGATCCGAACCTAGAGAAGATCAAGGCGATCGAGAAGATGGCTCCCCCGAGTTTGGTAAGGTAGGTACAGTGCCTAACCGGCCGCATGGCCACCCTTAGCCGGTTCATCTCAAGACTCGGTGAGCGTGGGCTGCTGTTCTTCAAGGCCTTGCGTAAACAAGGAAATTTTGAGTGGACGCCCGAAGCACAGCAATCCTTCGACGAGCTAAAGGTATACCTTTCAAGTCCACCTTTGCTCACGACCCCACAGCCAGGTGAAAAACTATTGCTCTACCTCGCGGCCACCACCCAAGCTGTTTGGTGGCCGAGCGGGATGCACGGTAGCACCCAATCTACTACGTCAGTGATGTTCTTCATGGTCCGAAGGAGCGCTACCCCTAGGTCCAGAAATTACTATACGCCCTCCTCATGGCTTCACGCAAGCTCCGGCATTATTTCCAGGCTCACTCCATGGTCGTCCCAAGCAACATCCCGCTCGGGGAGATCCTAAGGAATCCGGAGGCTGGAGGTCGCATCGCCAAATGGGCCATAGAGCTGGCTGTGTTTGACATCCAGTTTGTGGCGTGTACGGCCATCAAGTCGCAGGTGCTTGCCGACTTTGTGGTCGAATAGACATCGCAGCCGGCTCCCGAGCTCGAGGTCGAGGAGGAGAAACCCTGGGTCATGTACTTTGATGACTCTAGATCCCCGTAGGGCGATAAACTGAGGTATGTGGTTCGTTTAGGATTTCCGGCAACCAATAATGTAGCAGAATACGTAGCTCTCCTAGTGGGACTTCGTGCTTGTAAGGTGCTGGGTGTGCGCCGGTTGATCGTCAAGGGCGACTCCCAGCTCGTCATCAACCAATTCAACAAAGGCTATCAATGCTCGGAGGATTCCATGACCAAATACCTCGTCGAAGTGCGTAGGATGGAGAAGTGGTTCCAAAACCTGAAAATCAAGCATGTGCCTAGGAAGGACAACTCCAGCGCCGATTTCCTCTCCAAGCTCGAGTCGTCCAACGATGAAATTCCTCGAACGTCATCTTGGAGACCTTGGCGACGCCTTCAATTTCTGACCAGGAGGTCTCGGTAGTCCTCATTGAAGGTACTCCCTCATGGGCTGAACCAATCCACAACTTTCTAGCTCGAGGAGAACTTCCTTCCGACCCCGCTGCGAGGAGTAGGATCAAGCATCGAGTGAGTTCATACAAGCTCATTGATGGTAAACTTTACCATCAGAATGTTTCTGGAGTCTTGACAAAATGCATCACCACGGAGGAGGGTAAGTACCTGTTAAACGACATCCACTCAGGTCTCTGTGGTGCGCATTCTTCTTTCAGGACAATGGTCAGAAAGGCCTTCCGCATGGGGTTCTATTGGCCAACGGTGCTTCAGGATGCTCGCGACATCGTCCGCACCTGTCGAGCCTACCAATTCCATGCTCGAAAGTCGCACCAACCTACCTTTGCACTCCAGACTATCCCGCTCGCTTGGCCCTTCTCGACTTGGGGACTGGACATCCTCGGCCCCTTCCCCCAGGCGGTCGGCGGGAAGAAGTTATTGTTCGTCGCCATTGACAACTTCACCAAGTGGATCGAGGCTGAACCCGTTTCGACCATCACAGCTCGTGCGGTTGTCAAGTTTTTCCGCTTGTTCGTGGTCACCATGTATGGAGTTTCATGCAGAATTATTACTGACAATGGAACACAGTTTACCAGTGAACTGTTCTAGGAATATTGCGAAGACATTGGCACCAAAGTATGTTATGCTTCGATAAGCCATTCGCAGAGCAATGGAGCAGTAGAACGCGCTAATGGACAGATCATTCAAGGCATCAAGAAACGAGTATCAGATGAGCTCGAACGATACGGCAAGACCTGGGTGGACGAACTTCCCACCGTCTTATGGTCTATTCGTACCACGATCAGCCGAGCAACAGGGTCCACACCCTTCCGACTTGTATTCGGTACCGAAGTCGTCCTGCCTCTGGAGGTCACGCTTGGCTCTGCTAGGGTCAGCTTGGTCGACCAGGTTGACTTTGAGCAAGAACAGTCTCTTGACCTTACCCTGATAGAAGAAGTAAGATGCCGTGCACTGCTACGATCAGCGCATTACCTGCAAGCTCTTCGCAGACATGCGTCTCGATCGGTACGACCTAGGGAGCTCTTTGTTGGGGACCTAGCCCTAAGACAAATTCAGGGCTCATCCAACACCAACAAGTTATCCCCGCGGTGGGAGGGCCCCTATAGAGTTGTTTCAACAGATCGCACGGGGGCTTACCGGCTAGTGATGCCCGATGGTAGAGAGCTCTCGAGCTCGTGGAACATTGATCAAGTTCGTAAATTTTATGTGTAACGCCTTTGTCTAAAACTTCAATAAAGTTTATTGTTCATTGGCTATGTTGGTCTCTGTTTTCTTTCTTTCTTTCATTCTTCCATGTTTTGTACTGAATTCAAATCTGAGATTCTTTCTAAATCCAACCTGCGTATAAGTGATTTAGATCTTGACTCAAGTGTTGTGAGCTTAAAATTCACCCCCAGGGGTCGAGCTACTAGCCGAATCTCTTCGCATCCTAGCTCCCCCTGTGCCAGGGTTCGAGCTAACTCCACATTTGGAACCGTCGAGCTAATTCGAGAATCTAATCTAAAGACAACCTTAACATTTTCGAGGCTAAATCTCTTCTCATATGCCTGTATTATGCTTAGCAGTTCCCCCTGTGGATTTTTTCTTGACCTTGCAGGTCGTGGCTTTTGCAGGTTTCTAAACTTGTGCCCAAGGCCGGCGTCGCTCGACCTTGGTCCCAGCGGGGGCTGAACGAGGGTACACTACCTCAGAAAAAGGCTAAGTACATGACAAAAAAATAAATTATTATTAAAGGGAACAAACAGAGACGCAAGCTCATTTCGTCAAAATGATTTTGTTTCATTAATCTTTATCTTGCTACCTTCTATTTACAAGTTGTCAGGGTTAACCATAACTACAGGTCGGCCATGTCACGGGCAAGTTTTTCTTGCTCGAGCTCAGCAACCTTAGCCCTTAAGGCCGACAGCTCGCCTTGGAGACGAAGAGCTTCAGCTGCGGCGTCGGCGGCGCGGCTTCGTTCGTCCTGGAGTTGGGCCAGGGCGCTCTTCGCCGTCTTGGTCGCCCGCACCAGCTTCTCCTCGTGCTCGGTGACTTTAGCCTCGAGCTCAGTAGAGGCCTTCGTCGGGACGGCCGCTTGGTCCGCGGCTGCCTTCATCATCTCCTCCACCTTGGCTCGTTCGGCTTGGCGCTCTGGTCGACCGCGCACTCCTCCTCCACCGCCTTGTGTGCATGGTCGCGTTCGGTGTTGACGGCCTGGTCCAGTTCGAATGCATGGGTGGCCTCGAGCGTCTTCATCATCTGGCAGAGGGCGGCAAGCTCAGCAGAGTGGGCCGCCGCCTTGCGCCCGGCCTCCTCTTGCTCGATCGCCAAGGTCTCTATGAACTGAACTGCTGCTTCTCTCGCTCTTCCACCAAGTCAAGAAAGATCTTCAGTGCATCGGAATGCGTCTGATGACCTTGCAGCCCTTGGGCGACGAGTTCGATGCCCTGTGGAATTCGGAAGAACATAGTCTTTGTCAAAAAAGACTCAAACTAAGATTCATCAAGAGCAGGAGGAAGCTTCGTACCTAGCTAAGCTGGCCCTCGAAGTGCGCGGTGAGGTTCAACGAACTGCCTCGACGGCGTCGGTAGCGGTGCTACCCTTTTGCTGCCTTAGGGTTGCTGGCGAAGATCTTCAGGCACTCCACCGGCGGCGACTTTGACTCGGGCTTCCTCCCTCGGAGGGCTCGACCTGCCCCCAGGCCCGGTTCTGACAACCGGATCGGCCTCGACCTCCATGGTCGGAGCATCTCCATCTTCCTCTCCCACGGAGGTCTTGGCCCGGTCTTCGGCACGACCTTCCACGCTAGCCCCAGCCAAAACGCGGTCGACCTCGATGGCCGGGTTTGCCTCGACCGCGATGGATGGGACGACCACGGCAAGCATGGCTTGGGTAGCCTCGGCTACAGTAGCTGAGGCGTCCTGAGCATCGTCCTCTGCGGTAGCTTGGGCTGGCGTCGGCTTCGGAGGCCACGGCTTCAACGGCGTTGTCTTCGTCGGCCGTGGGCGAATCCCCGTCCTCGACCGGGTCGTCAAGCCCTTGCTCGAACTCGCCGGCCATGACCCAACTTTGTGGGCCCGTGGGGGTGGGATTCTGGCCCGCGTGTCAGCAGGGCACCAGCTCATAGGAGGCTTCTTCTCCTCCTCGGACTCGGACTTACCATGGACAACAGCCATGGTCAGGATGGGCAAGGGTTGAGCTTGAGCGCTCAGAGTTTGCGACAAGGAAAAACTACTAAGCTAAAGGCTGAAGGGAAACCATGCAATTGAAGAGATGATGGTGCACCTGAGTTAATAGCCTCCGCTTCGCAGGGGGCTGGCGAGGACATTGGCGCCCCGAGGGTGAAGAGGCATCCCTCCTTCGGGTGCCTTGAGCTAGAGACCTCGGAGCCCGCGGTGGCTCCAGGTCTCCCGTCGCAGAAGACCTAGGGCCCTGTGGTCGGGACCCATGGGTCGTCTGAGGACTTAAAGTCCTGGCGGCGGCTGCAGCACTTTGCTGCTGCAGAAGAAGGGTATGTCAGAGAATGAAGAAACATGAATAAGAACTTGGGGGCTCGGCCATGGGAAAGCTTACCATTGTGCGGTCGCCCCATTCGACGTGTTGTTTCTTTGAATCCCTGCCACCTGCTCCGTCCGGGAGTGGCCTCTTGCCCACCTTCTTGCCCTTGTTCGCCCCGGGCAGCGGTAGCATCCTCTTCGCCGTCTGAAACAACTCTTGGTTGTCCTACGGGCACATCTAAAGGTCAGGGAAAGCCCTGAGCATACACAAGCTGAGACTTGACTTGAATTGACTTACCTTGGCGCTCTGGCATAGCACATTCTTTGGGATGGGGTCATTGATGGTGTAGTCATGCGCTGCCTTCCCGAACATCTCGGTCATCCTAGCCGTGATCCAGGATTCCTTCAGCGCTGCTGGAAAGACAAAGTCGTAAGAGAAGTCTAAAGATCGAGCTCGAGCGAGCTTCGGAATAGGAAGAATTACCAGATGTACCCTCCTGAGTGAGGTGCACCCTCTTTCGCAGAGGGAACACCCGGCCCCGCAAGAAGTCATTGGCAATGGCCTGCTCGGTTAGGCCGCGCGTAGCGCAGATGTGGATGGCAGCGATAGCCTCTTGGTCGAGCTCGGGTTATGCGCCTCTTGCGGTGATGGGGGTTCACAGATGCGCTTGTACCGTCTTCACCCTCTTGAGTAGAACCACCACTCGGTCCATGGACCAAGGGAGTCCTGAGCACGGATTTAGGGAAAGGACCAAGGAGTCCTACCCACAGCTGAAAGTAGAAGCATCCGACCACGGGGTCCATCCCGGTGCGGAATAAGGAAAAGAAGCGAAAGAAAAGAGAGGGGGTGGGAAGGATCCCAAGGAACCCCTCACACAGATGGGAGAAGATGGAAAGGAGGAGGATAGAATTTGGCACCAGATTGATGAGTTCAATCTTGCATTGGGCGAGAACTTCCGCCATGAAGTCGCTCTCCAGCGTCCGCAAGCCAAAGAGCATGTAATGCTCGGTGCTGATGAGCTCATCGTCCCGTGGCTACGGCTCGGTCTCTCCACCCGGCAGCCGCCACATCGCTGGATCCAGCAACCCCAAGTTTTTAAACTCCTTCATCCTCGTCATCGACAAGGAACTCTTTCCGAGCTTGGCCATGACGGTCGCTTGATGTTTGGTCGGAGGAAGAAGAGGTGGCTTGGGCAGAAGGTTGGGAGGCGAAGATTGCAGGAAAACCGAGAGATTTTCGGGGTCATGTTGGCTCAGGTTTTATAAGCCCTGTTCATTGTCGGTTGAAGGCTAAGGCATCTCAAAAGGCATGCCGGTGGCAATTTGACAGGCGTAATTAAGGATTGGGCGGCGGGGTCGGCGTTCTGCTACAGCGGTTCATTGCTCGATCATATCCATACCAAGATTCGAAGTCCAAGGGTGCAGTGTAGCAGTCTTTGAAGCCGTTTCGTTGGTCTCTGCCCGATCTCGACCTTGAGCTCGGGGTGACCTGGAGACCGTCCCCTTCATCCATGTCGTGAGGCTCGAGGTCGTTCCAAGTGTCTTTCACGACCTTGAGCCTCAGGGGCTAGCTGTCGGGGACTGAGAAACCTCTAACAGGACAAAGCATGGTCAACGGGGCCCCTAGCTCGGGGTTGAGCCGCAAGGCTTCCGACCACGACCTGGGCTGTGCGGCTCCCGCACGACCTCGAGCTTGGGAGGCGCAGATTCAGCTCTCGCTCGGGGTAGTTTAGCCCAAGACCCAGGACGTGCGTTTACTCGACGGTTACCAAGACCTTGAATGCCGGAGTGAAGGCAGACGTGGGCGATAGATGCGGGATGGTTATGACCCACCTTCAGTGCGCATCATACCACTACTCAGGGAATCTCTCCCGACCGTTTCTGGTAACGGCCGGGAGAGGTATAAAACCCCCTAAGGCAGATCGGTAGGGCGCAAGCAAGGCAATCGAAGCAACAAGACAATGGACACAGCCAGCGTAGAATTCACCAGAGCTCGCGCTGTAGAGCAAACATTTGTACTCAAGCATAGTGAAAATCCTTGCCTCAGGGCAAGACTGGAGTAGAGCTTTTACCTTCACAGGGGCTCAAACCAGTATAATCCTCTGTGTCTGGCTCGTTTTTCTCTTTCCCTCGACCAACGAAACAACGAACCTATCTCCTTGGTGAGCGAAGCTTGTTTTTGGGTCCCTCATTCACTCTAATCCATTTACTCATTTGCGGTCAGGCGATCCCGATCGTCGACACTTGATTTCCCACCATGGCCTGGATCCGTATTGTTTCATAATCTTCTGTGCCTGTTAAAGCGTGTACAGATAGTTTATATTGTTCCTGTTCAGCTTCATTGTCAGCCTCCTCCAATGCGTGCAATACCTCTTCTGTCAGATGCTCAGAGTAATCCTGAACTTCCAGAGCATGAACATGCAATGCCAGCATTGGTTTGCATTGATGGTCTTTGTCAAACTTTTCACCACATTTTGAAACACAACCCGTGAGCACGTCGATATTCTCACAATTGACGAGGTCATGATAATTCATCAGATGCAAGTTTTGGCGGCCCCAGTGCATTGTCAAAATGGCATGTCACTCCATATTTATGAATCAGTGCTGCTTTCTGATGTTTAGCTTTCAATTTGTCCCACTTTTCCTCCTGAATCTGTGCTAACAAAAAGGCTTTCCTGATAGATTCTGGCAATTGAATTTCTACATCATATTAGAGTTCTTCTTTCAAGCCCAGAATGAAATGATGGATGAAAAACTCTTCAGTGCAAGATTTATTATATGCTTTCACTTTGTACATTATCTTCTCAAACTGATTTCTGTATTCTGATACAGTTCCCGATTGCTTCACTTGTATCAACTCTCTGATGAATCGTCGAGAATCAAACACTCCAAACTCCATATCCACTACCAGCATAAACTGTTCCCAACCCCTCACTACCAGCATAAACTGTTCCCAACCACTCACTAGGTGTTCTTCCTGATACATCTACAACCACATGGCAGTGTTGCCCTCCATATGCATAGCAGCGGCTATCACCCACATGGATTCATCAATATTATACATTTTGAAATACTGGAGACAACGATTCTTCCATATTCAAGGTTCTTCTCTAGAAAATTGAGGGAAGGATAACTTCGGAAGAGGCATTTTCTTGTCCATGGGCCATGTTTCTGTTACCTGAGTAGAGGAAGAACGTTCTGATTTCGGAACGTCCAACCCAAATCTCAATGGAGGTAGAGGGCATCTCCTTAACAAACCCACTGAAGTGGCTGTTAGTTCACCCGCTTGAGTTGCTGCTGGCTTGTGTATTGGATTGGGTGTGCTCAACCCATTCCCTCTTCTGATCGAGGAAGGTTTGGTGCCGACTGATTCTCCTTCATCGAGTTCATCATCTTCTGAAATTGGTCAAGTAATCCCATGATTACCATGTTGTGTTCCTCAACCTGAGCTTGGATGAGCGGAATCGCCTCCACCGGCTTGATCTTTTCCACAATAAACTCGAGATTAGCCTTCAACGACTCCCATCGTTCATCCATCTTTTACCATTTTTCCTCTGCCTAGTTCGTAACCTCCCCCATCGCTTCTAGGACCAATTTAGTTTGCACTGATGACTTCGGCGACGCCGTGGTGATTCTTCCAGTTGAACCAACCAATCCAAAAAAGTGAACTCAGATGCAAATCTGAGACTTTCCTATCGCGGGATTTTATAGTTCAACGAAAAAATTTCTCCTGGAATCACCAGGCTTTGATACCAAGATGTGATGTTTTTCAACCTCCAGCTAAAGACAAACACACAAATAAGCACAAACAGAGAAGAACAAAGGTTCTAGAAGAAGAGGGTTGAGACGAGAAGGATAGATGAACACGCAAGAAGACACTACAAGAAAAGTGATTATCTGTGACGAAAACGTCGTGATGTTGTCAATTTTTGTCATGGAAAATCTATTTTCTATGACAATTTGTTTATGTTCGTCATTAATTGTATCAGGCGCCGTCGCCCCATGTACTTTTGTGACGAAATATAAAATTTCATCATGAAACCATAATACAAATCGTCATAAAAAATGAATGGTTGTTTATCTTAGATTAACGTCAAACATAAGTCTGTATTGTGACGATATGCTTTTTCATCATGGAGGCATGGCCTATCGAGAGGCTATATCTAGAGGGCCCCCTGTCCGAGGTGGCCTTGTTGTCTGACTTGGCCTTGTGGAATGTCGGAGTCTATACGTAGTTTAATGAAAATATGGCAAATACCAATTTTTAATAAGGGCAAAAAGAGGTTAGGTGGAAATTCAAATAGAAATCTACTACACAAAAAGGTGGGATTTTGCTTTAGAGTTTCTTGATTGCATGTGTTTTGTTACGAATTCAAGATACAAAAATTATTTGGATTTATAAAATTGAGATATAAATCATTCTATGGTTAGTCATGTGCATGCAGAGTTTATTTCTAAATGTTTTTGTAATTTAAAGTTTGATTTAATTTTAGAAATAGAAAAACAAAAAAAATAGATTAGTAAACTACTGCCCTCTCGATCTTTTGTGTCACGATTTATTTTAATGTATACATTGATTTACCCTATTTTATATTTTTATTTATTTATTTACTCATTTATATATCTCTACGCCTCCTTTCTACTGGTGCCGCTGCCTGGTTGTCCCCCCATCGTCCTCCTCCTCGCGTCGATCTGCGCTCGGGCGCCGCCGTCGATCTTGGCTTCTGGGCTTCCCCTCTCCTCTCTCTCTTCACGCGCTGGCCGCACTTCTCTTCTACTCGCCGACGCCTCCACTGGTGCCCCTCGGTCTCCCTCATTATGTCGCCAGCCTCTAGATCCATGGGATCCGGCCATCCTCCCCGGCGTTGATGGCCTCTCCTTTCTGTCGAGTTAAGTGAATCCAATTCCTTCCCTGTTTTCCTTACTCTTCCTCTTCTTCCCCCTCCTCGGCTCACCCCATTTTCTTCTTCTCTTTTTCTAGGTTTTACCCTAGCAGTTGCAGCCGGGCTTGGGCCCTCGTCGTCGCCAGCCTTATGGCCACCCCTTCGGTTCTGGCACTCCCCCCAAGCTAAGTAACCGACCCCCTTCCTTTCTACTGATTCCTTCGAAATACACAAGCCATGTATTTGATTAACCATGCACTGCCTAGTATGAGTGTGAAATAAATTCTTAGAAGCAAGAATGTGTCCATGTGTGTTATCCGAATCTTCCTGAGTCAAGTATTTGCATGTGCTTGTGTTATTGATTATTGGATCCTTGATATAGCTAGTATTGGGTTTTAGTATGTAGGGTTATGCAATGAGAGCACTGGGGTTTTGAGTGTTCATGTTAAAACAGAGAAGATACTTGATTCGCAGGATTTCTTTTGAGTGAGTAGTGTAGAAGTTACTCATTTCTGTAGTGAACATATACTAGTTTTACTTTTTGGATTTGAATAGATGTGGTTGAAGATTCTATGTGGTGATATCTGTCCAATTTAATTACAAATAAGAAGTATTTAGAGTTAGACTTCATATGCCTAAATTCTGAGTGCTTGTGCTGTGAATTAGCAAAACATGCTCATTATTTCAGACTAGGCCAGCGATAGCCGTTATTAATTGATGCAGCTTAAGTCTTAACCGAATGTAATCTAGAGTTAATTAGCTTTCAGATTTTATTTTCTTGTGTTTGATTGTCAGAAATGGAGCCTAGAAGGTGTAACTGATCTGTCATGTGCCAAAAGGAAGATATGTACATTTGGTTTTGTATCCGTTTGTAACTAAATGATGTAAGGTCTTGAAAATAAATCTTTGTTATAATAAGTTCATACTGACGTTTTGAAATCTAAAGGCAGAGAGCAATGCATGTATTTGAAGATTTGCATATACATGCTTAAGGCATAGAAAAGACGCTAAGGCTATTTATGACATAGTTAACTCCTTACTGTATGTGATCCCAATTTAAGTAGCTGCACGCCGGAGGACATCTTATGTGCTTCACAGTGATGTTTACGCCTTCCAAGCAATAGGGTCTCGAGAATATAGTGCACTGTTTTGCTGAAAGAGCACATAGATAATCAGGCTATGTATCTTTCTGTGCTTAAATGATTCAAGTTCTAGGAATTTCATTTATGTATATTTAATATCATCTTGAATTTTCAGATTAGCAAGTATTACTTGAATTTGGGTTCTGCACATTCTTATTGTAAGACATAAGGAGATTGGTAGGGTGTATATATATATTTGACACTAAAGTAATATTTGATGCTTGCTGTTTTATGGTGGGGGGAGGGGGGGTTAGAGAGCAGAGCATGAATGCCTTGAGTTCCTTTGAGTAAAAAAATGCTATGTGCTTTCCAACCCTTACTGCTGAATGCACATTACTTCATTCCTTGAGTCAGAGTTTCAGAACTTATGTGTAGATTGGGGGGTGCTGACTCTTGAGCTCAAATCAGTGGCAATTACCAGGAGTAATTCTGCTGTTCAATTGGGTTCCTGTTATCTTCATTCATAACTAGTTTTTTCGTATATGAAAAGCTGTTTCTCGCTAGTTTCTGTAGGAAATGAATGACTCAAACATTTTTCTTTTAAATTGAAAATTGCATGCATTGAGCTCTGCATCTTTATGGTTCAGGTCATAACTGAAGAGCTTGGAATGAACCTTGAGAACTTTGAGCCTCCCATGTTGGGTTCATGCAAAAAGGTATGATAACCAGATGCCTGGTAGACTTTTATGTCTTTGCAAGTGATAACTGAACCTTGTAAATGTAGTCCTAGTGCAAGGTGTTAGTTCTTTATGTGTTGAAGAGCTTCTGATTTGGTAGAGTAATCATGAAACATGCATCATTCCCTTAGTTACAATTGTGCTAGCTAAATATAGGGTCAGGAAGAGCATAGAAATTTATTACCTTCATCCTTCATTTTTTAAGTTAGATAATATATATAGAATTGGAATTGATCAAGCCGTTTTAGCAAGCCTTCCACATGAGTGTAACAGATGCAAGTATGCTTTATAGCGTAGTGAAAGTGTAATCAGAAATGATGGACAATCATCGATGATTTTTTTAGTCTGTTGTGTTGTTTTTCAGAGTTCAATTCGTTCACCTATCTGGCATTCGAATTCTGATGCACAACTTATCATTAAAACACAGGATATCCATTACCTTCAGAAAAATGGATCTAGCAAAGCGTCCATTCAGTTTTAAAGATGATCCTGAACTGGTTAACATTACTCTAGAAGCAGCAGTACAAGAAACTGGCAGATCCTCAGATGAAGGCAAGGGCAAGCAGCCTGATGTACACATTAGGAATCTGAGCAAAACATCCAGAAGCAAGAGATCAAAAGGAAGAACATCTGCTGGAAAAGCTGGATTGGGCATTCTTGGAGACGAACCTCCTCAACATGCACAAACCCGTCACAGATAATTCGCCACAGCTAGGCTTGCATGGCCAGCCTACTATCTTTTGGTTTGAATGGCAGATTAGTAGTCTATTTCTTTTGCAATTTTTTGAGAATTTGTTTGTGTTGTATGAGATCTGAGGATAGAGATTTTTGAGAGGTTTGAGGTTATGCAGATCTTGATGTTTTGTTAGTTTGTATCAAAGTTTATGATTTGATTCCCACCTTTATAAATTTTAGATGTAATTGAATGGATTTGATTACTCTATAATTTAAATGGGTTGTTGATCTGTGCGAATGTGAAATCTGTTTTAATTCAGATGTGCGAGTGTTCAATGACGAAAATGCATATCCATGTGGCAATAATCTGTGACAAACAATTTCGTCATAAATAAAATGGTCAACGCTCATTTTGGCCAATCGGAGTGTTTTTTTATGACGAATTTAACATTTTTCGTGACGTTTTAGGTACAATTAATGACGGTTATATTCGTCATAGAAGTGATCTCTTTGCTGACAAAAATGTAATTCGTCATAGAAAAGTTGATTTTTTATGACGAAAATAAGCAATTCGTCATTGAAAACTTTCTATGACGAACTTTCTATGACAAGTTGAATTTCGTCATAAAAAATCTACAATGATGATTTTGGGACTACCGATGACGACTTTGGACCATCATTAAAAATTACTTTTCTTGTAGTGAGAGGAACTCATTTCATTTCTTGTTCTCCACTCCATCTATTTATAGCCTTTATATAGCCTCTTACAATTAGTTACCTGATTACAGAGTTATGGCTACAGTAAATCATGATAATACTATTCACCATCATGAGCTATCACGCACCGTTGATTCATTTCCCGCTCCCATCTATCCCTTCGTTGCTTCTTTTCGATGCGCTCCTTCCTTTGCAACTTTCAGCGCCATATCTTCAACTCCAGTCTGGACTCACCTCGTGACAGGCGCTTGGAGCCAAGAGGCAGTGGTGGTGCTCGAGCCTGGCGGCTGAGGAGAAGAAGTGGCGACCACGTGGAAGAAATAGATCAGAGAGTTGGGGAAGAAGCTAGAAGGCAATGGCTGGGCAAAAGAAATGGGGTTAAGTGTGGTAGGAATTGAGAGATGGGGTTAGGTTTAGGTGAGAGGAAACCGGCCGGGCCAAATGGGCTGAAGGAAATGGGCCGATATGGCTGAAAAAATATAATATTAGTAAATAGGTAAATAGTAAGAATATATATATGATAAAATAATAATAATAATAAATAAATAAAATATATCTATATCTCAACTGGGTCTAAAATAAAAATAAAATAAAATGAATCAACAAAATAGTAAAAGATAAATATTTCATTTTTCTAAATTAATTCAAATAAAAACATTTAGACAAAACATCAGATGCACAAAACTTACCATAAAAGTGACTTATGTCATAATTTTATAAATTCAAATAATTTTTGCATCTTGAATTCATAACAAAACATATGCAATCAAGAAACTCTAAATCTAAATCACACATCTTCTGTGTAGTAGATTTCTATTTGATTTTTCCATCTGATTTCTTTTTTTCCTATTTAAAAGTTGTTATTTGCTATATTTTCATCGATCTACGTGTAGACTCCAATGTTCCAACGTCTGTCGCAATCGACTCTAACTTTACGACTGAAATCAACAAGCAAGGCAAGCACCCCTTTGACCATATTGATCATAGTTTTACAAATGTTTTATTAAATATTTTACTGCATGCGTATGTTCATTAAACTTTGCTATATTGTGGGCAATGGTAGTTAGACCAATAGACTCATGGAACTTCCCTGATAAGTATTGATATGCGAATCTTGATAAACTTAGAATTAACGTTAGACAATATATATAATGTCACTTTGGATATATGCGATTTAATAATCATACTTAGCCATCACTAGTAGAAATTTGCACATCTATGACATTTTCCTCATGACGTTCTAAAAATTTGTCATTGAATAGCATCTATCTATGACGAACTTTTGTGATTTGTCATGGATCGTTGGTGATGGAGCTCAGCCACTAAAAGTTATGACGAAAGTCAGGAAAGCATCATAGAACAACACAATTTTTTGTCACACATCATACACGCCATTCACAGCACCCATTTGTAACGCTACTGTATTAAATTGTGACGAGGGCGGCTCATCATAGAACGATTCGGCATCGATGATGAAATGTATTTCATCATAAGTATGTTTGACTACTGAGTTCATGTCGTACTTATTCCCGGATTTTGGTGTGCATACTTATTCCCAAGGATTTTGGTGCGATATCGGCATGTTATTAAGTTTAAGTCCATATTACATTTGCAAAGAGAAGTTCTTACATGAAGGGGTTATCTTCTTTGGCCTAGTGGCAGCAGGAATTGCAGGATATGAAGTGTACAAGTCTGAGGATCCAGTCACGAATGATGTGGGCAACACGCAAGTTAATTATCTGCTCAAAACTCTAGGCTGGCATCTAATTCTCTTCTGCTTTTGTGCGTACAGAGCTACATGGATTTAGACATCCGTGCCATCATGGCTCAGTACATGCCCCTGGACAACCAAGGTGAAATTCCAAATCGCAACGATCCTATGTGTAGCAGCATACTAAGACCATCCTGTAAATTCCTAGACCAACTCGCAACCATTAGCTTTCTGTAGCTTGGCATGCCACCGACTTAATAATTCGCATTACCTCTTTCCTTTCATCAGAAAAGAGGTGGAAAGCTCATGTGGTCTTTGCTCTATTTTTTTTTCTTCTTCCTGGAGATGTGCATCGTCTTATTTCTCTCCTCCTCGTACTTGAGATGCTGCAAAGTGTTGGGTCATTGTATGAAGGGGGACGACATATATGTAGTCACACATAATATGAGTTTTATGGTAATTAAAAGTGTTAATTAAATTCAGATACATGACAAAAACTTGAGTTCACATCTCATAAGTTTTATGGTCATCCATATTGAAGCATAACTTTGAAATAACAAAATACAAATTAATCATCATCTGACATGTCATCTTTTGCATTTAAGTTGGCACTGTCACTACAATCTTACTGTCTGATGTCATCTTGGACATTTCATCCCCACTGTCTTGGGACATGTTAACTTGCCTATTACTTATTACAAGGTCTTCTAAATTAGCTTCAATAATAGTGACTTCTCCAACATCCTGCCAATGGTGCAGAACTTCCTCGGAATCACCTTCTTGCACTTCATGCTCTGTATCAGAGCAATGGTCATCTTGGTGTACGTCAGAACAGTGACCATCCTCTTGAGCCACATTATACATATCCCTATGTTCAAATTTCTGCACAATTCGCCATCCTATGCCCAAAGAGGTGCCCTGCAAGTAAAATATCTTTTTCGATTGAGTTGCTAAAATGAAAGGGTCAGACTTGTACCAAAATGACTGGATGTTGATGGATTTGAAATGTCCATCATCTCTAATGCCTCTTGTCTTGCCAAACTGATTGAACCAATCACATCGGAATAGAACCACCGATCGACGGACATCTAGAGTGGAGTTATATTGCAAATCAATAATCTCCCTAAGGACACCATAAAATTCAATGTTCTCCCCATCATATGTACCATCAGTCATGACACCACTATTCTGTGTCTGGAGGTATTTCTCACGATCTACGGTGCTATACCGGACTCCATTTACAATGCAAGTTGCACAGCTCTTGACTCGGAGATTAGGACCACATGACAGTGCATACAGTCCTTCGCTGACCTCTTCTGGTTTGTCTTTCCACAGCTTCTTGATTTGAGATACAAGAAAAGTACACAAGTCATCTCCAATGTGAAAATTCATACAAAATTGCTATTCATAAACTATGTATTACTTACATGACTCCTAAACCATTTAGGAAATCCTTTTTGAAGCCTTTTGTCAACATCATGTGCCTCTTCTTTGTCTAACTCTTCTCTGTACATGCTGCATGACATAGTGACACAATCATTAGGTAAAATTTATATTTAATACACGAAATGACAAATCAGCATATATAAATGAAACTTACTCCAAATATGGCTCAACCTCCTCACAGTTATTTAGCACATACCAAACTAGCTGGGCCATGACTTTATCATCGATGTACTGTACCCTATTGGCTCCTATGAGTTTAACACCATGCATAAAAACAGAGGTGTCACCATCGAATGGCTCATCTCCACTACCGACGTCCCGATTAAATCTAGTATCAACATCCTCCATGTACCTTGAACAAAATGTCAAGGTGTCACTTGCTACATAAGCCTCAGCAATTGATCCTTCAGGCCTAGCCCTGTTCCTCATCGAATTCTTGAAAGTGCCCAGTCGTCGTTCTATTGGGTACATCCATCCATATTGTACAGGTCCTCTAAGTAGTGCCTCATTAGGTAGATGGACAGCCAAGTGCACCATCACATCAAAGAAGGCCGGAGGAAAAAATTTCTCAAGCTTGCATAGGATTAGTGGGATATCTTTTTTCAGCCGTTTCACAACATCTATCCTCAGATTTCTACTACACAATTCCTTGAAGAAGTTCCCGAACTCTGCAATTGCTTGGTATACATCCTTGCCCACAAATCCTCTTATGCCGGCAGGTATGATTCTTTGCAGAAGGACATGGCAATCATGAGTTTTCAGCCCCTGTACCTTAGAACCATCCGCACTTATGCATCTTGCTATGTTGGCTGCATATCCATGTGGAAACTTGACACCTTTGAGGAACTTGCAAAACTCAATTCTTTGTTCCTTCTTCAAGATATAGCAAGCTTGTGGGATACGAACCGAATTGCCATCTTGCTGTAAGTGCAATGTAATACCGCAAAATCGTTTTACTGGGTTTTGGCCGGAAGTGTCTTTATTTCCTTGAAATTTAAGGGTTTATTCTGGAGAATAGTTTTGTCACCTCGCAGTTTATTAAAGGTTTTGAGTTTTTCCGTGAAATAATTATCGGAATGGGTGTTTTCTCCGTCTTTGTTTAGTTTTACGGCGAAGTTGTCTATCCCGACAATTGTCGGTTCGCTAATGGTTAAAAAGTGAATGTTGGTTTTAGGAGGGTTTTTGGGAAATTTTTCCCCTCATCTAACCTCTCTCTTCCTTGTAATTTTGTGTGGTTGTCAATCTTGAGGGAAGATATTTTCCTTTGGTGCCGACTCCTCCAGTCTCGGTCGCCTCCAACCTGGCGATTTTCCCGGTCTTGCCCATTGCTTCCTCTTGGCGATCTCCTCCGGCCTTCTCCTGTTGCGTTTCTCCTCGGTGTTTCCTCGATCGCTGCTCTTCCTCCGCTTTGGCGCAAGGCTAAGGCTGGCTCACCACCGGCACCACCACCGCGCTGCTTCCTCTGGTGGTGCTCCACCAACCGGCAAGCAAGCCGGCCCGGCCGCTTCGCCCTGAGTCCCCTGCCGCCGCCGCCTCCCTCCTCCCTAGACTCCTCCTGCCGGCGCCTCTCCCATGCGACCTTCCCCTGGCTCCTTGCTGCCGGCGCTGCCCTGGAGCCGCCCCTACTGCTGGCGCTGCCTGGGAGCACCCTCTTCTGATGGCGACCGACCGAGTCTCGCTGCTCCACCCCATGGTCGGCACCTCCTTCCTCTTCTCCTTTGGGGTAAGTAGAAGTGAAGCTTTAGTGTGGATGAATGTTGTAGCTAAGGTGTTCGAGGAAATGCCTAGAAGGGTTATTTAGTTGATATTTCATTCCTTGCTATCCAGATTTGAGGTAGTATGTTGTGACTGATTTTAATGCATATAGTAGCACCTCCTTTAGTTATTCCTTGTTCTTTGCTAAAGAATGCTAGTGATGGTGCATGCATTTAGTTGCTAAAGTGGATCTTGATGTATGGCATGACCAAGTAGAGAGTAGTGCATAGATATGTTTAGCATTATATTTCATCTTGGCATTACTTAAACAAGAAATTTCTTGTGTTGGTTGGTACGGTGTGATAATGTTGGTTTATTATCTGGGGAGGTATTTGCGGTCAAGGCGTGTAAGATTAAAATGATCAACTTCTTGTGAAATGTGATTAATATGTGTTCGGTAGTACTTCCTACTTGATCTCACCCTATAGAAAATAGGATCTTACTCGGACATAGAACCATGTTATTAACTTAATATGTGGTTTTCACTCATGGTAGATGCTCCAACGTATTTAATTGTCATGTTTAGCTCAACAGCCTTAAATGATGTGGCTAGAAACGAAAGGCGGCGGGGTTTTAGCTAGTTGTCTGAATGTCGGGCTTGTGTCACTAGAGTATATATCGCCGAATTAGTGGCAATATTCACCAAGAATGAATTTTGAGTATTGTTTTGTTCATTAGGGTTGGAGGTTTCTCATATCGCAAGCGGGATGTCATTTATCGCCGAGGTTAAAGGCAAGTGCGTTGTGTGGTTGAGTATGGTTGTGTGTTAATACGTGTTATTCTCGCAATACTCCATATATGCTGCAAGTGACAGTTTAAGAATGTAATAATAACAAGCTTTTTGCTTGTTCTTGGTGCAATGTCAATGACATGGATCTGTGACACCATATCGGAACTGGATTTGGTAGTACTCTTATCTCATGCATGTTTGTATTTGTATTATCGATGCATGTGTTGACTGCTTGTGTTATAATCTATTGAACTATGAGTCGACACATTTAGTCTTATACATGTTGTCCATTCTGTTAGAAGAGTCTGCTTTGAATCACTTATTTTCATAGTACTAGTGTAGTGCAGGTCTATGCATCATATCTCGTATCCATTTGGTTTGTTTTTCTTAGCTAAATGTTATGCTTTGGTTTTGCATACTTTTAGTATCAAGTAAACTGAACTTGTTCACATAAGTCATCTGCATAAGGTGAATAAATCTCATCCCTTTGGGCCGTCTATACGACTAGGGAAAATAAATAAAATCATTCCCTATTCTGTTGTTTTTTACCAATTGGTGTTTCGGTTCCAACTAATGGTTCTACTGGTGGTCTTGATTTCAAGAAAAATAAGGGGAATTAGCTTTTGGGGCTTCTGTTGGTTCTAGCCTGCTCTTAAGCACGGATGCAACTGGTAGGATTTCATTATATATGAAAAATTCATTTCTGTAAGTGTCTCTCTGGAAACGATCCTGTAAGGGCATGGCTCATCTTTGATTATCTGTGTGGGAATATTGAGTAGATACACAGGTGCACTGCACAAAATGCTAATTCAATTTTTAGGAAATGTGTGCTAGTGTTGGCAATGAATGAAGGGTTGCATTTCATTCATGTAAATTGCATTGTGCATTCATTAAAGGAGGAGGCGACCCATTCTGATGCGGGCCTCTGTGTTCACACGTAGTGAACACGAAAGTCCTACCTCGTAGTCCCATTTATCGAGGTGAATGGGAGCGAGTCAGTAAGAGTAGGCCCCGCCACGGGATGGTTGGGATTGAGGGTGCACACCGACGGGTGTGCACTCACTATACCTTAGATACGCTATGACAATGTGCATTATGAAAATGCATGGTGCATTCATTTTTTGATTCATGAGAAAAAAGGGATGAGAGCATAAAAGCATTGCATTGTGTGTTGAAATTGGTAAATGTTAATTGATGAAAAGGGGAAATGACAAGTTGAGGATTGAGTCGTGGACTCATCCTGAAACGATTATTGAGGCGTGAGTATGGTTTAGTTACGTCTCCGAGTTGTATGTGGTAAATGGGGATAGATACTGCTTCTTCTACTGGATGATTTCAATTAAGTATTGGTTATGTCAAATGATGAAGTAGTTGTGCTCTTATGTTTGGTTTTATATGAATTCAAACTGTTTCTTTTATTTACGGATATCAATTAAAGAAACTTTTACTCTAAGTCTTAAAGCAGTTATATTCTAGACGAATTCATTACTTTTCATACTTGATTGCACTTTGCTGAGTCTTGGACTCACGCTTGCTGTTTCTTGTTTTAGGTACTTTGAAGCTGACTCGCCGGGATGGGAGTAGAGCACGTGCACGAATTCGGTCACCATCAAAACATTTAATCGATTTGTAAAATCTGGTTGTATTAATTGTGGTTGTATTATGTTGTTCGTCGTGGTGTAGTTAGTAATTTCTATTGGATGTGCGATTGGTTAACTAAGGACTTACTAGAATGATATTATATAATTGCAATCTGTTTTACATCTCACGAGTGGATGTCCTACTTTCTAGAGAGGTCATGCGAAATTTTGTAAATTTCGGTGGCTTAGTTTAAGCCGGTTTTAAGAGTTTTGAGGTTGTTTTAGTCTTTTCAGAGAGGTGTCGTTAGTTAATTAGAGGGTTGGTAGCATCCGTGGCGTATGGGCTCCGGTGTTACTGATTGGTATCGAGCGGGCTTGTGTCCGTGGTGCTTGAATGTAGTGAGTAATTCTAGAATGAATTAAAATTTTGCTGTATGAAAATAGAAACATGGTTTAGATTGAACCTTTAAAATGTGGCCCTAGGGCAATAACCTTAAAACTTGATGTATAATGGTTAATTAATTTAAAACTTGACATACTCTGATGCACAGTAGGAAAGGGATGGGTTATCGTTGAGTTGTGCTACAATGTTTATTTTGTTATTGATGCTATGTTGATACTTGTGATTATGTAATTTGTTAGTTTGATAATGCTATGGTAGTATTTACCGCTATGCTTTTGAAGTGGTAGATTTCTTAGTAGGGTCCGGTGGGACTCCTTGTGCCGAAGGGATTTCGGCCTCATTGTGTGGATGTGTTGGTCGGTGTGGCAGTTGAGAGCCGCACCGGAGGATTCATAACCTCGTGCGAGGAGGGTCGTTATTCCTTTGGTGTAAATTAGAGAGTTGATGGAATTCGTTTTGGGTTTATCTTCTTTAGACTTCTCGGTTTTAAAACCAAGAAAAGGGTATTGTTTTGCGCCTCTTTTGGTTGCCTTGCGGAGAAAGTTACTGATTTCTTCTTGTGTTGGACATTCTCCCAGTTTAAAAGGAGTCGTTGTTCTTCTGTTGTAGATGGGAGAATGGATGGAGTAAGTTTTCCGGGCTTTGACTTATTTGGTCTTTTTGGGTTTGAGTCAAAGAAAAAAAGGTTTGGTGTGGCGCCCCATTGGTTGAGGGCGAGGAAAGACCTGGATTTCTTCGTGTTGTCGTTCTCCAAATTGAAGTTTTGAAAAAAAAAGTGTAATTCGATCGAGTCGCTTTTCCTTTCCGTGAATTTATTTGTGTAACTCCCTTCCTCCGTGGAATTTTGGAATTTGATGATTCGGAGATCTTGTGCAAGGTATGGATACTACGACCTAGAAGGAGGTTGTAGTTAAAGTGCGAAGAATCATGGGATTGAGTATGTCGGAGCCTGGTTGCTCCTATCACTGGATGGTCTTAGAATTAATTTGGGTGATTTATGTCTCGTGGAGACATTATCCAATTATTGGAGACTTGAGTAGTTTGATACAGCGGGTTGTCGTATAGATGGCAAGAAGGAAATATGGATGGCAGATGTTAACCTTATTAATAGGTTGATTAGGGATAAAGTCAACTTGTTTTCCCTTGATGAGTATTATGGAAGAGAATTGGTTTAATGATGGTGATATCCTTTCCAAATGCGGTGGTAAGGTGAGCTTAAGTTTGATTGCACATGAAATCGGGTGGTCGGGGAAATTTCTTGGCCGTATGACTTTGGATTAAGGCATTCGATCGGATGTGTGATGGAAATTGCCTGTTAGTTGGGTTTCGCCAAGTGGCGAAGTTAGCGGGTGAAAGATTTTGAGGAAGAAGGAATGCATACTTATGGCATGGTGTGATGATAGTCTGTGGACTAGCTATTTAAAGGAATTAAATAGATGTAATGGAAAATGTTGGAAGTTCTAGGCTGGGAACTATTGGCATCTCTAGTTCAATTGGAGCTGGACTTAAATAAATGAGAATGATCTTTGTGAACGCGCTTAAAAGCTGAAGCTGATGATTAAGTCACAAGTGGTTATTGCTAATAAGGCGGGTTTTGTGAGACATGAATTCCCTTTTCTTTTGAAAGAAAAATTAGTGGTGGGTATAGATGTTGGATTTCAGGACCGGTTTGCTATTTCCGAAATGTTAGATTTGGGATTAGTGTAAGAGGTTTTGCTTGGATAAAAGTAAGATGATCTTCTTTGGATTTGTGTGTTGTGTTGCTTTTAATCGAGAGATTCTTTGATGTGAAGCTTTCCATCTTAGGGCTCAAGGTGAGGGAAATAGTTTATGTTGTTAAGAGGATGGAGTTCTCTTTGATTTTGTGACTGCTTTTGAATAAAGATTGTGTGAAGTTTCTCTTTTCAGTTGAGTGTTCCTAGTGGTGCATTTCATTGCATTGATTTCAAGTTGGGGGAAGTGATCAGTTTTGTAAGCAATTGAGTATTCGCTGATTGTTCTCTCGTCGGATTCTGGTTTTGCCTTCTTTGGATGAAAGCAAGAAGACGAGTCTAGTGTCATGTTAGACCTGGTTGTGAGGACTGCGGTTCTATGTCTTTGTAAGAGTGAGAGATATGTGATTTCGTTGTTTAGCTTGTTTGAGAGGATCAATTTGATCGCATTGATTGAAAAAAAAATGATAAAAGAGGTTCTTGAGATGTTCGAGATTTGAATTTGCCCTTGCGATTTGGCTTAGGAAAGGAAATAGAGTGATCATGGATTTTTGTTAAATTTTCTCCAAGGTGATGTATGTGGTTTATTGGTTTAAAGAGAATTGTATCTCTTTTGCATTCTAGCTAGAGTTAAAGATTGTGATTTGTTTGTGGTGTCGTGTTGAGTGTAGTAAAGAATTATACTCTTGGATTTGATTATGTAAGTAAAAAAAAAGAGTGAAGGCGAGACCCTCTTAAGACAAAGAACCAAGTGTAGTTTGGTATGATTTGGGAATTTTGGCTGTCTGCTCTGGTCTTGTGCCATGCCAATCTAAGGAGGAAAAGTGAATGTTGATTCGAAAAGGGATGGAATGAGTTAAGTTACTTGCTTCTTTTATTGGGAAGAGAAGTGGATTGAATTTTGGAGTTCCTCTTGCAAGAGAAATGCCCGGATTTGTTGTTTGAGAATCCTTGTTTTGTATTTTGTTTCCGTTGTTTTGTTGGTGTTCCTGTCGTGGTCAGAATTCGAGGTCGAATTCTGTTAAAGGGGGGAAGAGTGTAATACCGCAAAATCGTTTTACTGGGTTTTGGCCGAAGTGTCTTTATTTCCTTGAAATTTAAGGGTTTATTCTGGAGAATAGTTTTGTCACCTCGCAGTTTATTAAAGGTTTTGAGTTTTTCCGTGAAATAATTATCGGAATGGGTGTTTTCTCCGTGCTGTTTAGTTTTGCGGCAGGTTGTCTATCCTGACAATTGTCGGTTCGCGCTAATGGTTAAAAGCTGAATGTTGGTTTTTAGGAGGGGTTTTTGGGAAATTTTTCCCCCTCATCTAACCTCTCTCTTCCCTTGTAATTTTGTGTGGCTGTCAATCTTGGAGGGAAGATATTTTCCTTTGGTCACGACTCCTCCATCTCAAAGTCGCCCCAACCTGGCGATTTTCCCAAGGTTTGCCGCCCATTGCTTCCTCTTCTGGCGATCTCCTCGGCCTTCTCCTGGCTGCGTTTCTCCGGTGTTTCCTGATCTTTGCTCTTCCCTCCTTTGGCGCAAGGCTAAGGCCAGCTCAACCAGCACCACCACCGCTACCGCTTCCTCCCGGTGGTGCTCCACCTCCAACCGGCAAGCAAGAACCAGCGGTGGCGCCGCCTGCCGAGTCCTCGCCGCCGCCTCCTTCCCTCCTGGACTCCTCCTGCCGGCGCCTCTCCCATGCGACCTTCCTTGGCTCCTTCTTGCCGGGCGCTGCTCGAGCCGCCCTTCATCTTGGCGCCGCTCGAGCACCCTCTGTTGATGGCGACCTCGAGTCCCCTGCCGCTCCACCCCATGGTGGCACCTCCTTCCTCTTCTCCTTTGGGGTAAGTAGAAGTGAAGCTTTAGTGTGGATGAATGTTGTAGCTAAGGTGTTTGAGGAAATGCCTAGAAGGGTTATTTAGTTGATATTTCATTCCTTGCTATCCAGATTTGAGGTAGTATGTTGTGGTGATTTTAATGCATATAGTAGCACCTCCTTTAGTTATTCCTTGTTACCGCTAAAGAATGCTAGTGATGGTGCATGCATTTAGTTGCTAAAGTGGATCTTGATGTATGGCATGGTAGAAGTAGAGAGTAGTGCATAGATATGTTTAGCATTATATTTCATCTTGGCATTACTTAAACAAGAAATTTCTTGTGTTGGTTGTACGGTGTGATAATGTTGGTTTATTATATACGGGAGGTATTTGCGGTCAAGGCGTGTAAGATTAAAATGATCAACTTCTTGTGAAATGTGATTAATATGTGTTCGGTAGTACTTCCTACTTGATCTCACCCTATAGAAAATAGGATCTTACTCGGACATAGAACCATGTTATTAACTTAATATGTGGTTTTCACTCATGGTAGATGCTCCAACGTATTTAATTGTCATGTTTAGCTCAACGGCTTAAATGATGTGGCTAGAACGAAAGGCGAAAGGTGGTTTTAGCTAGTTGTCGGAATGTCGGGCTTGGTCACTAGAGTATATATCGCCGAATTAGTGGCAATATTCACGAAGAATGAATTTTGAGTATTGTTTTGTTCATTAGGGTTGGAGGTTTCTCATATCGCAAGCGGGATGTCATTTATCGCCGAGGTTAAAGGCAAGTCGTTGTGTGGTTGAGTATGGTTGTGTGTTAATACGTTATTCTCTCGCAATACTCCATATATGCTGCAAGTGACAGGTTTAAGAATGTAATAATAACAAGCTTTTTGCTTGTTCTTGGTGCAATGTCAATGACATGGATCTGTGACACCATATCGGAACCTGGATTTGGTAGTACTCTTATCTCATGCATGTTTGTATTTGTATTATCGATGCATGTGTTGACTGTTTGTGTTATAATCTATTGAACTATGAGTCTGACACATTTAGTCTTATACATGTTGTCCATTCTGTTAGAAGAGTCTGTTTTGAATCACTTATTTTCATAGTACTAGTGTAGTGCAGGTCTATGCATCATATCTGTATCCATTTGGTTTGTTTTTCTTAGCTAAATGTTATGCTTTGGTTTTGCATACTTTTAGTATCAAGTAAACTGAACTTGTTCACATAAGCTGTCCTGCATAAGGTGAATAAATCTCATCCCTTTGGGCCGTCTATACGGCTAGGGAAAATAAATAAAATCATCCCCTATTCTCGTTGTTTTTACCAATTGGTGTTTGGTTCCAACTAATGGTTCTCTTGGTGGTCTTGATTTCAAGAAAAATAAGGAATTAGCTTTTGGGGCTTCGTTGGTTCTAGCTTTGCGCTTAAGCACGGATGCAAGCTGGTAGGATTTCATTATATATGAAAAATTCATTTCGTAAGTGTCTCTCTGGAAACGATCCTGTAAGGGCATGGCTCATCTTTGATTATCGTGTGGGAATATTGAGTAGATACACAGTGCACCGCACAAAATGCTAATTCAATTTTTAGGAAATGTGTGCTAGTGTTGGCAATGAATGAAGGGTTGCATTTCATTCATGTAAATTGCATTGTGCATTCATTAAAGGAGGAGGCGACCCATTTCGACAGGGCCTCTGTGTTCACACGTAGTGAACACGAAAGTCCTACCTCGTAGTCCCATTTATCGAGGTGAATGGGAGCGAGTCAGTAAGAGTAGGCCCCGCCACGGGATGGTTGGGATTGAGGGTGCACACCGACGGGTGTGCACTCAGCTATACCGGTATACGCTATGACAATGTGCATTATGAAAATGCATGGTGCATTCATTTTTTGATTCATGAGAAAAAAGGGATGAGAGCATAAAAGCATTGCATTGTGTGTTGAAATTGGTAAATGTTAATTGATGAAAAGGGGAAATGACAAGTTGAGGATTGAGTCGTGGACTCATCCTGAAACGATTATTGAGGCGTGAGTATGGTTTAGTTACGCTCCGAGTTGTATGTGGTAAATGGGGATGATCTCGCTTCTTCTCTTGGATGATTTCAATTAAGTATTGGTTATGTCAAATGATGAAGTAGTTGTGCTCTTATGTTTGGTTTTATATGAATTCAAACTGTTTCTTTTATTTACGGATATCAATTAAAGAAACTTTTACTCTAAGTCTTAAAGCGCTTATATTCTAGATTTAATTCATTACTTTTCATACTTGATTGCACTTTCTTTGAGTCTTGGACTCACGCTTGTCGCTTTCTTGTTTTAGGTACTTTGAAGTCGACTCACGGGATGGGACTAGAGCACGTGCACGAATTCGGTCACCATCAAAACATTTAATCGATTTGTAAAATCTGGTTGTATTAATTGTGGTTGTATTATGTTGTTCGTCGTGGTGTAGTTAGTAATTTCTATTGGATGTGCGATTGGTTAACTAAGGACTTGCTAGAATGATATTATATAATTGCAACTGTTTTTCGTCATTCACGAGTGGATGTCCTACTTTCTAGAGAGGTCATGCCGAAATTTTGTAAATTTCGGTGGCTTAGTTTTAAGCCGGTTTTAAGAGTTTTGAGGTTGTTTTCAGTCTTTTCGTAGAGGTGTCGTTAGTTAATTAGAGGGTTGGTAGCATCCGTGGCGCGTATGGGCTCCGGGGTGTTACATGCATGTCATGTCTTATGCCCATATCATGCAAATCCAGCCTAGCATTGACTGTGTCCTTTGTCTTGCCCTCGATTTTGAGCAATGTGTCCAGAAGGTTGTCACATATATTTTTCTCTATGTGCATCACATCAAGAACATGTGGCAGCTTCAAGTCTTTCCAATACGGCAGCTTCCACAGACCTACTTTGCGGCTGAAAATTAGTGGCCCTCCATTCTCTCCATGCTTTCTTTTCTTACTTGTAGCATGCTTACCTGGCCTGACATCTTTCACCTTCTCTAGTTCATCCAGGACCTCCTCTATACTGAACTTTCCTGGCTCATCCTGGTTTTCATGATGTCCATCAAAAGCCAAGCTTCTTCGTCATGCGTGTGTCCTTGGAAGGTAACGACGGTGGCCAAGGTAACCTATCTTATTCCTTAGTCACCGTGACAATGGGTTTTTATCGCAATGAATACATGCATAATATCCTTTTGTAGTTCGCCCTGACAAGGTGCTCAAAGCTGGATAATCATGTATGCACCATAGCATGGTGGCACGAAGATTGAACTTTGCAGCACTAAATGCATCATAAGTTCTGACACCCTCCCAGAGTTCAAGCAATTCTTCTATAAGAGGCTCCAAGAATAAAACAAAATCCTTTCCCGGAGATGTTGGACCTGGGATCAGTAATGACATCATGCAGTTCGATGGATCGATGCATTCCCATGGTGGCAGACTTAAAGGCCTAACAAGCACAGGCCACATGCTATACGACGTGCTCATGTTGCCAAATGGATTGAAACCATCTGTGGCTAGGGCAAGCCTCAAGTTCCTTGCATCTTCTGCAAAAGTTGGATACTTCTGATCGAAGTCCTTCCATGCCTCCCCATCTGCTGGATGGCTCATTTCATTATCCACCAGCGTCCGCTTCATCTTGTGCCATTGGGTGTCCTCAGCTGTTCGTTTTGAGGCAAAGATCCTCTTCAACCTTGGTATAAGTGGAAAATGCCTCAATACCTTATGAGGAACCCGCTTGCTACCATCTGCATCTTCCCATCTAGATTCATCGCATATTGGGCACAAATCCATATTGGCATATTCCTTCCGAAACAACACACAATTATTCTTGCACACATGGATTGAGTTATATCCAAGGCCCAATTCACGAAGATATTTCTTTGCCTCGTCATATGATTTCGGTAATTGGCATTGAGGGAATGCTGAGGACAATAGCTTCAATAATGCAGTAAATGCCCTATTGCTGATTCGATAATAAGACTTCATATGGAGCAACCTCACTAGAAAGGAGAATCTTGAATGGTTAGATCCTGGGCAAAGTGACCACTTTGCATCTTCAAGGACTCTAGCAAACTTTGGCTACTGTCCATCTTCCTCTGCCGCTGTGTACAATTCTCCTATCAACTCTGGCACTCCGTTATCGTTGTCGTTGTCATGCTCTCCCACATCTATCCCATCATCATTATCTGATTCATGCACCTGCTCTGAATATACAACAACTTCAGCATCAACTAATTCCCCATGATGAGTCCACCGAGTGTATGTAGCTGACATCCCAAAAATATGTATGTGGTCATGCACTTCTTGCTGAGGCCGTAAATTCCGATTAAGACATCTACAACATGGGCAAAGTAATTCGATGTGTTCATCGAATCTTTGTCTAACAAATTCCATGAACTGTTTCACTCCTTCGATGTACGCAGTTGTGAATTGTCTCCCTTGTATCCATGTTCTGTCCATCTGTACCACCGTTTGGAAGACATGGGGATAAAATCACACACAATAATGTCTTGAGACAAAATCAAAACAAAACAAAATTGAATATGCACAGCCAGATCAAAGTTCAAAATTCCAATCTAATTAACTAAGGAATGTTGCCCATCGCTTCTCCATGGATCAAAGTTCAAAATCCCAGTCTAATTTCAGTGTCTAGTGACACTGATACACATAGTGTGGTATATGCTATCTTAAATACTAGTTTAATGCTTATTATAAGCAAATGGATCTATCATGACAGGATAAGACATGACAAGTATTTTTGTAGCCTACCAAACTGATACCACCCCTCACATGATGTTACATGACAATGTTCTTAATCTGAATTATACCCCCAATCCCCATAAAGTTTCTCAACAAACACGAAAAGGTTATGGAGGACAACAAGTGAAAGATTCAACATAATTCAACAATATAGGTACAAGCACAGGTTCTTTATCTGTCGACTTTAAAGTTCCTGTCGCACACTGAAAATGCATGTCACAGCCAGAGGAGAAGCTAAAAGATTCAACATTATAGGTACAAGCACAGGTTCTTTATTTCACCATCTATAAGTTTTATAGGTACAAGCACAGATTCAATAGATAGGAACTACAGATGTGCTGATATATCCTCAGGAGAACCAAAATCACTTGTGTAACTTTAAATTAGGTGACTCCAACATATCCTCAGGAGAACCAAAATCCTTCTCAATCTTGAGACCTACCTTCCAGTCGATGGTGTGGAAGGAGTCGATTATGATGATGACGAAGAAGTCTTGTTTGGGCCAGCCGATGTCGTCTCCCCCTGGGGCACCTATGCCGGTGCTAGCGAGTGTCCCCCTATATGTGGGAGATCGGAGAGGGAGGTGGGGCGGAGAGGGAGGCGGGTTGGAAAGGGAGGCGGAGAGGAAGATGGGCGGAGGCGAGAGGGAGGTCAGAGATGGGCCGGAGATGGAGGTGGGGCGGAGAGGGAGGCGGGTTGAAAAGGGAGGCGGAGAGGGAGCTGGGGCGGAGGTGGAGATGGGGCGGAGGTCAGAGATGGGAATCGATTGCAACTATTGGTTCTCCTTCAAAGAAGAAGAAGAAGAGAAGAGAAGGAATAAAGTCGCAAAGAAGAAGAGAAGGAATAAAGGAGAGGATCATATGCAGGAGAACGGTACTCGTACTGTGCAATAATGAGATTTTACCAATGTATAGCAAAATTTTATAGAGTTTTAACAGTGCAGTAGGTTTCATGTAAGTTCCAATGATGAAATAAGTTTTGTGAAATTTCAGGTTAAAAAATCATGGTTTCAAGAAGGCTTCAACACAATTTTTAAATAGATTTCAGCAAGTTTCACAAATTCAAATAAGTTTCAAAAGATTATGATGAAGTTTTAAAAATTCAAGCAAAAAAATTATCCTCATTTCATCAAGTTTCAGTTGGTTTCAGATAGTTTCAATATATTTTTAGAGTGTTTCAATTGGTCTAAAAAATGGTGCAGTTTAGTGTATGCTGTGTGCACCATGTAGTTATCAATATTTGTAAATACCGGCTGCTATGATCGGTATATACCATTTTGGTACGTAAACCGGTACAAAGTAGCTCTATGTACTGTACTGGTTTCGATACCAATCGATAGCGTTAATACCAGTCATACATGATGTAGTTATGTATGCTAGCTAGTATGTAGTTATGTACGCTTCTGGTTTGGTTCATGAGCTGCTTTGTATCTCTCTCTCTTTTCTATGTGCTTGATCTCCATATGCTTACTGCACACAAGTAATAAAAATTCACAAATCTCATAGAAGCAGAGCATTGAGCATTGAGCCTTAACCGACCAAGCCATCCTGTTTAGAGAAAGCAGAGCATTGAGTCGCTCCATCCAGTGTCATGTTCCTGACCAACAAGATGCAAATGCTCATCCACAACGTCCTCGATCCCATGTACAAGCACTCACACCTCCTCCGCCCAGATTACATGAGATTTTTTGGATATGGATCGGATATTGCTCTTTCCATATCCTAACCCATATTACATCGGATTTTTCGAATACGGATAACATCGGTACGTTTGGTTGCTTGAATGGAACCATCCTATCCTGGATCAAGTGATACAAATTTAAGGAATATTCCCTTCAGATGCTGAACCATCTCATTCACTCAAAACAATGGAACCAAATGGTATAGGATCATCTACTCCCATTCAACCTCATCCAATGAACCAAACACACCCTAATTGAATCGTATAAGATTTTCCTACCAATTACAAGACACGAATAAAATATGCTAATTAAAGTAGCTAGGTGAGGGAGGGAGTACCGGAGTAGTGGTGGGTGAGTGACTTACATCTCCAGCGAGCGAGCGGTTAATGTTGGAAAGAATGCCGCCACCGCATATCGTGAATTCTACGATATTTACGCAGCAATGTCAAGAACTCAGGGCTGATTTCATGAAAGGCTACGTATTAATGTTTCACGCTCCTTTTTTTTTCTTTTTTTGCTATGGCTATTTCCATATCTTTTTTTATGTAATGAGCCTATCCTCTATCTTCTCTTTTCTGTTTATATTTCAATATACCGAAACCCATATAAGAATATAAGACTAGATAAATATTAAGAGGACTCTTCCGCCTAGATCAAAATTTATCATGGTCAAACAAAGAACAAAGTTTTTTGATCACTTACTTCGCTCGCCCTTTTTTGATCGGTTTTTTAATGCTATTTTTTTAATGCAAATAGATTCAATCTAGTGATTTATTTTAGATTATTCACAAATACCAATTTAATTAAAAAAATCAAAAAGTATCTAATTTAAAAGACTCATTTTCTTTTTTAGGATTAAAAAAATATCAAAATGTATTCTTTTATTCTTTTCTTATCAAAATATCAAAATGAAGCGCACTAAATATATTTTCATCCGCGCCAAATATCAAAAGGCCCGCCACCTCGCTCCCTCCCCCCGCTGAAAATTTGGACGTGAAATCTCCATTTTGTCCTCCATCCACCGAAGAGCAAATCCGCACCGAAGGGCATTTGGGAGGACAACATTACTAGAAGCCTCCTCAGCTTCTTCCTTCTCCTACTCAGATCCGCCCCCTCTCGCAACAACACCTCCGAACCCTAACAGTCGCACTCAGATCCGCCGCCCCCTCTCGCAGCATCCTCCTCCGAACCCACACCAGAGCATCTCCACTCCACCACACCAGAGCATCTCCACTGCACCACTGATCCAAACCCGACGTCCCCTCTCGGCTCCTCTTCCACCAAACCCTAGCAGCCGCCTCTCTCGATTCCACCATCGACGACGCCTGCCGCACCGGAGCCGATACACCGTCGACGACGCCTGCCGCACCGGAGCCGCTACACCATCCACGACGCCTGCCGCACTTGAGTCGCTACCCCTACGATGGGAAGACGCCGACAACGCGTAGCACGAGGTACACCAAATACATCCAACAGCACGAACTAGGTTCTTCATTTTCTTCTTATTCTATTTGATAGATGTGCTGATCATGGTAATGTTTTGTATATCGTTTTCATGGTAATGTTTTGCATATCGATTAGGCACATCTGTTTCTGTAATGTTCCCCATGATTAATCCATTGAGTGTATATGGATTATGCATATGATAGATGTGCTTATCATATGTTGCTAAGTATTCTAAATCGTTTTTTTATGGTAATGTTTTGTATATCGTTTTCATGGTAATGTTTTGCATATCGATTAGGCATATCTGTTTCTGTAATGTTCCCCATGATCAATCCACCGAGTGTATATGGATTATGCATATGATAGATGTGCTGATCATATGTTGCTAATTATTCTAAATCGTTTTTCATGGTAATGTTTTGTATATCGTTTTCATGGTAATGTTTTGCATATCGATTAGGCACATCTGTTTCTGTAATGTTCCCCATGATGAATCCACCGAGTGTATATCGATTATGCATATGATAGATGTGATGATCATATGTGTTTTCATGGTAACTAAAACACATGCATGATGCATCCATTTTCTGAAATGCAACTGTACAGTTGCTTTGGTTGTGGACAGGTAGATAGGTGGTTTTGATCTCTTGGGCATCTAGCACACGAATTTTCTCTTCTTCTTTTTCTCTTCTAGCACACGAATTTTCTCTTCTTCTTTTCTCTTCTAGTTTATAAAATGCACTATTACCACCAACATTACTCCATAATTCACTCCATGAATGGTATTATTATCGTTGCAATCTGTTTATTCCTGTAAGAACCTGCACTAGCTGAATACGAAAGACAGCGGCATGCCAATATCTTGAAGAATAAAGAAGGATGGAAGAACTTGGCATCAAAGATATAGCATCCACTATTAAAAATATGTCAACAGAACTTGCATCTGCAAAGGGAAAAAATCAGGCAACAAGCGTAGTCATGGTGAAGGTTCTGATTCATCGGAGTATATCCCTGAAGATGAACATGAGGTTCATGAAGATGATGATGATTGCTTAGACAAGGAGCAGCTAGTACCCCTAATGATTGAGGTGCTTCTTCTATCTTGGCTGGGGGGCTAGGATATTTGTAATGCACATGCTTACAAGTTGTTTTTTATTTGTATATAGACTCTTGTTAATTTAAGCATATGCTTACAAGTAGTTTGTTTCTACTGTAGTTTCCTAAATGAACAATAATAAAGAAGCTTTGTACAAAGAGGAAGCCTATTCCCAATATGGCTCCAGGAGTAAGGCAATCCAAGAGAGTGAGGGTAGGTCCACTAACAGTGGAGAGACCTCCTGGAGTCTCAACAAGGTCATCGAAAAGGCAACTCACATCAGACCAAGCTGAAGATAATGGGCATGAAGAATTGCCTCCAGTAGCACAAAACAATGGTGTTGAAGATGTGAGCAATGGACAAATGCCTCGAGACAATGATGTGAACAGGAGCCCAAGCCCTCTGAGGGACTGGTCATATCCAGATGAAGCGCATCAACATGATGATGTTCGTGACCACTGTGAAGAGCAGACCGGACAGCAGACCCAAGCCAATGATGAAGGTAAGTTATAGTTCCATGTAACTTTAAATTTGATTTCACTATTTGATGAATGTTAAAAATCTAAATGAATACTCTGTAGTACCTATACAAAGGGGTCTAAGAAATCCAAGGCCACCAACCAGGGGAATATTGCTTGACAAGATGACTAGATCTATTGGAAGAAGATTGCCCATAGTTGTTGCCGAGGGGAAGAGAAGGCCAGATGAACCTGTGCAAGCTGCCAAGTTCGCATCAGAGGCTGGTGTTATCATTAGGGCTGAAGTTCCTATCCTCAATCATCGGAAAGAGTACAAGAAAGAGACCGACCATTTTGATAACTTCATGGGCAAGTTAGCTGTAAGTGCCTATCTACACTCTCTGTGCTACATTCACCTGTGATATGACCTGGTGTAACTCATTAATGATTGCAATTCACATCACCAGGGACGGTTGGCCATTAACACAAATGACAAGCCAACAAAGGATGCATGCGCCGATGTATTGCAGTCTGGGATACGACAGACACGGTATAAGTTGAAGAAGGCCTACTTCAATGGTGTCCCTGCTAATGAGATCAGAACTACCTCTCTGTCCCTTGCATGGTGATGAGCAAGTGGAAGAACTTGTTGCAAAGTGGTCAAATCCAAAGAGCATGGTATGTGGTATCTTATCACATATTTTTTTCATTTTCTATCTGTGATTGCATCTAACACATACATCTCTTGTAGGAAATCTCTGAACAAAACAAGCGAAACCGATTTAAAGTCAAGTATCATCAGGCTACGGGATCTCGTAGCTATGTTGCGCACTTGCACGCATATGTAAGTGCCCGTTATCTTCTAGGAATAATTTTTGTAGTCAACAACCACTTGTCTGGTATAATAGTTTGAGAAGATAACTGTTCTGTAATTTTCATAATGTAATAGAGGGAGAAGAATAAGGACACAGAGGTGGATGCGGTGGATGTCTTCAAGGAATGCCATACCAGCAAAACAAAGGGACTGAGTGACGCTGCAAAAGTTGCAATTGTAAGTCCCTGCGTATGCTTGCTACATTGTATGTTCTAAAGTTTTTCCTTGTTACCTATGCCGAGAGATTAATAATTCCTTTCCAAAAATCACCTCATTTTCTTGGCATAAGTTGATCATTGCTTGTTTTATTTGTTACGCTTGTATGATAGCGATGATTGTTGTCCTCAAAAGGTACCTTCTGTTGTTTTTCTAATATTAATAGGCGATTTTAACTGTTCCTTTCAATTTCAGTGAATTTGAATACACATCTGTTTGCCAAATTTCCTTACCTATAGCTTGTGCTGCCTAGTAGCTTCTTGTTAGTTGTTGATTCTTGAATATCTTATGCCGCTGCCAATTTTGTGTATTTTTATGTATTTACTATTTGTTTTCCCATCTAACATCCAATCCTTGCAATTTTGCAGTCAAATATGCAAAATATGCTGGCAGAACCTGTTGATGATGGTGAGCCACCAAAATCTAGTACAAAGGTTGTGTCTGATGTTCTCTCCCAGGACAGCTCCAACAGCACATTTTTGAAGAATGCTAGGCTAGATACGAGCTCCACCAAATCAGCGACATCGACTGAAAGAGCACTTCGGAAACATCTTGCAGCTGAAAAACAAAATTCAGCTATTCTCCATGACGACGTCATCACACTGAAGAAGAAAGTTGAACTTGCAGATGAAGCACTGGCGAAGACCCAATGGGAGTTCGCGGAATTCAGGCAGCAGCAGGAAGAGAATAATCTGCTCCTTCGGCGTATCTTGAACTTGTCCCAGGTTAACTCCATTCTATCCTAGTCTTCAAATCAATCCTAGTCTACTTTATGAGCTGATGCACGTCAATGAACTTATGTCGGTCGTACTTGTGCTGTACTCCTGCGGTTGTGTGGTATGTGAACTTATGTGAACTAGTCCTGTTGTGGACTAAGTTGGTTATGTGAACTTGTGGTTCTATAATAACTTCTACTAGTGAGTGTGAAATTGTGGTTCTGTAATGATGTGTGGTTATGTGAACTTGTATTTGAACTTGTTTCTGTGTGGTTGTACAATGATCTGAAAATTATGGGCATATGGCTAACACAAGACTAACTTATATGTGAACTTGTATGTGACCGTCGCTGGACTTATGGGTCACATGGGGCTAATGCTGGACTTATATGTGAACTTGTATGTGACCGTTGCTGGACTTAATAACGGGCCTGCCTAGAATAAAATAGGCACGCCTTTATAACTTCTGTGACATAAAATTTGTCATAACAGTATGACACGTGTTCTCGCGTGCTTCTTATGCGGAAGACATGTGGCGTCGGCTTGACATGTATCGCGGAAGACATGTGGCGTCGGCATTGGCATCGACATGTGGCATCATGTGGCGCCTAACAGTGGCACGGTGGCACCAAAGAATACAAACACGTGGCGTCGGCAAGAATGGCGCCACGTGGTCGCTTATGTCATCTGCCAGCGTGCATGCCACGTCACTTGCAGTGACACGTCAAATGCCACGTCACACGCCACATCGACCATTGGTGGTCGTAAAAGCAATTCTATGACGAAAATGGGCCCTATCTATAACATCTCGTTGAAATTACTGTGACGCTATAGTTTTGTCATAAAACGGTATCGGTTATGTGACGAACCATTTTTCGTCATGGATGGAAGCTGTTCTGTGACGAAATTTGCCGTTTCGTCATGAAGGAACATATATGACGCGACTTCTGTGACGAAGCTAATTTCGTCATACATTCGTCACAGAAGTTTCTTTATGACGAATTTTGCACCTTCCATGACGATAATGATTCGTCATAGAAGAGCGAATTTCTACTAGTGCATGCTTTAGAATTGGGATAAACAATTTGGATAAACTGATCATTGGAGATATTGAGATATGATGATGGTTACTAGTATTTTGGTATAAAAGCTCAAAATAAAACTATGGTTTTGACGCGGGCGATTACTGGCAATAGCCGGAGGTGCATGGACTTGCACGTAGTGTAGGGGGAGATTATCGCCCGTGTCGGATTAAGGACCGAACTCAGTGTTCGCTAAACCCAAGAATTACCGTACAACCACAAGTGCTAGTATGGGAGAGCCTTAACCTATTAAGTTACTTAGAACTAGCTTTGCACATTGGAAGGCTGGAGCAGTATGAGCTATCCCTTTATGGGTTGCTCAAAGGGACATCCACACTGTGGTTATAATGGAACAAACGTTTACTGATACAACGATGTACGCCATACTATGGCGAGTTCCATCATATTTATGCTCTGAGTTCTTCCGCCATAGTATGGGTTTGTCATCACCGGGTTGGTGCAAAGCTAGGGCTAGGTGATGTAACGGTTATGTTATGATCACTCTGTGGCACACCAAAGGAAGTGTGCTAATAGCTTGTACAAAGAGCTGATTATTTCTTGTGGGTAAAGCTATACACCTCTGCAGAGGGTCAAATCTTTTCGAAAAGCCGTTCCCGCGGTCGTGGGAATCTTGGTGCGCCAGCACGAGTTATATGTTTTATTATTTTCAAAAAGGGATGGTTTCATCTAGTTGCCTTGTGTTGGCAAAGAATGGTGTTGGCAGGAAATGGATGTCTCGATGCTCACGTCGTGGAGCACTGTGAGTTATTACTTATGCTTTACTTACTAGTTAATTTCATACCAATCAAACTTGCTTTTATAAATTCTGTTTTGCAAATTACAACTGGATTTACAAATCAAATTTTGCTTTATACAAATTAACCATAGAAGCCTTTCCTTTGAAAATCTTGCAGAGTACAAAAGTACTCACCCTTGCTCAATTACCATTTTTAGGTGAAGAAACAGATTGCCCGATGATACATACTTTGACGCAGGATTCAGGGATGTTAGTGATGAGTGTTTCTAGGGTTTGCCTTGTCAGTTGCCTGAGGGTTGAATGGGCACACTACAAGACTTTTGTTTCTTCTGCTACAATATACTGAATTGTAAGACTACTTTGTATCAATTGCTTGTGCTTTAATAATATTGTGTATGATTATGATTCCAATTGTTGTAAATGTGCGAACTAGCCACTGATCATAGGACTAGTACTGTATACACATAGATCATCCTTCTTGGTATTATGTACCAAAAAGGAGGGTTGTTACACTAAGCCGATAGCGACTCGTAGCTTCTTGCTACCAAGCACAAGATCTTCACATCTGATGCCCATCACTACAGGAAAACGTGGTTGATTCGTCGGCCAATACTATTTTTGTCGGCCTAAAATAAGCCGTCGAAAATAATGTTATAAATTCGTCGGCCACAAAATGCCGTCGAAAATATCCATATATTTTTGTCGGCCCGTTCAGCCGTCGAAAATATCTGCATAATTTCGTCGGCTTAATTATAGCCGTCGAAAATATCGACATAATTTTGTCGGCCAATTTACGGACTGTCGAAAATATACATTAAATTCGTCGGCTTTTATGGCCGTCGAAAATACCTCAGACCTAATTAGACCCCGTGCCAGCCCAAAAAAAACCCTCGCTCAGTTTTCTCTCCCGCCGCCACACCGCTCCTGCGCGCCGCCCATCGCCGCCGCGCCCAGCTTGCGCCGCCGCCGCCGCCCGTGCTCCGCCGCCGCCGCGCCGCGACGCCGCCACCGCCCACACCGCCTCAAGGCTCCGCCGCCACCTCAGCGACGCCGCCGCCCCACGCCGCCCCGCAGCGCCTCGCCGCCGCCCACGCCACACCGCCACGTCTTCTCCAAGGTACAAATAGAATCGGTCCTGTTTAGCATTTGCATTCCTTATAAGTAATGGTGCTGCACTTGTTAGAACTTGTTGATTGTGGATTTGTTAGAATATGGATTTGTTTTTACATATTGTTTTTACTGGTAATTTATTTCCAGGTCAAAATCCCAGCCATTGTTAAGTGACAGGTTTGTTTCTCCATAGAAAATGCCATCAGACTTGTAGTTATGCAATATCATATTTTTTCTTCACATATGATAATTTTGTTGGTAATCAATGGCATCACTATACTTGCAACTGAAGGTAATTCTTGCCAAAGCTAGACGTTGTGCCAGTAAAATGATTTTTTTAGAAAGAGTAAAGGTACCATATTATTTTACCATCTGACAGCTCTACTTGTAAACTCAGAAATTTTGTAAAGACTGTGTCTCTAACAAGTAACAATTGTGCTGAGATGCTGTGGCAAATGTAGAAACGTAAAATAAGCGAAAGAAGAATTAATAGTGTTACATGGAGCATGATAACTTACTCTTTTCATGAGGAAACAACCAGAGAATTGATCAGGAAGTTATACACATTAGCTTATCCATGTTAGTTACAGCATCACAGTTTGTTTTAGAACTAGTAGTATGAAGTATCTTAATGTGGTGACCTAGAGTAACAAAAAGTAGAAACCTCTTATGCAGGATTGGTGCAGACAGAGAGAACGCAAGTGGTAACTGGGCAGCAAGACATTGCAGGATTCAGTGCAAACATGAAGTATCCTAAAGTGCTAAAAACCCTATGATCTTTCCTCTCTCTTTATTTTTATGCAATTTGAGTCTCTCTTAAGTATCTGATGATGAAGTGTTTCCTTGCAGAAGGCATCATCCCAGTGGGTGTTAAACCAGCCTCACAGATTCCTCAAGCTCAAGCAGTTGGCCCAGCAGCTTCACCTCATGTAGTATTGCCAATCCCTGATGCTGGCACAACTGGGACTCCCAGATCAGCGCAAAGGGATGAATTTGATATACTGAAAGCCATAGTGTATGGAGGCTTAGTTGAATCCGCGCCGCCTCCAGGTGCTGTGCTGCTCCCCCCAAACTTTGTCGCAAAGATTTCGCTTTTACCCTGCCTTTGCTTGTAAGATGTATTTGAAAAACCATTGAGACACTTAATATCACTTTGATGGTTGTGCAGTCCAAATCTATTGATTTCAAGACATTGGAGGAATCTCCCTTGGATAGATTGTAAGTTCCTTGTATGCTTGGTGTGTTGTTCTGTTTTCTAATGAGGTGCAGGATGATCTGTAAATAAAACGGTCATAATCTGTTAAACTAGTACTTATATTTTTAGAAATCTAGCAAATCTTGAGTTTGACCACTTGTTGAGGAAAAAAACAATAGAATAATTCTATGTTGGTACCATAGTTTCTTTATCTGTTATGACCTACTTATCTGGGAATTCATACGTACTTGTCTTCATTGTAACCCAGATTAACAAACGTCGATGAGGATGGCCATCTATATGGGGTTTCTGGTGGCTCTGGTGGTTATGCAGAAACAGTCTTTCGTTATGCAGCACGTGCACTCTTCAATAGTGAAATAGAAGGCCCACTTGATTTCAGAATCTTGCGAAATTCAGATTTCCGTGAAATTACGTTGGAGGTAAATTCATGCCCCCACCCTCATGTTGGCTTCTGAAATCCATTCTCTTCTACCCAACTTGAATAACCTTAGTCCTTAGATTCATTGCGTGTAACATGTCCTGCTCATGCTTACAGGTGGAGAGCAAACCTGTTTTGAAGTTTGCACTTTGTTATGGGTTCAGAAACCTACAGAACATTGTTAGGAAGATTAAGATGGGAAAATGTGAATACCACTTTATTGAAGTTATGGCTTGCCCATCAGGTACTTCATTTATGATATTGTGCTGTGTGTTGCTTTTAATATTCCCAACAGTCACAAATACAAATCCTTTTGGGATGCTTGCAGTCAAACTTTTGAAACTTTTGAGTATTGATATATTTTTTAATATTTAGATTGAATACGAAAATCATATATACAAATTTGTCTCAAAAAGTACTTCCATAATATGGCTCTATGATACACTGATTATGGCTCTGCAGGTTGTCTAAATGAGGGAGGTCAAATAAAACCTGTGAAAGGACAATCTGCAAAGGATCTCATCCAACAACTAGAGGCTGTGTACATGCAAGATGTAAGTTAGTGAGTTGCACACTACATTTCATGTTGTTTGTAAAGGCCTTCCTTTTTTACGTGATATTCTTTTGTCTTGGCCTTGGTTGGATACTTCCATATTCATACCAGATACATTTGACACTTTTGACTTGATATAGCCCTAGACATCAATTTGAATTTTATATTCAGCTTACAGTAGATGTTCCAGCTCGACTTGTTATTTTGCTATGTTCTTTCTCTTCTATGCTTTTGTAGCTTAGAAACAATAGTTATATTTGCTTTGGGTTGCTTCTGTGTCCGATGTAGGCATTTAGCTAAGCCAGCGTGCTACTCATTTGTATTCTTAGTTTCTTACCTGTTTTAGGGAGAGAAAAAAACAGAAAGAACCTTTGTTGAACTGTCCGTGCCGTTACACTGTCTAGTAGTTTTTGGACAGCTTATAATTTATGAACTCACGGATTGTTCCTAATTTATATTTGCCAGTTATCACATATCTGTACATACAAATTGCTAGATGCGGTACTTGTATGATCTAGCTGCCATGGCGCAAGAATGTTGCAAGAGATGTTTACTTTATGTCAATTATGTACTTGTATGATCTTGTTTATTTGGGACCTCAGTTGCTAGATAGATGTTCTCAACTCGTGTTTGCCCTAAGATTCCTCGGTGAAGAATAAGAATAATGTTGCTTTCTTGATTACTAGCTCTCTGACCAACTCCTGATTGGTATCCCCGTACTTAATTCGATCGGTATTTATTGGAGACGGAAATTAGACTCGCGTTGCAGTATTTATCTTTTCGACCTTTTTAACATGTTCATCTCATTGCACATGATCGTGCATCATAGCCTTGACTATAATGCATGCCTTTTCATTACCATGACATCCAAATTATCGAAGACAGAATTGTGAACTTCTATTAACTGGCACCGGATAAAATTATAGGATGTCACTATGTCGTACTTACATGTTATGCTGCTTAGTAGCTCATCAAAATTGTCATTATATGCATTCGGTGAATTTCTGTAAATTTTCAGGGATTATATATTTTTTTAAAATTTAAAATATTAGTAGCTCATCAAAATTGTCATTATATGCATTCGGTGAATTTCTGTAAATTTTCAGGGATTTATATATTTTTTTAAAATTTAAAATCTTATTTTCGTCGGCCTGGACCGACGAAAATAGGATTTTCATATTTTTTTAAATTTAAAATACTATTTTCGTCGGCCGAGGCCGACGAAAATAGCATTTTCATATTTTTTTTAATTTAAAATACCGAAAATAGCATTTTCATATTTTTTTATAATTTAAAATACTATTTTCGTCGGCCTAGGCCGACGAAAATAGCATTTTCATATTTTTTTTAATTTAAAATACCGAAAATAGCTTTTTCATATTTTTTTAAATTTAAAATATTATTTTCGTCGGCCTGGGCCGACGAAAATACATATGCCACGTCAGCACCGAGCGCGGTTCCGGTGCATCGACTAGTAATTTCGACGGCCACGTAGTTAAGCCGGCAAAAATAATCGTATTTTAAATGGGTTGCTGGCGAAATTTAAATTATTTCAGATCGTTTTTGTTCCGTCGGCCAAAAGCCGACGAAAATAACCGAAAAACCAACGAAAATAGCTATTTTCGTCGGCTTTTCCCGTAGTTTCGTCGGCTTTTGGCCGACGAAAATAATGCGGATTCCTGTAGTGCATGTGAGATAGTTCTGGCCATGCGGGGCCAGTTCTTTAAACTCACGGTTCACAATGCCAGACATCTACATATTCACGAGATTTCTTCATTAGATTCTGCGTGCAATCTAGTAGAGAGTGGTTGTTAGATTCATACAAAAAAACATACTTAAATTCTCATAATTTTCTAGTAAACTAAAGAAAGCAATAATACAAGATTTATAAATATTCATAAAAGTAGTAAAAGAATGAGTACATGCAATTCGCGAGCACATGCAAATTAGTCGGTGAGGGGATTAGCATGTAGTACTCAATCAATCTACCATAGTATTAACATGCAAAATTTGCATGTTGATAGCATTACTCGCATGCATGCATAATTTGTGTGCATAATCAGTGTCATGCATAATTTATGTGCATGGTGATTAACTGGTCCTGTAAAAAACAGGATTAACTGCTGCATAAATCGCATTGCATTGCATTGTGTGATCCATGCATGTATGCAAATCAATCTACTAATTAATGTGCATAGATCAGTTGCCTTTTTTTAGCACGCTGCTTTCCATACCAATTCAAGGAGAGTAACATGTGACAAGCTAATCAATCTGTTAATCCAACGAGGGCATGTGACATGCATGCATGCAAATCAATTTGCGAGTACTATGACATGTATGCATGCAAGTCTGCCCTATACGCCTGCATGCATGCGGGGTGCGGCACGGCTTCGTGCGTGCGGTGTGGCTTTGTACACGCAGTGCAGCCAATTTCATGCATGGTAGCCTTCCTGGTGCAGCAATGGTCGGCGGTTCATGCCGCGGTGGCGCCACTTCGTACAGCGAACTTCATGCGTAGATTAAAAAAATAAAATGAAATAAAAACCAATCTACATAAAATTTATGACGAGTTTTATCATCTGGCTGATTGGCGTAATGCCGGCAATTTAAAATCTGCGAAAGCTAGTGTAACACTTCGATTGGCTTCATGCCGGTGACTTTAAGTCGATCAGCGACGGTAGTGTTTACTTGTAGATGCATTCAAGATGATTCAAAAAGAAGATTCAAAAGAAACATAGATCAGTTACTGTTTCCTACCTTTTTGATATCTCATAGTTCGTTAAAGCTTCATATTGATAACATGTTGAGGAATCTTACTACAGGGTGTAGTCGAGGGTTCCCAAACAGATCTAAAACAAAGATAGAGAGACATAATATGGAGGCACAAATAATATTCTCTTTATTTCTTTCTCTTGTCTGTCTACAATGAGAGAGATCCCTCCTCCTTTTATAGCCTTCTTTTAGAATTTTAACAAAGAGACCATGATGGACTCTTCATAGCACACACGTTTCTCAACCATCGCAATCTATAAAAGACTCACGAAGCTCCTAAATATAATTAAACAGTGACACGAACTCTCTTGTTTGCACATGCATCCCCTTCCAATGATGAACAATTACCTTTCAATCTCACTCGAAGATTGCACCCTCCAAGCGCCAATTAACAGCATGATGGAGGCCCAGGGGCGGATCCATCATTGGGGCTGGTTGGAGCGCCAGCCCCACCTCCAGTCGGGCAAACCCCCCTCCTCCAGTATCCCCAATGTCAGAAAGAAGCAGAGACATGGTGCCATGATGGTAAATTAGTAGGTTTAGAAACTGGCAACTAGGAGAAAGATGTAAGAAGAAAAGTAGAAAACAATACTGCTAGACAATTAGGTCATCAAAATTAGTCATGGGCTCCCTTACTCTAATGGGTTTTCACCTGGTACAGTATTCGGCATCCTTTACTGTAGCTCAGCACCAGGAGTCCGAGAGACGAACAGTGTCGGTGTCATCTCACAGGCGATAGACTGACGTCACGGGCGATCGCGGGCGGCAGACGCATGGGCGGGCGTGACCACGCGACGGGTGACCGATTCATGAGAACTCACCATGGCATGCCGGCACTGACGGGCGCTGGAGACCTAAAGCCAAGGGCGCTAGGCGTGCACCAGGGCTAGGGCAGGCGGGTAGTTGATAGGCGGTAGAGGCCTGAGAAGAGTTATCGCTTCATCTAGCCAGTGACCGAACGCGCATCACTAGAGTCCAGATAGGAACCGAGGCAATCAGCAAGGAGGAGCGACTAAGGACGAGGAGCCTCTCAGCTTCGTATTGATTGCTAGGACGAGGACACCAGAGCCAGACTAATTCGCTAGCGCCACTAATTGCTTTGCTCGGTATAAAAAATTGCCCCAAGCCCCAATGCAATGCCTCATGCCTGAATGTCTTTTGTTGTGATAACTGATGTCTGATTTTTGTATTCTATTGCCCTAACTCTATATTTTATTGACTGACTGATATTTCTGTCTCTCTGATTTAATATGTATGAATTTAGAATTTGGTTGACAATAGATCGATAGATGTACCATTAGTATGCTTATGTTGAGTTAGAACTTGATATAGGAGTCCTATCTCTTTTTTCATCCTGGATTCACCACTATAGAGGCCATACGTTAGTGCCGAGGCTTCAGCAGCAAGAAAACTTCTAATATGATTATACCACTTCACGTCGGCTGCAGGAAACTCGCCATGAGCAGATTTGGTGATCATGTCACTACCGTCGTCCATACGTCAAACGCTCCGTCGAGTTGGATCTTTTATAACAAAAAAAGTTGGAAACCCTTTCGATTTCCATTATTAAAAACCGACTGATTTGCAACAAGAAGAAAGAAAAAAGTTTTTTTATATGCTACCTGCCTCCACTGTTCTCCACTTGAGCTGGACGAGGCACCTTAGTGAAGGAGGGTAGCGAGCAATACTAGCAACTAGTGGCAGAACTGAAAATTTTATTTTAGTGTTATACACTTCATACGTACTATTGGTACTATATTCAGATGAGTCTTCCTCTCTACTAATATTCTGATCTTCAGAATATAAACTTCGGCAATCACAGACAGTTCATAGTACAAACCGTATGTGATATTTTATAAACAGTTCGTGATACGAATCGTCTATGATATTAATTTATCATAAATGATTCTTAGCATATCCAGTATCTTAGACGGTCATGCTAGCAAAACCATCTATGATTAGATTAACATAGATAGTTTTTTTTTCAAAACTGTCTATGATAAGACGTCTAATACAAGATTTTCTGTAGTAGTGATCTTAAAAATCCGAAACCACTAAAAACAGAATCAAATCAATCAAGAAATCTAGCCTATTGAAAAGGTGATGTTGCAGCATTTCTCAAATATTTGGAGGTATCCCAAGTACCGCCCCTGCTAGCAACCATATTCAAGTTATTACATGTCCTCACAGAACACTTTTTATAATGCACAGCAACAAACTGAAACATCGTGCAATCTCTTTCTTCATCCAAAAATTCTTGCTTCCACCTTTATCTGCAATGTCTACCATTAGTTCTATTGGGTCAGTTGCTGCAACATTTCCGAAACAAGTTGCATTGCGTGCTTTCTAGATTGTCTATGTCATTGCTGACGCCCCAATTGTCACAAGCTTTCTGTCTCTCCCCTAAATTGTCCAAATAAACGCTCAGCATTCAGAGAAGAATTGAAACCAAAAGTGCAGTTCAACACATTCCAGATGGATTTAGCCAAAGGGCAAGACATCGAAAGATGGTCAATGGTTTCGTCGTGACCACAGAATTGACTTTTCTTATAACCTTTCCAGCCCTTCCTCAACAGTTTTTCTTTGGTCAGAATGGTCTTTTTGAGCATCAATCAAAAGAAAATCTTTATGTTCATAGGTATTTTAACCTTCCACAGAAACTTAAAAGGGAAGTGCAAAATGCACATCTTCAATGCTTTATAATAGGAATTTACTGTGAACTGCTTACTGGATGTTAAGTTCCAGACAAGCTTATCATCTTCATCATTTAATCTAACATTAAGTTCTCCTGAAAAATCATGACATTCTATCCTTGCACTCTAATGATTTTACTGAGTCAAATTATATAGCTTGGGGTATTTCTGAACAAATGAGGCATTTCCCAGCCAAATGTCTTCCTAGAATCGTTTATGTGTCACCATTACACATATGTCTCCCACAGAAATTGTAAAATTGATCCTTAATTGCCATCAGCACAGTCCAAAATTGAGAATCCCCTGGTTTAGCTGTCACCTCGGTCAAAGTTTTAGAGCCCAAATTTTGTCTCAGAAAATCTTCCCAAACTCCATTTTCATTTTCTGTAAATGTGTCTCTCCAGTTGGTTTGGCCTTCCTTTCCTTTCCTTAAACTGGTCAGCAAATCACGCGTATCATCAAATGAGGCTTTTGATCCAACGGGCAGGTTTTTCCGGCGTGACCAGTTCTGTCCCATGTCTCTTTTATTTCAGGCCACGAACAACGAATATCAAGCAGCTGAGAGGCATATAATCATAGACGGTGTTCGGCCAGCAACCTCATCCCCGGCCCATGACCATCTCAGTCTAAACAGCCTAGATGTAAACATGGCAGCATTCCAAACATTTCAAGTGAAGTAGAAATCATTATAAGGGCGTTCTAATTTCTCAGTTAGTCCGTTCAACCCACGGGCCTTGTCTTAAAGGCAGAGCATTTCGGGTGCTTTTACACCACCACCATCTCGCCACTGCGCCACCACCCCGACACAACCTCCTTCCACCCGATCAGCTGCTCTACTTCACCTCTCTGCCGACACCGAAGACAAAGACCCTGACGTCATCGACTTCCAGTTTAGCCAGCTCCGATTAGGCTCTGCTGCACCAGGTTTGCTTCTTCGACAACGCCACCGTCAGCCTTCTGCTTCATCACCGATTGTCCTTGTCTCCAATGGCGTATCCAGAAAATTGGAAGGAAGAGGCTAAGACTAAGACATCAAAAACCTAACAAGCCAACCATATTCAAAGTTTGCAAACATTTATTTAACAGTCATATATAATGTAAGTGTGTAATAATACAAAAGAAAAAAAAACATACCGATCATTACTTATGAAGAGTTGATAGTTGATATTTACAGGTTTTCATGTTCTGAAAATGTTGCAATATATCTTCCATGTCTATCTTTAAAAATATGTCTCGCTCAATGTAGCACACTATAAGATCATTTAACCAGTCATCACTTATTTTATTACGCAAATCTGTCTTGATAATCTTCATTACTGAAAAAGCCCTTTCAGCTGTAGCTGTACCCATAGATAAAACCAAATGCTAATTCATGGATAAACAACATGCTTCTTTTCCTAGATCATCATCACAGCAAGACTAGCAAAATCATCATAACTTAAAAATTCTTCTCTTCTCATATCATCAACAAATAAGTGAAGTTGTTCTCCTAAAACCACACGATCATATGTTGAGAAATCATCAGAATATATCTCTGAAAGCCGAACAAGCCTACCATGATCAAAGTTTGTAAAGGAACCTCTTGGGTCTAGACAATCAACATGCATCTCAAAAGTTCTGTAGAAGATTCATTGAATCGATTGTCCAACTCGGTAGCTAGTCAATCAACCACAACAAGAAAAGTATTGATATAATAATAATGTTGATAAGTAACAAACTGTTTTTCATATAACAAACTGTTTTATTGGGCCTATTTGAAAGGGGGTATAAGAGGCTTGCTGTACCGTGGGTGAGGCTTCAGCCCACCCGCGCCCCGGCTACAGTTCCACCTCTGGCTGTTCCTGCTGGTGTTCTTGGTCTGGTGCTACCGGCCTTCCCAGTCCGGTGCCACTGACCTTCTAGAACAAATATCTTGTTTTGTTCGATTTCTTTTGCACAATCTTTTTGTGGCCTTAGTTGGAGTATTTTGTGGAGAAAAAAAAATTATTTTGCGACCATTCGCCCTCCCTCTGCTCACCATCTCGATCCTTCACCATGAATACTCTTAACAGTAGCAACACGCTCACGCCTTGTGATCTTGGCACGCTTGAAACAGAAATCTACTAGGTGACCATCCTTCTGACAGAAGGTGCGTGAATACTTCGCCTTACTAAAGGCAGAAGCAATAGGATGAGCAACCTTCTGGTCAGAGATCCCATGGACAAATCTAGCAGACCTAAGCATAGTAGTGCTCACCCTGAGATCAACCACAATCTCTCTACCCTTAGAGCCACACACAATGGTAGGAGGATGAGTCCTAACATACTTCAAGTAGTCAAATCCTAGACCTTTATTGAATCGACTAATCTTAGACTGGTCTAGGATGAGATTGAGCTTCTTCTTGCCTCCTACAAACTTCTCAAAAGTGCTCATGAGATATTCACACTCCTAGAAGAGAGGGGCACAAGAAGAACAAGGGAAAGAAGATTAAGAAGAACCAGATAAGGAAGAACTACCAGCACATGCTTTTTTTCTCCCTCACCATGGCTGCCTCAACCTTAAGGGCCTCACAAGAAATGCACGGGACATTTCTAATCCTAAGGGTCTGGGCCTCTAGTTTCTTTCTAAGTTCGACTTGGATTTTGTCTAAGACCCCCTTAATCTCAGCACATCATAAGCAACTTTCTTGTGACTTAGCTAGTATGTTCTTAGCAATTTCAGCACACTTGACATTTAAACATTCATTGTCAAGTTTTAGTTGCCTACAGCCCTCACATGAGCTGACTGAGTCCTTAGAAGCATGCAATTCAAGTTCATTGTTTCTAGTAGACAGCTTCCTAAGGTGAGTGCTCATAGCATCAATTTCAGGAAGCAATTTAGGGCAATTTTCACATGATGAGCTAATGTGAGCATGAAGAAAACTAGCATCTACAGAAATAGCAACAATAGAACAAGTGCTAGCATTCTTCGACCTCAGACACTCAAGCTCAGAAACCACACTATCATGCATAGTCCTTAGGTTCAAAAACTCCATAAGCAAGGCATCACATAGAGAACATTCATCAGAGTCTCGAGAGGAAGAAGATCTAAGTGAAGCTAACTCCCGATTCAAGGTACCTACTTCCTTCTCTAGCTCCATACACCTAGCTCTAGCTCTAGCATGAAATTTCCCTAATTTACAGAAAGCTTCATTGAGCTGGTCATAGCAGGGTACCTCATCTGAGTCGCTGTAAAGTTCAGAGTCACTGATGCCATTGGTGTCTGCCATGAAGAACATCCTGATGAAGTCATCGCCGCTCTTGTTCTTCTCTTGCAGATCATCCTTGCCCTCATTACTCTAGGTTTCCGTGTCAGAGAGGTTGATGTCATCAAGTGCGGCGATGATGCGGTGGAAGAGTTTTTTGTTCTTCGAGAAGTTGCGGTACTTCTTCTCACACGCTGGGTCATGTACTGAAGGCTTCTTGTTGTGGTTCTTGTTGGTGTTGTCATTCTTTCCTGAATCACCATCGTCATTCTTGCTCTTCTTCAGCTTGGGATAATTCATTCGAATGTGGTTGGGGCCACTACACTTGAAGCAAGTGATCATACCACCTCTCTCTCTCACCCTTTTGTAGGCATGAGAATACTTGCGAGCCAAAAGAACAAACTCATTTTCTGGAAATTTTTTCAATTGGTCATCGCTTAGCTCACAAAGAGCGGAGAGGGAGAAATCAACAGAAAAATCAGAAGAGGATCCAGTGGGAACAGTGAACAAGGCCATCAACTAATATTTCATCTGCGAGAGACGATGTTAATCTCATGAGTCTTGAGTTGAGAATAAAACCCGTCAAGAGTTAAAGTCGATAAGTCGGTAGTGTCCCTAATGGTGGTCACATTCATCTCCCAAACTCGAAGATTGAGCACGGTCAAGAAATATCGAGCATTATTTGAGTCAGGGTATGTGCAAGTGACTGCTCGGAGGTCACTCAAAATCTTCATAAAACGAACAAATCACTCATCAGGACTCTCACTAGTATGTTGTTCAAATTTGTTGTAATTACGCTTGAATTGGTCTTGTCTCACCATCTTGATTTGGATGGTGCCCTCATGGTAAGCATCGAGAGTCACCCAAATCTAATGAGCAGAATGGAGGTGAGAAATTCTATCGTACTCACTGCGGCTAAGACCCTGTATAAGGATGTTCTTTGCCTTAGCATTTGCTTCAACGTCAGCCATATTGCCGGTCATGACGTTCTCATCGGCAGGAACCTCATACAGGAGTTTCACCTTTTGCCATATCAGGAAGCACTGGGCTATGATGTACGACTCCATTCGGGACTTCTAAAAAGGAAAATCAACTCCAAAAAAGATGGGAGGCTTGGTGGAATATTTGTCCATTACTATGGCTCTTGAGACTGATCAAGATCTATAGAAGAGCAAAACTGGATCTGATTCCAATTGAAGGATCAAGATGGCGATCAGGGGGTGAATGATCCCAAATAAAATTCTCCCTCAAAATAGTCCAAGAAAGTCCTCAACCAATGCTCTCAAAAGAAGCAAATGAAATGGAGCAAATACCTTGCAAGGCCGGTAGCACTGCACCAAGATTAGTAGCAGACGAACTCCAAAAGCCACTTTTGAGAAATCTTTTTGTCAGCTAGGTAAAAACTCACAAAACTTGGTAGATGTCTTTCTTACGATGTCAAGAACTTATTCCAAACATCAATTGCAAGAATTGATGTCAAAATTTCAACCTTTTTCACTTTGAAGGAAGAACACACCAAGTTTGAGCAAAACTTAAGAACTTGATCTAAGACTTACTCGTGGATTTTTGATGATCAAGATGATCTTGGATGACCTCCTGCACATCACAGCAAGCAAGAACACAAGTCCTAAACCTCAGAAACATGATCAACAAGAATGATTCACTCAAGAACACAAGACCGGTTTCTTGGAAGAAAGATGCATGGATTACCCAGATGATTAGAATATGATGTAAAGAAGATTCATCTTTCAATCAATATCCTTGGTACAAGAAGCAAAAGCATGTAGAAGGAAGGGAGGCAAATCTAAATTACATAAATGTAAATTACAATAATGTAACTGTGGAATTTAAGTGCAGAATTTAAGACATAATATAAATGCGTAAAGGAAATTAGGCATAAGGAAATGTGTTTTGGATTTCTGGAAGGGAGGATTACAAAGACTCATAATAAGGTGGGTAAAGCTCAAGGAACACCAAAAACCTTAAAACCTTCAAGAGGGGGAAGGCTACCCCATCCCTCTATTTATACTACTCTTGAGTCACCCTCCACCCTTGGATGAGTTTCTTCTACCCTGAGAACACCATCAAGGGTTAGGATTGACTCACTCACTCATACATGGGTTAACCCGAAACCAACACATATAATGGGTTTTTGCATGCTTTTCAAAGAAAACTAACTAGATCCTCTACTCTATCATCTAGACCACAATCTAAGGGCACTCCTTGATATGAGCAGCTCCTAGCTAGTATCTCATCTATTCTTTGTCTTCTAGGTTTGCATCGACTACGTCTCCGATCATCTTCTGGTGATCCACGACCGTCTGGACCTCCGACGCTCCTCAACTAGTCCCAGTCATCCTCCGCCTCACCATGATCAAAACCCGATGTCCTGCAACCATCAAAGATAAGAAAAACCCATCACATAGTAATGTCCAAAAAGATATGCAATAAACATCACAAAATCATCAAATATATTCAATTCTGCTCATAAGGATTGGGGCTACCGCCCTCAGGCTGATAGCACCACCGGTCCAGTCATACCGCCCCCTGGCTGGTATGACCTCCCCCAAAACATACAAACACACCTTCTCTGCAATTTTCATACCACTCCAAAAGGCCGGTGCTACCACTCGCCCGATAGCACCGGGCTACCAAGGCCGGTAGCACCAAATTGCCAGATCTCCCAAAACACCCTCTCAGGTTTTTACACATCGCCTTGGGGGCCGGTGCTATTGCTCGCCCGGTAGCACCGGACTACCGTGGCGGTAGCACCGCAAGTGCTGGGCACTTTCTCCCAAATGCTTCAAATTCGATTTAAACTCCACATATCTCTCAAACTCACGCACTACTAGCTTGAACAATGTAAATAACTCATTACACGCATGGTCTTTCAATATTAGCTTATCATAGACATTTCTTAGCATATCTTATAACTTTGATGGTCGTGCTAGCAAAAACAGTGTTTAACTTTAACATAGACGGTTTTTCAAAACCATCTGTGATAGGGTGTCTTATATAAACCTTTCTATAATAGTGTGGGAATGTCCTATCATAATAAGTTATGACATTTTAGCGGCTAGAACACAAGTAGTAGCCAAAAGAAGTAGCTGGAGGATAGTGCAGGCACGGGAGAGCTCCTGTTCGGAGGTACCTTGGCCAATTAGGAAATGTCACCAAGACAGTGTTGAGCCTTGGGATGTTGAGCATCCTAAAGGAGGGATCAATGGGTGGTTTATCGTTAGGGTGAGTGATGTAAAATCTATGTTGTATGCGCTCAATCGGGTAATAAAGTTATCACAAGACATGCATGGCATGATGAGATGATTACGTCATGTGGGTAAATCTATACAACATCTGCAGAGCATAAATCCATTCAAATAACTGCATCCTCGGTCATGGATACCACTTGGTAATGTCTCACAATAGTAGCTTTTCCTAATTTGTAAAAAGTGTGGGAAAAAGGGATGAAAGGGATGGCCATGTGGAGCATAATCGGCAATGGTTAGTTGCCATCATTTTTCGTTTAGGGCTGCAAGCCCTAAGTTCTAAATGATAACTATACGTCGTGGTAACACTTGTTAATTTCGGCAAATTCTCTTGTAACATATTGGATTACAATCAACTACATATAACAACAAATAAAATGCAATTTAAGTAAAATATACTAGATCAGTAGCCCCTTTTTGTCAAGCTTGCATAATATTGTAACCCTACTTTAAGTCTTGCGGAATACTTGATTATACTTATGATTGCTTGTTGGAAAATATTCAGAGATTAAACTTGAAGACCCTAAAATGATGTCGAGTTCTAAGGGTTCAACCTTGTTAGTTGCCTATGGTTGGCTGAGGCATACGTGCAAGATTTTGGATGCCTCTTTACCCTATCATCTGTTGTACTCTGAATGACTTGTAATATTTCACCATATCAGCCCATGCATTGTAAGACTTGCCTTATAGGCACATGTTCAACTACTACATGTAAACTCTATTTTAATGGCATGTGAGCTTCTTCTTGTGATCAAACAAACTTATCAAAAGTGTATGAGATATTCACACTCCTAGAAGAGAGGGGCACAAGAAGAACAAGGAAAGAAGATTATGAAACTAGAATACTAACCACATGAGAGGCCAATGCTTTTTTCTCCCTCATTGGGTTCAACCTTATACAAAAAATGCAGGACATTTCTAATCCTAAGGGGGGCCTCTAGTTTCTTTCTAAGTTCGACTTGGATTTTGTCTAAGACCCCTTAATCTCAAAGACATCATAAGCAACTTTCTTGTGACTTAGCTAGTATGTTCTTAGCAATTTCAGACACTTGACATTTAAACATTCATTGTCAAGTTTTAGTTGCCTCTGACCCTCACATGAGTGACCGAGTCCTTAGAAGCATGCAATTCAAGTTCATTGTTTCTAGTAGACAGCTTCCTAAGGTGAGTGCTCATAGCATCAATTTCAGGAAGCAATTTAGGGCAATTTTCACATGATGAGCTAATGTGAGCATGAAGAAAACTAGCATCTACAGAAATAGCAACAATAGAACAAGTGCTAGCATTCTTCGACCTAGACACTCAAGCTCGTAAACCACACTATCATGCATAGTCCTTAGGTTCAAAACTCCATAAGCAAGGCATCACATAGAGAACATTCATCGAGTCTCGAGAGGAAGAAGATCTAAGTGAAGCTAACTATTCAAGGTACCTACTTCCTTCTCTAGCTCCATACACCTAGCTCTAGCTCTAGCATGAAATTTCCCTAATTTGTAAAGCTTCATTGAAGTTTGGTCATAGCAGGTACCTCATCCGAGTCGTCAGAAGTTCGAGTCATCGATGCCATTGGTGTCCGCCATGAAGAACATCGGTGATGAAGTCATCGCCGCTCTTGTTCTTCTCTTGCAGATCATCCTTGCCCTCATTACTCTACCGTGTCGAGAGGTTGATGTCATCAAGTGCGGCGATGATGCGGTGGAAGAGTTTTTGTTCTTCGAGAAGTTGCGGTACTTCTTCTCACTCATTGGGTCATGTATCAAGGCTTCTTGTTGTGGTTCTTGTTGGTGTTGTCATTCTTTCCCTGAATCACCATCGCTATTCTTGCTCTTCGACTTGGGATAATTCATTCAATGTGGTTGGGGCCACTACACTTGAAGCAAGTGATCATACCACCTCTCTCTCACCCTTTTGTAGGCATGAGAATACTATGCAGCCAAAAGAACAAACTCATTTTCCGGAAATTTTTTCAATTGGTCATCGCTAGCTCGCAAAGAGCGGAGAGGAGAAATCAATGTAAAAATCAAGAGGATCCAGGGGAACAGTGAACAAGGCCATCAACTAATATTTCATCTGCGAGAGACGATGTTAATCTCATGAGTCTTGAGTTGAGAATAAAACCCGTCAAGAGTTAAAGTCGATAAGTCGGTAGTGTCCCTAATGGTGGTCACATTCATCTCCCAAACTCAAGATTGAGCACGGTCAAGAAATATCGAGCATTATTTGAGTCGTGGTATGTGCAAGTGATCGCCGGAGGTGATCAAAATATTTAAAACGAACAAATCACTCATCTGACTCTCACTAGTATGTTGTTCAAATTTGTTGTAATTACGCTTGAATTGGTCTTGTCTCACCATCTTGATTTGGATGGTGCCCTCATGGTAAGCATCGAGGGTCACCCAAATCTAATTGCTGGAGGTTGTATTTTTTCTCGCGCTAAGGAGGATGTTCTTTGCCTTAGAAATTTTGCCGCCATGTTACTATTTTGTTCATATTTTTCATCGAATCGACATCTTCTCCCACCGAAAGCGTAACAAAGAGGAGCTCTATTATGTTGGCAAGTTGCTGCTGAAAAATTGTATTAAAATTTTTCGAGGTTACTGACTTGATATATGTTATATTTGTCGTAAAATTTTACTTTACAGAGTGCTATAGATGTTGATAATTGCTGATTGTACGGTGTGAACAGTTTATGTCGATAGTGCTCAAATTAAGATCTAGCTAAATTATTGAATAAATTATAATTCATATTGTAGTGGATGTTTAAGTAATAAAATTGCTAGATGGACAATTATGCATAATTGTAATTAATTTAATTAATGAAAATTTGTTATATGGATTTTTAATAGTAAAGATTGCTAGATGATCAATTATAAATAGTGAGAATTGCTAGTTGAATATATAAATAATGGAAAATGGTAGATGGATTTTGCAATAATGAAAGTTGGAACATAAATAATTATTTAGAAATATATCCTTATATTCAATTATATGCTTGTTTGTTGTAGATTAATTTAATTTAATAGCTAGCGCTACATAACAAAATGAAATGAAGAAATCTTCTAAATAATAAAAAATGCTAGATGGATATTTAAATAGTGAAAAAGGTTTGATGTATTATATAGGCAAAATTGCTAGATGTATTTGTAAAACTAATCATTTACAATTATATTGTTATTTGCATAAATTCATATCCATTTTAGTGATGTAGTGGATGTTTAAGTAATAAAATTGCTAGATGGACAATTATGCATAATTGTAATTAATTTAATTAATGAAAATTTGTTGTATGGATTTTTAATAGTAAAGATTGCTAGATGATCAATTATAAATAGTGAGAATTGCTAGTTGATTATTTAAATAATGGAAAATGGTAGATGGATTTTGCAATAATGAAAGTTGGAACATAAATAATTATTTAGAAATATATCCTTATATTCAATTATATGCTTGTTTGTTGTAGACAAATTACAATTATATTGTTATTTGCGTTATGTGCTTATAATGTGTTTATCGTTTTAATTAATTAGCAATGCATGACTCTGTAAAGAATAAATTATTTTGATATCGTTTGTTCATATCTTTGAAATGTAGTTTGATATAATTAATCGTAGATGGACCGAAGGTGGATGTATGACACGGACCGTCATGTCCGTCGAGTTCTTTAATGGTGTGACTTGTTTTCGAATGCGGCATGCGCACACAAGTCGAGAAACCTGGCGGACTATATGTGTTGTCCATGCGTTGATTGCAAAATGAGAAGATGTTTTGTAACATAGAGTCGACACGCGCACACTTGTTTCAAGGGGTTTCAAGGTGGCTATACTGTTGGATCGAGCACGGTGAAGATGATATTGTACATAAAGGGCAACACATTGATGAAGATGATATTGTACATGAAGGGCAACACATTGATGAAGATGATGGAGACAACGATATGACGGCGGTGGAAGATGCGTTCGTTGATACCCACGAAGATGATCTAGATCAAATGTTGCGTGATGGGGAGGGGGACTTCACGAGTGAAAGGGAGTTTCAAAAGTTCCAGCGTATGGTAGAGGACTCTACAACGCCATTGTACCCGAGCTGCAAGGAGGAGCACAGAAAGCTGCATACCGTGCTTTCACTACTGCAGTTGAAGGCAAGCAATGGTTGGTCCGATAAGAGCTTTATTGAGCTGTTATGTCTCTTGGGGGACTTGCTTCCAGAGGGTAACGTGTTGCCTTCAACTACGTATCAGGCCAAGCAGGTTGTCTGCCCGTTGGGACTCGAAGTACAAAGAATACACGCATGTCCAAACAATTGCATATTGTATTGCAATGAGTTTGCAGACATGGATGACTATATTGTTTGCAAAGCAAAGCGGTATAAGGGCAACGACGACGATATCGAGAACGAAGATGTCGGGTGAGGCGAAGAAGAAGAGGTGTCCCCATAAGGTGGTGTGGTATTTCCTATAATCCCCGCCTAAAGCGATTGTTTATAACAAAAGGCATGCCCAATTGTTACGATGGCACGCCGAAGAGCGTAAGAAGGATGGAATGCTCAGACACCCTGCTGATTCTGTGCAATGGAGGAACATCGACAAAAAATATAAGAAGCACTTTGCATATGATGTGAGGAATATAAAGTTCGGGTTGAGTACAGATGGGATGAATCCTTTTGGCAACATGAGTAGTCGTCACAAAGACTTGGCGGTGACTTTATGCATCTACAACCTTCCTCCTTGGCTTTGCATGAAACGAAAGTACATTATGATGCCACTATTGATCCAAGGGCCCAGGCAACCTAGCAATGATATCGATGTGTACCTCAAACCATTGGTTGAAGATCTTCTAATATTGTGGAACGATGGTATACAGGTATGGGATGAGTATAAAAGAGAAAACTTTATCCTACGGGCATTATTGTTCGTAACCATTAATGATTATCCTGCTCTTGGCAACCTGTCGGGCCAGATGACAAAAGGCTTCAACGGATGCGTCCAGTGCCTGGATGATACAGCTAGCCGGTGGCTGAAGAACTGCCGAAAAATGGCTTACATGCGGCATCGTAGGTTCCTCCGCAAGGATCACCCATACCGCAATAATAAGAGAGCTTTTGACGGGACAAAGGAGACCGCCTTAGCTCAAGAATCACATCGGGAAACAGATATTTGCCGTGTAAAGGATCTTACAATTATTCACGAAAAGGAAGCCAGCAGTACATCTATTCCGACTTCCCGGGATAAGGCTCCTTTATGGAAAAAGAAATCAGTATTTTGGATCCTACCTTATTGGCAGCACCTGGAAGTTCGACACGTAATCGACGTCATGCACATAGAGAAGAACATGTGTGATAGCTTGCTTGGTATCTTACTGGACATACCTAGCAAAACAAAAGATACACTTTAAGCAAGGATGGACCTCAAGATATGGGCGAGGAAGGAAGCGCATCACGAAGAAATGGATACAGGCAAAAAGTACCTTCCCGCAGCCTGCTACACTTTGAGCAAGAAAGAGAAAATTAGCGTTTGCGAATGCTTGCACGGAATCAAAGTTCCGTCTGGTTACTCTACTAACATAAAGAGACTAGTCTCAATGAAAGACTTAAAGTTAATTGGTACGAAGTCTCACGATTGCCACATGATGATGACACAGATGCTTCCAATTGCAATTAGGGGGGTTCTGCCAGAGAAAGTCCGAGACCCAATTATCAAGTTGTGTTCATTCTTCAACGCGATTTCACAGAAGGCCATCGATCCATTAATACTAGATAAGCTGCAGGAAGACGTGGTCCACACTCTGTGCAGGCTTAAGATGTGTTTCCCTCCATCTTTTTTTGATATTATGGTCCATCTCATTGTTCACATTGTGAAAGAGATACGGATTCTTGGTCCCGTATTTCTACATCAGATGTACCCTTTCGAGAGATTCATGGGGTTATAAAGAAATATGTTTGTAACCGAAATTGACCGGAAGGCTGCATTGCCGATGGCTGGGGAACCGAGGAGGTCATTGAGTTCTGCGTCGACTATTGAGAGATTCTGACATTTCCTGTTGGACTGGAAGTCCTGTGCTTCGGTTAACAAGGAATTAATTATGATTTGGGTATAATTCTTGACAGTAGATTCTTAATTGTGCATTTAAGGTGGTAAGAGTTCAAGGCCTAATGCATAGAATAAATTGTTAGCCGATTCGTGATTGTAGTAAAGATTCTAATATTTACTCTAACCCTAAATCTGAGAGCACCATATTCATTTTATTGTCTTTGAGACAGTAGGTATAATTCATATTATGTATGACTTAACCATGCTTAGTGTTGTCTTGTTTATGTCATACATCTTGTTTGTGAATTATATATTCTCATATATATGCTTAAGAGGAATAATGAACAAAGTCTTGCTCTTATACCCGCACCTTCTTCAACAATAATGACTGAACACTACTTGGTTAATCTACTGATATGAATGTATGCTCACTATCAGTGTTACTTCATTGTCTTTATACTGCTCTGTTCAGTTAAAATAGCTAGCTAACTAATCCGAACTTCATTTCATGATTCGCTTAGCAAATATTTAATCTATTGATCTGAATGTATGCTGAACTGAATATAATCTGTTAACAGCGAGCTTGATTATCAATTTTTTTAATGTGTATGTTAAGGTGGTAAGGGTTCGAAACTAAGGTAAGGTTGTCACAAATTAGTCTATTACTCGTCCCTTATGGCGAGGAGGGCCTTTGGGCAATCCGACATCTGAGAACACTCAAAATAAACAAGTTGAGCTTTATGCTAGTTGCCTTGTTCATTTTTCTGCCCTTGTGCTGTTTTGGTCATTTTGCTCTATGGTTATTTATATTGCAGCCAAAAGTAAACTTCAATTTGGTGCAGATGTATACATGTGTTGTAAATATTTGTTTTGTACAGATGTATACATGTGTTGTAAATATTTGTTTTGTGCCACTAATTGTAATAGTAAGTAGATGTAATAGTTATAGTTCATTTAGTTAATACTCCGCACACGGACTTTTTAGGGTGACAAGTGAGCATACACTTAAGTGGAGTATGGGTGTCACCTCTAAGTCTTCCAAATATTTGTATGTGAGCAACGTATCTTGTGCACATAGATTGCCCTACCTATGTATGAAATTTCAGGATTCATTATATACCGAGAGTTACAAAAAAGAGAATTCTGACAAGTTTAAGCTCTTTAAACTTGTCAGAATTTTCTCTTTTTTGTAACTCTCGGTATATTATGAATCTGAACCTACAATTTTATAGCTATGTATAAAATTGTAGGTTCAGATTCATTATATACCGAGAGTTACAAAAAAGAGAAAATTCTGACAAGTTTAAGGATCCTACAATTTTATGTGTATGTATATTTTGTTGACCAAAAATGTATGTGTTTACAGATGTATATATGTGACCTTGAAAGATGTATGTGTATAAACATATATATTTGTGTGTATAAAGATGTATGTGTATAAAAAGTGACATATCACAATCCCATGGCTTCGCTTCTTGGTGTAAAACAATTCTTGAACTTGAAGGGCTTTTTTAAATCATTTTAGTATGAATAAAAATTCATATATTATTAAGCAAATATATAAGAAATTTTTTCATATTATTTTTTCATTTCGAGATGTATATGTATCATGTGAATTTTTTCTAATGTATAAGTACCATTTTAAAGTTACATGTGCACATGTTTGTAGCATGAGGTCACAACATCACTTGATTTCTCTCAACTCTAGCAAAATGACCATCGTTTGAATTCATAAGTTTGATGTCATGTAGCAACCATAAATGAATGCAATATAATTAACCCAATAACATTTCTGATTGCTAGGAATGGCCTTGAATTAGGGACAAGTGCCAAAGGGAGTTCGGCCCTCGAATATAGACGAAGTAGGAATGGGTAGCCCAAGGGAATACCTGAACCTACAGGATATTGATATGGAGCAACCTGGCACCATAGCCACGGACCAAGCTGACGCCACTGCCATGGACCAAGCTGACGCGACTAACATGGGCGAGGTAAAGTATTAGTACGCCAGATTCCCAAAATATTGTAGGGTCATACGACTAATAACAAGATCCAATTGTAGGCTTAAACGTCTGGTGAACAAAGGCGGCGGTGTCGTGGTCCGAGTAAGATGCCTAAGGCTGCTCACAACATAGTCCAGCTCTCTAAGTCGGGAACTCGCTATACCCACGCCAACGTGGTAGCCAGACAGAGACAGACATGGAGTACTTGCTAGGGATAACGTGCCCATCACCGTAGATCATGGACCGCCGCGAAGGTGATCATGGGTGGTTCCCGATGACTGAAGGACTCGCTATGGGGCAAGCTAAAACAAGTATTCCATTTCCCCAAGGGTCGAGTTGGTTGCAAAGAAACGTGCACTAAGTATCATGTGCACATGTTGGAAGAATTGGAAGACTCAAATGAATAAGAACTATGTGAAGAAGAATGTCACGCCAAATTTTAACATGTTTCCAAAGATAAGGGAATTTTGGGAGGACTTTGTATGCATAAGAATTTCAAGAAGCCCAAACAAGTGAATCGAAGAACAAGGCTAACGCGATAAGAATATGTACCTCACACACTAGGCAATCGTGGCTACGTGAAGAAAGTACTGCATGGGATAGGCGCGAACAAGAGCTAACCTCGGGCGTTATTTCGCGACGGCCGAAGTTCATCGAATGATCAAAGCACCGTTGCTTGGGAGGGGGGCTTCTGTCTCAGAAGATGGTAGCTTGAGCTTCAGGAGCGATAGAGCCCGGGAGGTGTCGCAAAAAATATCAGATGCTCACGTGGAGTCTTCCCAAGGGCTTTTCAGGCCACGAAGGGAGAATGATGAGCTGACTGTTGCCCTGGGTAACAAGGAGCATCCTGGGTGCACCCGAGGAGTTGGTTTGGTGCCGTGGAAAGAAGGCTTCCCAGCTGACGCATCGTTGTACAAGCGGCCGAAAAGAATAAGAGAAGATGAACTTGAAAGTCAAATACAAGATGCTGTGGCAAGAGCATTAGAGGAAGAGAGAGCGAAGCTGGATCAAGTTGTGGAGCAAGCAGTACAGAAAGCTCTCAGCTCACGACCGCCACTCGATGACAGCCCTCGGAACCTCAGTCACGGTGTTCTTAAGAGCAGCTGCGCGTCCACAACGATTCCGGGAGAGCATCGACTCCATTTTGCAGTGGATGACATCACAGAACCGACACTGTGCAAGCTGCATTTGTTCGCACATGGCATTACCATCAAGGTGGCTGAGGGCAGGGCTTGGCCATGCGGCTCCTCGCAGTTCTGTGACTACCGCCTAATATCACTGGATTCGCCAGGTCGGAAGTAGACAAAGTAGTCCGACAATATCGCAAAATGGAGGTAGAGATTCTGGCGAGGACGAAAAAAACAAACTTGAAGAAAACGCGCATGGCTTCTCGCGGGCGCAAGAGCTTGATTATGTTCGCCTCGGACGATGAGGCCGATAACGACGATGATGATGATGAGCCGCACTTCCATACGCAAACCCGCCGCCTAGAAAAGTGCAACTCTTCCGCCGGCACCAATTAGAAAAGTCCAACTCCTCCGCCGCACCATCCGAAAAAGTCCAACTCCTCCGCGGCACCACCAGAAAAGTCCAACTCCTCACCAAGCACATAAGAAGAATCGAACATCGGCACCATCTCGAAGTCCGCATCGCCTTGTACCAAATCTCGGTCATCTGTGAAGTCAAGACAGCCTCGTAAGAAATTACCGGCCGAGTTGACTGAAGAAGAACGAAAAAAGCAAATCAAGGCCGACGTAACATCTCACTTCCAAAAGGCGCCATCACCCGAGAAGACAAAAGTCGATGCTAATGCGCAGGAGTTTTTCTTGAGTATGGCAAAAGCCAAAGAGACAGGGTGGACTTCTGAACCTTCGGAAATGTCGGCCTACGAGCGCATCTCCAGAAAGCAACACTTGAAGGCGGCTAGTGCTGAGGCGTCGATGTCGCAAACTCAAAAAGATGCTGCTGAACAAGTTCGTAATTACGAGCTAGGTCTAACTCGAAGTTCGCTTTGGGGCAACCGCCGTTCCCCAAAAGATTTAGAGAAGCTAACAACACAATTGCGGCGTGTCCATCAGTATTACATGCAGTAGTGCGAAAAGGGTATGTGGGCGATCCCAGTGAAATACAAAGATTCGGATTTTCACAATGGGGATAGCATGTTCTGGTTAGAGTTCTGCGAATTGTATATGTTGTTCCGGCCAGATGCTCTGGACGCGGCATTGGTCAGACTGTGGACTTTGTAAGTCTCTATTTATATTATTGTATATTCTTCTACCGTTCAACTGTATGTCTAACTTCTTTTTTATATATGTAGAATGGAGATACAAATATGTAGAAGAAATGAGGATGAAAATTTAGGATTTCTCGATCCGGGGCTTGTCAACGAGACAATCGTCCGTGATAACCCAAAGTTTGTTGAAGACTATTTATTTAAGACTTTCTTCAAGCTGAGAAAGAAAACCTCCGTACTTGTACCCTATAACTTTCAGTACGTATTACCCTACTTCTAATATTGTTTTACTATTTTTGCGTGACACGGTGTGGGACTAATAGGCTATGTTAACATATATGTCTAGTTATCACTGGGTCCTCCTCGTCATCGAGTTAGAAGCTAGCAGGGTTTTTGTCTTGGACTCGATGAGAAAAGAACTTGATGAGTATGAACATAATTTTGGGACATGATGAACAGTAAACTCGATCGCTATGCTATTGCTCTAGTAATATTTTATTCTATTGTATTTAAGGTTAATTACTATTTAAAATCATTCACAGTGGCATTCACACGGTATTGCAAGAAAGGTGGTCCGATCGTCCCTTCCGAAAACTTTCAAAATAATAATGACTTTCCATGCATGAGACAGACCGTGGAAATAGTTTATACGATACTACGTATGTACAAATATGCATGCAATTGTCACGAAGATCGGCGGCTATAACGAAGCCATGGTATATAATTACACATTCATGCCTACTTTTCTTTCATTTAACATCTATCATCATTAATTAAATTTCTTTTCTTCAATAACAAAGCGCTCCAAGATGAGAACCAATAAGTTACTGCCAAGAGAAGTTTTAGCAATTCAAGAGCAGATCGCTGGATTCATTGACGATCACATCATCAATCCAAACGGCGAGTTCCACGACGACATCCTCGATCCAATGTGAACGAGATGTACTCACACTACATTTGTAAACAGACTATTGTAAAAACTAAATATTGTGATGCTTTAATATATTTTAATTATGATCTAACGACGCTTTATATACTATATATTTGAAGGCAACATATCATGTGCATACAGGCCTTCCCGTGTACACATCGTGCACACCAACTAATAAAAGTCAATCACGAAAACTCTGAAAAAATTTGTTGATGTACTTCATGGATTACTCTACCTATGTGTAAAATTGTAGGTTCAAATTCAATACATATCAGGACTTACAAAAAAAAAGAGAAAATTCATTACACATAGGTAGAGTAATCCATGAAGTACATCAACAAATTTTTTCAGAATTCGGTTGTCACTGCCGGTTCGTCCAGGAACCGGCAGTGATATATATATATATCACTGTCGGTTCTTCGTATAAGCCGGTAGAGATCTACACATATCACTGCCGGATTCTAGCTTGAACCGGCAGAGATCTACATATATCACTGCCGGGTTCTAGTGTAAACCGGCAGAGATAGTCAAATATCATCGCGGTTGTATAATGAACCGGCAAGGATATCTATTATCATCGCCGGTTCGAGCCAAAGTGATAACCCCGAGTATCACTGCCGACCAATCACTGCCGGCGCCCATAACCGGCAGTAATGGCGTGGACGAACCGGCAGTGATGGCCTATTCTGTAGTAGTGGACATTGTTTGGCTAGGCCACAATCCAAGCACATTCACATGAAAAGGTTAGGATTTTAGTTCAAAATCCTAGCCCACCATGTGGATCCCGGTCAAGAATAGGCCTTTCCAAACAAAGCTTCATTGATTCTTCATATTTCTGGCCAGAAAGATAAAGAGTTTAGCTAGAATTCCAAATCTTGAAACCCATGTAATTCTGTATTGGTATTGAAAAATTGTTCTGGACTTCCTATTAGATCATTGTAATGAAGTGCTAGTAAATGCTTCATTTTATTCAATTTTAGGCTCCAATATAGGGAGCCTTGAGCTAATAGATTCATGTGGGGAATAGTACTATAATTATAAGCTACAGATAAGCTTCGCAATTTTTTAAATTACAATTTGGTGATTGCCTCACCTTTTGTGCAACAAAAATATTTATGGCAAAAAATAAGCTATAGATGTCCAAGACACTATAATCGGGTGGACCAATGGATAGAATTATAGGGTTATAGTCTTCTTCTTTTTTTTGTTGATGTTCTTACGAAGCTGCTAATCAGAAGTTTTTTTGTCCAACAGATTAATTCAATTTCAACTTCCTCTAAAAAAATAACAACGCATTTCATTCGTACCTCCCATACATGCATGCACTTTCTATATTTGGCTTACGTGCAGTTCTCGCTGAAAGTTCTAGGAGACCACTGCTCCATCCCTCAGCGCACTATATCAACGAGGCAAAACAAAAGTACCTTTGATCTCATCATGCTACCCAGCAGCTTCCAATTAGTCCAGATCTTGAAACCCCGCAAGCAGATCCTCTGACACAAGGCCATCTTCAGGTACACAGATGCATGGAGGAAAGCAAAGAAAAGCATTATGCTAGCTTTTCCATTGCTAGCCACTTGTGCAAAAAAGCTGGAATCTAATTTGTCTAATTAGAGGCCACTAGCCCATAAAGCCAGCATCTAATCACACACTTTGTATGCAGAGCACTTGTAGTGGAGCTCTCCCTTTATGCTCCACTACTGCCTCCTGACGACAATGTGCTTGCCTGGTTGTCCCTGGCCACTTTCTACCAGGGTATCATCAGGAGCACTATCTGTTCATCCTCCACCACTCCCTCCGGTTCTGGTCTATACTACGCTGACCCGGTGCGCGTGCTTCAGAGAAAGCGACGAGGAGGGTTCGATCAGCAGTGGTGATCCCCTTATACGTGCTTTTTTCTTTTTTTTTTCGAAAGCAGCAAGAGAATTGCCGCGAAATATATTAAGAAAGAGAATGGATAAGTGGTCCCGTTTTTATAGGGCAAAAACTGGACCCAAAAAAACCTCACAATAACCCACCATACCCAACGGTAGCGTCCTTACAATACAACACCCCCCGATAGAACACATTAAGAAGACACCCACGAACTGCAAACATGTCCAAAAGGACCACCCGCCACTAGGGAAGAAAAAAAACAAAGGGGTCTTAACTAATCCTATATTCTCATAGACCAGGCAAAACTATGATTTGTCACCGCGTCCTTGATAGAGGTAGCCACTTCTTCTGTAGTTCTAGCCTTCCCGTGAAATATTCGCTGGTTTCGCTCAATCCAAAGATGCCACCAGAAATAAATGAGAAGACCATCTAGATCACGACGTTTATCTCTGTCGCATACAGTTCTCAACCTTCGCCACCACTTGTATATCGAGCCATTATAACTCAAATTCTTCCACTGGTCCATCTTTCCCCACCTCAGGAGAAGATCCCAAACTTGTCTAGCGAAGTAGCAATCTTTACCAAGATGGTTCGTTGTTTCCGTGGCCGCGTTGCAAAGACTGCAAGTCGTGTTACAAGGCCAACCCCTTTTGAGCATATTATCAGCTGTTAAAATTTTGTTGTGGATCAAAGTCCAAGCGAAAAAACGGCATTTAGGTTGAACTTTCGCCTTCCATATTGGTGAGATCTTCATCTTACAGTATACAGTGTTGAATTGCACACGGTAGGCGCTCTTTGCTGAGTATTGCCCATCGGAAGTCCAACACCATATTATTTGATCATCCATCTCTTCGTCTCTGTTGATTCGGCGAATTGCTTCATGGAGGTCCGCAAATTCCTTTATTTCCTTTTGAGATAAAATCGGAGTACAGAAGCGGATCCAGTAATTATTTTCCAATACCTGCTGAACAGAGATATTCTTTCTTCTTGCTATTTGGAAAAGGTTCGGCGCAATGTTTTTTGGGGCTTTTCCTTGTACCCAGCTTGACCTCCAGAAGTCCGCTAATTTATCGTTTCCTATTGTGACGACCGTTGAGGCATTGAAGAGGGATATGTCTGTTTCATCACAAGGTAGATCGAGTCCCGTCCATGCCCTTTCCTTGTTTTTCCATTTGTACCATAGCCACCGAAGTCTAAGGGCCCTGGCGAAACGTTCGAGGTCTTTGATACCTAGTCCCCCTTTGGCTTTTGGTAAGCAGGTAACCGGCCACTTGATCAGGCAGTGTCCACCGCTGCAATTTTCCGGTTCTTTCCCACTCCAAAGGAAGCTTCGTCTCAATTTATCGATGCATCGAATGAGCCATTTTTGTACTGGGAAGACGGTCATATGGTATATCGGTTGTGAGGTAAGCACGGACTTGACAAGAGTCTCCCTTCTGGCTTTGGAGAGAAATTTACCTTTCCACCCAGCATGCCTGCTGCTCATTTTGTCGATCAGTGGTTGAATTTCAATTCGTCTTAGATGTCTGATGTGTAGGGGAAGACCGAGATATTTTCCCGGGAAAGTAGATAGTTTTCCAGGGAAAATATTCAACAATTGTTGTACAAGCTCATCCTGACATCTGATCGGGTAAATTTCGGTTTTGGAGATATTTATCTTCAAACCCGAGCACCGCCCAAAGATTTCCAGAATCCGGCTAAGGGCTATCAGCTCATCTGCATCTGCATTTAAAAATATTCCGGCGTCATCTGCGTACAATGAGCAGCGTAGTCTTGCAGTTTCCGGAAGCACCGGTTTGAGAATACCTCGATTCGCAGACTGATGGTCGCAGTTGGTTGGCCGTTGATTAGAATGTGTGAAGAAGACGTCCTGAGAATAGCAGCCACCCATTCCCGCCATTTCCATCCAAATCCTAAGGCCTGGAGGACCTCCAGAATATAAGACCAATTCAGAGAATCGAAGGCTTTTGATATATCTAGTTTGATGAAGAGAGCCGGCCTTTTTTCTTTGTGGAGTTTTCTGATTACCCTTTGTACATATAGAAAGTTATCATGGATGCATCTCTTTTTTATAAAAGCATTTTGCGAGATTGAAACCAGTTCCTCTAGTTTGGGCGCTAGTCTGTTTGCCATTATTTTGGTGATGATCTTCATGAAACTATTCATAAGACTGATAGGCCTGAAACATTTCAATCTATTTGCATGTTCTGTTTTCGGGAGTAAGACAATGTTAGCTTCATTAAACTTGTGCAACTTTTCATGTCGAAGGTTGAAGAAGTCTCTTATTGCGTCGACGAGGTCATTCCTGATGATGTTGAGGCATACTTTGTAAAAAAGGCCAATGTATCCATCCGGTCCTGGTGCTTTTTGAGATGGTAACTCCTGAATGGTGGTGGTGACCTCTTCTTCAGTGAGCTGGACTTCTAGGTCGGTGAGGTCTGTCGCATTGTATCCCAGGGATTCCCAAAGAAGTGCTTTGTCCCTTACTCTAGTCTCCCCTAATCCCTTTTTGAAGTACTGATATGCTTCTTCCATTTTCTCTTGTTGCGTGAGCATTACTCTGTTATCCCTTTGAAGGACACGAATAAGATTTCTGCGCCTTCTTGCGCTGGCCATTAAGTGGAAAAAGCGAGTGTTGGAGTCCCCCATTCGGATGTTCGTCAGTCTGGAGTGTTGCCTCGCCCTGGATTTTTGAATGGAAGCTAGGCCCAGCAGCTTGATTTTGAGAGTTTTCCTGAGCTCAATCTCCTCTAGAGATAGCGATCGTCTTTCTTGGGAACTTTCGAGGATGGTGAGAATTACTTGAATTAGCGCTGATTGTAGCGCGAAATTTGCAAAAAAATTTCTCCTCCACGATTTTAAGGCCTTAGCAGTTCTGCACATTTTGACATACAACCTTAGCATAGCGTCGGACGTGTGGACTTTCATCCCCCTGCCATTGCTGGCCTTTTTAGGTGTTTCCATGGCATGGTGATGGAATAAGCTAACTGAAGGATGATGGCAACAGGGCATGCATGACGGTCTAATGTCTGTCCCTATGTGATCCACATATCCTGAACAACGTAATGCACTATGCTACTGTAGTTACTGCATTTCAGCCTACTTGCTATTTTTAACATTCTACTACGCTTTAGAATGTATGATTCCCTGTATATCGATCACGACAAAACGCTTACGCACAAAAGATTACCAAGAATCAGTTTACCATTAGTACGAGCTAAAGATGAATTGCTTGCTTCGGTGTCTTGAACCAATTTTTGGTGTCAGTAGCGATTGATTCCGAAAGGGTGGCACGGATTATATCTGATACTTGGTACTCCTTAAACTAAAACTTATCTAAAGTCCCAACGTACATGTTCCTGAAACTGATATCTGAACTGGAAACCCTTCCTGCAAATATGACCGGCTTTAAATTGTGCGTGCCAGCAACAACTGGCACTAATAAGAGGAAGAGAGTAAATAATTAACCATTTCCTTAAACCATGTGGCAATATGCTGGTAAAGCAGTATGAGAAAACAAGGCAATTCGTAACGGAAATAAGCCATTTGTCAAGTTACACTTTCTTGTCAGATACAACTTGTTAATAAATTCTTAAACTGGAGCTAAGCAAGATGCCACCAACTATGATGACCCCATCCTGAAAATTCCATAAAGAAAGATGCTGGCCCTCCACTTTTGCCACAGAAAAATAATAAATTTCCTTCCTTTGGAATTTGTTCAGAGGAAGTGGGATTCGCATTTGTCTCATGTAAAGGATTGCCTAACTGCCCAGTTATAAATTTGGCTTTCTCTGCGATAGAAAAAGGAAAGGGGGGAAGGCCTTCACCTCATTTCAGGTTCATGCAATCTGTGTATTACTGAGCGGGTATGCATAGCGTGAGTTCAGAAATGAAGATGCAACTGAAGCCTCGAAGATCTGCTGGCCTCTTTGCTCTCGTCTTCGTATTGCTGTTTTCAACTTCGTTTGCAGGTTTGTATGAGTATGAGAAATTATTTGTTGTAGCAAATTCTTGATTTAGTTTTCCTTTCATTCAAGTCTTTCCTTCCTTTCCTAGCATGCCTAACACCACCAATGTAATGCTATTGCATTGCCAATGCTATAATGCACCAGGATTGAAGAAAATAGATATTGCACTAACATTTAGCTGATAACATGATTGAAGTGGTAACCTGTGCCTGCTAGCTGGTGCTGGGGCATGGCACAGGATCATTGTTTGATACATGACGACAGCATGTCCTTAAGAAGCTTATAATTAGTAGCTAGGTTCATGTCATGAGAAAAGAGACGTACTTAGTAGCTAGGTTCTTGGTTTTTACTAGATTTGATTCTGTGTTTTCAGGGAGACAGCGGAGCTTCTTAATAGATAAAGACTCTCTACGTCAAAGAGAGGTATGGAGCAAGATAAATTAATTAACTAGCATTCCAAAACTCTCTCTCTCTCTCTCTCACACACACACAATTTTAAGGAGACGAAGCATCAAGAGTACTAACTAAATTATGGACCAGTGGCACATCCATCTCAAGTATACCTTCTCTCCACTTTTTGCTTACATTTCGTGGAACAATTTGCAGGGACCAGAAGATGAACAGAATGAAGAACTGGCACAAGTGCATGCCCGAATGCTCAACGTAAAAACGAATGACTACGGCAGTTACGACCCTTCCCCATCCATGGACAGGCCACACTTCAAAATCATACCCAACTAATCACCTGATCATCCTGGTGGCAACAATGGAGGAGGAATCTACGTACGTACATGTAGATATCATGAATAGATATAGAGGTATTCTTAGGCTTGCTAATATTTTAATTAGTAACTTTTGATATATATGTGACATAGAGGTTGCTGCTGCATCTCACTGTTTTGATTGACCTTGGCATATATTGTACTTAAAATGTACGTATCAGCGAGTAACTTTTTCCATGATGTTTATCATTCTTTGGGTTGGGAGTGTCTACAGATCTTTCGACTGATTTTTACATCTGAAAATTAATTAGTCAGATGTTGAACCGTGTGATCAAAACTAACGGAACAAAGATAGTTCCACGTTCCAAAGAAAAATGAACCATGGCACATGCTTAATGATTCTGCAAAATGTTAACGGGCCAGAAATTCTTAACGGGCTGTGATTTATCGGCCTTTATTTTTCTCAAAACGATAAAAAAGATTTAGCTAATGCTTGATCAGATGAAAGTATGCACCATAAATACATATATATAATGCAAAAACACATATCATGACTACACAACATGGCCGCATATGGAGAAAATTAAAATAATTAGATGACCAAAATGAAAAAATATCTTTTCTAAAGTATATAAACGAAACTATGCTTATGGTGAACCCAACAATTAAAATAAAAAGATAATATAAGGTGCAGAAAAAATAATAAAGAGATAAACTGAAACTAAGCTTCTTGTGAACCCAACAATTAAAATAAAAAGATAATATAAGCTGCAGAAACGATAATAAAAAAATATTTTACATTACAAAAAAACCAGACTATGCTTTTGGTGAACCCAATAATAAAAAATGATTGTTAATTATCTCTCTAGATGAAGTCAAACAATCTACTTGTTGGACATGTTGCAGAAATAATCATATTTTACTTCTGCATTTTCAAGTTAGCGGTCAATGATGCAGACGCAAAATTCAACAAAATTATGCGTTCATAAGGTCTACAAATTTTCAATCTTTATAATTTACTATCAAACATAAAAAAGGCACCAATGATTGTGTGTGATGGTACAGGAAACATATATGTTCAAATCATCAATTGAGACATCTTGTCTTTACACGATAAGTTTGCAATGATGTCTAATGATCTAAGAACAGTAAGTTAGGATTAGCTGGTCATGCTCCAAAAGATGAGTATGGGTCGTTCATGGAATCTGGTGATGTTATCGTGTGACACGAGTCGGTCCCAATTCCCAAATGACGTACTGTCTCCTATGGCCAACGATTTGACTATGCCTCATGGTTAGTGGAATAGGGAGTGTGGCACTGATCACAAAGCATATCGGACAGTCGAGAAAACGACTGGTTTCGCACAAAAAAAATCTGTTGACAGATATATAGCAGTTTCCTTTCTTTTATATTTAGCAAAAATCATCCGAAACCCATTTTGGGGTGGTAAATCCGATGTTCCTGATTTTCGACCGATTTTTTTGAACCCAGATCATCATTATAGTTTAACTGAAGTGCTTGTGGAAAAAGGTTTTAAAAAGTTACATGTGTTATACACCCTTGTTTGGAACACTGGATTCCCACGAGAGTAGACGTCTCAACACAGGTAGTTGAGAAAAACTGTCTATAATAGCTACCAATTGCTATTAAACTATTCTATGGTGTCAAATGAATTACGACATACGACATAGCAAGGGTGTAAGTATCTCAAATGGACGGTTAACTACTCCCAGCATATAATGAACATTTAATAATTAAAATATATGCAATACATTAAAACAACATAATATTTAAACATGGGTTCAACATGGGTTCAACATGAATGGGTTTGGATCTTGCTCTACAACCTGATCAAGTGCTGGCTCCTCAATCACAAACTCTCCCGGCAACTCGACGTCTACGCGCAACGAAGGGGAAAGCAATAAATAACCAAAATAGAGAGTAAAATCAACTCCAAAATTTAAATAAAATTCACCAATAAACAGAGCACAATTTTACAAATTTTTAGGAATTAGAATCATCTCAATCGGAGTTCGGACGCAAAAGATATGGCCTTTCGAAGTTTTAATTAATTAGAAAACCCTAAAAAATCAGAAATTCCTATTTATCTGAATTATTTTTATACGGGAAATTCCCATTTATGATGTCAGCATGGCCTCTGATGACATCAGCATCGAAATGAATTTTTGGCCAAATTATTTTTATTCGGAAAATTAATTATGACATCATCGCTGACGTCAGCATGACACGTGGCCCAATCACACGTTGACATGCGTCGCGACCAGAGGCTGCCACACGTCTCGGCACATGAACCTATTCCACGGCACGGCTTGGGCGCACGGTGGACCAACGGCACAGTGCTGTGCACCTGCTGACGCAAGCACTGGCATCATCGGTACGGTTGGACCAATCACAGCACAACACGCGGCACTATACTATTAACCGAAACTCAAATCAATCTCGTCCGTTCGATTCAAAATGAACGGCCGGGATTGGTCATCACAAAGCAGCTCGGATTTATTGCAGGCGTGACACGCGGCGGCACGGCTACCCTCGAATCTAGATTGGACGGCACGACAGGCAAAGCGGCGAGGCACCACGCGACACGATCGAGACCGATCGGCGCGCATCTGACGACTACAGCAACTACGTGACGTGGCAGCACTAGAACCCTAGGATTAAGATCTAGCAGCTACAATTGCATTAATACCGATCTATGCGATGAAATCTAGACCGTTCGATCTAATCCAACGGACAAGGGGTGAAGATGAGGTTTACTGTTGTAGGGCGACGTGGCAAGATCCGGAGCGTTGAGCGACGATCGGACGGTGGACGAAGCTCGGCTCGACGATGATGGCATGGCAGCGCGGGCACACTGGAGCGAAGGAAGATGACCACGGCGACGGCACTGCGGGGCTTCTCCGGCGACAAGAGATGGCATGGTTGATGCGTCTCGACACGGGTGACTCGATGGTGACCTCGGCGGCGGCGGAAGGTGACCGACGGCAGCGCAAGGAGCGGCGGAAGGCTTCGGGACTCCGACGAGCTCGTGCGGGTGAATGGCAGTGGTACGGACAGCAAGAGCGAGGGCTACGGGTGTGGCGCGAGGTGGAGATCACACCACGTGCGGCGGCGCAATTAAATAGTGGGCTCGAAAGGCGTACGGCAGGCGGAACGGAGTTTGATGCTCACGGGAGTTCAACTGCGCGATAGATTCAGAAAGGCGACGTGGCCACATCTCGTGCATTCACGCGGGCGGAATCGGACGGTGCAAGGCGCAAGGTGGCGCGGACGGATGGTGATCATCCGATCGCGATCGAATGGCAGGCGCGGGGGGATTAGGGTTTGGCGATGGGCTGGGCTGCGTGGAATTGGGCCGGACTAGATGATTCAGCCCAAACACTATTGAGAGATTTTTAATTCCTTTTCGAATTAAAACAAATTAGGAAATTCAATAAAGCCAAAAGAAATAGCAATAAAATCCAAAAAAATTCCATAAAATACTCTGAGGCAAATAGAACCCAAATAAAATACTTCTAATAAAAGATCACCAACTAATTGCCCAGAACAATTAAGAAATAACCAAGGCTCAATTAAATAAATGCTAAAAGAAATAAATAAAATCTCAGAAAATCAGATAAAAACAAGAAAAGCACAATAAATCCAGAAAAACAAAATTTGGGATGTTACATACATTGACAAGGTGAATGAGGCTGAGCGTCACGTCGATTTCAATGTGAGGTATTGAGGGGCACATATCCACCGCGAGTAGCATGGAACACTCTTAGTGAATTTGAGGATCTCTTCCATTTGTGCAGCCTAAAAGCTATTGATATTTTTACTATACGATCTTGGACACTATAAGTATTACACCATACAGCATGAGCCTATAACTATTATAGGATTTTGTATTATATTTTTAATATTTGACATAAGTTGCAGGATAATGAAGCAACGAGCCGTGATAGGTAAACACCCAGTTGGGCTCATCGACCCTGAGATGGTATTTGCGACCATGGCTAGCCTTTAATCAGAGTTCCTTGCCAACTACATGAAGCAGGCATTGCAGGCTTAGGAGAAAAAGGTCTTCGTTCTATTCCCGAACCACTAGGAGTAAGTACTACTTTACCCTTTAGTTACTTGTACGCATTTAAACCATATATGAACTTAGTTTCTTGCACTGCATACCAATATATAAGGAACCATTGGGTTCTACTCGTTGTCACTCCAAGAGAAAACAAAGTCTACACTTTTAACTTGATCGAGAAGAGACCGATGGTCTACGCGATCAAGCATGTTTTACAGAAATAAGTACATTCCTCTAACCTAAGACTTTTTGTATTTAACTGCATTCATTTTTTTACCTCAATGGCATCTCTCCAATATATGTAGGGCTTTCTTGTCTGACATTGCTAAAGGAGCGTGACACGATCACAAACGAGGCAACTAGCTGGAGTAGAGCCGCTTCAAGGTACAATTGCCTAACATAGGATTGATTTTTTCTATCATCTATTCTTCATCTCTTAATTTGATTTTCTTTGTTCACAATGTCATTAATAGAGGTGCGACAACCTATGCGGCTTCTACGTCATTGTTGGTGTTTCGTAAACCGGCGAGTAGATTTGTAAGTCTAGGGGCCACGTGCTTCCCGTTCCTCGAATGGTTAGACTACAGGGGTCCAAAGTTTATACTGGTTCAAGCTGAATGTCCCTACGTCCAGTTCGAGTGGTGGCGTTGTATCTGCCGGGAGGCGGCTGGCATGGAAGTACATATTTGCTCAAGGGGTCCGACAGGCCGGCCCTTCGAAGTTTAGAGTGGACTCTCTACAGTCGGGTGACTTGGAATGGCTCCGATCCCCCCTCCTCAGGAGACCCCGCCCCCTTTATATAGATATGGAGGGAGCAGGTTACACGGGCGCTCTTAAGGAGAGATGAAAAAACAAGAGGGGGTAGGCTACGACCGGGAGTTGAGCCCTATGCCTAGGTGCAGAGCTGTTGGTCTTGAAGTCCGGTCTTGGGCTCTGACGCCCGTCCGTTGATAATCCTTGCCATACCGGGCCGGTAGACACATGGGGTTGGTGCTGGCGTCCTGTTTCCTTGGGAAACAGCGTACCAGCTGTCTACGCGCTTGTCAGGTGTTGATGTCGGCAGTGGTTGGCTTCTGAGATTGCCTCGGGAGGGCGCGCGTCTCCCTACTGTGCATGACCGGGCGATGGGACAGCTTGCTTGACTTTGTCAATCCCTCGGGCCGCCTCGGGACGATGCCACTTGCTCCTGGTGAGACTGGTGAGTCTGGCGAGGCAGGTGCGCGGCCTAGGATCCGCCAGTGGGAAGGCGGAGGTCCTAGGTCAGAGTCGATCGGGGACCCCGCCTGGGGGACCCATTTGGGCTTCCGGCCAGATCCCTTGGTCGGAACATGCGAGTGCATCCGACCATAGCTGCGGTCGGAACTCTGGGTCGGATCCGACCGGGCTGTAGGTCGGAGCCTGATGGTGGCTCCGACCTGCGATGTGGTCCAGCCTGTGGGCTGGACCGAAACCGAGGGTCCCCCACCTCTTGAAGGAACCCCCGTTCTGGGCTAGGCCTGAGCAGGCCCACCTGATACCTTCGTCTGTATCGTCAATTTAATAGAATGAAGCCTTGCTGTGGGGCACCCATGTCGTAAGTATTCGCCAAGAGTCTTCGGTCGCCTTTAACGACGTGTTCTGGGCGGTCCGTCTTCCTCGATAGGTCGACCGCCCTTGGCCAACAGATTTTTCCTGCAAGGCGAGTGACCTGGCCGGTGTAGCCCCGAGGTGTCGAGAGCTGGTTGGGGGGTTACATCGGACTCTCGATGGTTCGAGCCGAGCGGGCGCTCCTGATGGCCCGTGCTTTGCGGGACCCAGCCGACTTGGTCGGCAGAGCCCTGCCGAGGGTGTGTACGGGAGGTGTCGTCCGATTCGAGCCCCTGGGCGAGTTTATGTAACTCGGCGGAGTCTTTCCGGCTCAGTGAGCTAATTTTATCCGGGTGCGCGCGAGCGCACCCGGTGGGTGTAGCCTCGAGCCCCGAGCGTGCCGGAGAGCCGTTGAGGGTTTTCCCGACCGGGCGCCGGTCCTACATTTGGTACCGACGCCGCTGGCGGGCAGGAGGCCCACGTGCCTTGACGAGGCCCCGGTTTCTGGGTGCTCGTTTTACGTCGTAGCTAGACGTGTTTGTTGGCTGGTTTTACGCCGGAGCTCAGGCGAGGGGCGTCCGTCCCGAATCCTCGTATCGCGAGGTCATCCGTGGGAGGAGCAGCCGCTGTCTATCCCACTGGTACGCCCCGTACGTAGGTGTGGGACCTGGAGGGGGTGAGCGATCGCGTGCTTGCCATGCGCCGGCTCGAGCACCGTGCTCGTGGAGCTACTGGCGGGTTATCCGAGTGGGCCCTGGAGATCCCAACCAAGGGGATCTTTTTCCGAGCGGACGATCCCTGAGTCGGGCGTCCGACCCGCTGGGGGCGACCCATGAGAGCCTTTCTTTACTCGATCCCGTATCGGTCCCCGAGTCGTCAGCCGACCCGGAGTGCAGCTGGCTGCCACCCTACGATGGGTTCCGCGGGAGAGCGTGAAGTATGGTCTCGGACACGAGTTAAGGTGATTGGGTCATCCGCCAACCCAACTGGGGGCCCACTGGGGGCTCACCTCGTTCTCATCCCTTGCTCATTTGATATCCCGGGGCGACCTCGAAACCCCTAGGGTTGTCAAGGCTTCGAGCCCTGCGGTGTTTCGATGTTCTCGCCACCTCGGGGCCGTCCGGGTCTTGGCGGATTTTTAACGACGGCCTGGTGGTCCAATCCGAAGGCTAAAGATAGAGGGTCGGACGGGCGCCAGAGAGAGTGCTACAGCGCACTTCGCCGGCATTTAATGCGAAAAAAGATTTGGAAAGGATATGCCTTCGTTAGCGACGCTGTGCGGCAACTCGACGGACGGCGGGCGATGTTTCTAGGCGACGTCTGCTTTGACCGTCACTCTGATCGGGCGGCGCCCGTTCGGTGCCTGCAAAACCAACGCGGGGGAGGCGCTCGGGCAGACTCTCGGGTTTTCCCTTCGCGCGCAAGCATCCTCCTGCCCAAGAGAAGAAAGCGAAAAAAAAAGTCCGGGAGTTTGTTCTTTACCCTTTCCCGTTTCCCATCCTCGCGCCGCCGGAGATGTCGTGGCCCGAATGCTCCATCTCGCCCAGCCGTGCTCAAGGCTTGGAGAGGAAAGGGTTCCTCCCGCCGCTTGACGTCTCGCGGTGGAGGGTGCCGACGGGGGCCGCGGTCCCCGCCCCTGCTGACGACGAGATCGTCGTGCCCGCCTCCTTTTACGAGCATGGGTTCGGACTTCCGCTCCATCGGTTCGCTCGTAATTTCGCCGCATCATTACAAGGTCGAGGTGCACCAGCTTAACCCCCACGGAGTACTCCACATCGCGGTCTTTATCACGTTGTGCGAGGCGTTCCTGGGGATCGATCCCCATTGGGCGCTATGGAAGTATTTCTTTCACGCCAAGTCGAGGAAAGATCAATCGACGGGCCCCCTGGCACTCATGGGCGGCGTGGCTCTTCAGATGCGTCAGGGTCGCGCGGCGGATTATGTTGATTTGAGGCTGCCGTCGTCGAACCGGGGGTGGCACTCCGAATGGTTCTACGTCCGGAACGCGGAGGGGAGCGCCCCGGCCTTCTCCGGTCGTCGCCCTGTGGCGAGGGAGGAATGGTCCTGGGGGCTTGACAGCAGGGAGAAGAACAGGGTGGAGGTGATCGTCGAGAGGATCAAGGCCCAGGTGATGCGGGGCCTGACCGGCGAGACCATCGTGCGCGCATTCATGAGGATGCGCGTCCAGCCTCTCATGGCGAGGGACCGCCCCATGTTCCAGTATGGGGGGTCCACGACCCCATGCGGATGGTGGAGACGGAACTCGTCGAGTCGGAGGTCGAGGCTAGGGTGGCCACCGTATTGGTCGGCTGCGCCACCGTGGCGGTGGGCGGCCAACCCGAGCCCTTTTCGGCGAGTCACCCTCCGGACCGGTAAGTCAGGTCTTTGTCCGTTCTTTCTTTTCCTTCTCCTTTCAGCGCGGCCTTTCGTGCATCGCCTGATCGGTGTCTTTATTCCATCCAGGGGTTGGCTGGGATGGTCTCCCGTGTGTTGCTGCCGGAGGAGAAAGCACAGAGGGCCGCGGCCCGCAAGATTTCCGAGCAGCGGGAGTCCGCTCGGAAGAAACGGAGGGAGGAGGAAAGGAAGAGAAAGAGGAAGGAACGCTTGGCGAGGAGCGCGCGGGGCGAGGAGGTCTCCGAGTCGACCATTGCTGGGACAGCTGATTCGGGGTCATCCTCGAGCACCGATGGCGGCCACATTTCCGATCCATACCGTAGGGTCCTCTTCGGGCCGTCGGTCCCCGGCGGGCCGAGCGAAGGCCTTGCGGCTGGGGACGTCGTCGCCGCGCCCCAGGTGGTAGTGCCCCCGTTGGAGACATCTCTAGGCAAACGAGGGGGCGACTTGTCTTCGCCAGGAGGGTCGGCGAAGAAAATGCGGCTCACTCTCGGCCGCGCGGCGGTGGGGCGCTCCGGTCGGTCGCTGGCTCGCCGTGGCTCGGCGTCGGCGCCGCCGCCGGTGGTCCCGGGATCGGCGCAAGGGGATACGGTCCCGGAGGATCCGGGATATAAGGGGCCTGATCCAGCGCCACTTGGCAGGTCGAAGCCTTGCCCGGAGGTCGAAATGGGGGAGGGCGACCTCCCGCCACCGCCAGAGGGCCTGCTCCCACCGCGGCATGGCGGCAGCTAGTTCGCCTCGCTGCCGCCGCCAACGGGCCTCCGAGGCGACAATGACGGAGCGGACCCATGTCGGGGGTTGCGGACCCGGCGCCAGAGGCGGCCCTGCCCACATTGCCCGTAGACCCACCGGAGAGGGCGGCCCAGGCGACGGATGCCGCCGCGGCCGAAGTGCGGGCGGGGGTCGGGCTTGATCTCTCGCCTGCCCGGGAGCCCCGACCTGTGCTGACCTGGGGCGGCCGCGACCCCACCGGCGAGCCATTGTTTGTGCTGGACGACGACGCGGAGGCCGAGCTATGGAGGACCTTCGAAGACGGCAAGCGACGGGTCGCGACTCAGGTGGATCAGGCCCGAAGAAGTCTGGCTACTGCCCTTCGCTGCGTCGACGAGGCGTCAGGCGTGATTTCTGAGGTGGATGTCCCAATCGGCACGGTAAGCCGAGTCGGGGCCTTTAGCTTCAGTCTCCGACTTGTTTTCAACGGTCGATGAGTCTGATGAAGTATCCACTTTTTTGTAGGAACTGAAGCTCCGCTCGGCGAACAAAGCAGGGTTCCTCCGAGTCCTGCATGATCAGGGTGAGGGGGAAGCCAGCCGTCTTCGCTCTGAGCTGCGCTGTGCTCTGGACGCCCTAGAACGTAGACGGGCGGAGGCGGCAGAGACGCAGCGGAAATTTGAGTCTCTTCTGACGGAGGCCGACAGCGCCAGGGACGTTGCCGTCGCCGCGGAGGAGGCCGCGCTGTCGGAAGCGGCCCGCCTCCGAACCGAATGTGACCAGGTCCGGGGGGAGCTTGACTCTGAGAGGAGGAGCACCGAGCGCGAAAGGGAGGCCCGGGCCAAGGCTGAAGAGGATCTCCAGCGTTCGGAGGCTTCTGCGGACGGTAAGCCACCCGATCCCGGCTTCAGGATTTTGCTATCGCAGATTGTTTGGTATGCTTCTGACGCTTGTGCTGGCCTGTAGAGTTGCGGAGGAGACTTGGCGATGCTGCGGAAACGCAGAAATTGGCCGAGGAGGCACGTGACATGGCACTCGCGTCGCGTGAGGTAGCGCTGGCGGAGAAGAAATTGGCGGAAGAGGATTTGTCCGCGCGGACTACCGAGCTGATAGCCCTCCGGGACGCCGGCCAGGAGGTCTGCAACCGGATGTTCGGGGCCGCCGTGCCGAGCCCGAGCTCGCTTGCCGCCTCGCTAGCTCGCGTGCCGGAGCACGCCGAGCGCTCGATGAGCGTGGGAGCCGAACTTGGGGTTACCTCGGCGCTTGTCCTCGTCGCCTCGCATTATGATGACGTCGACTTCGAGGTCATCAAGAAGCGGAGTCGCCGACTGCATCGACGAAAGCGTGTCGAGGAGCTGAGGACTCGGATTGACCCGTACGGCGCAACAATCGCCAGCCGAATATCACCGCAGGATATCCTCCATAGGGACGAGGGAGAAAATTAGCTGCTCTTGCTTTTGTTGATGTAAAGACTCTGAGCGTCGGACTGAAGTTTGTTCGGACTCAGTCGGATCAGCCCGTCAATCTGATTTTCGTTTATTTACGCCCCCACGGCAAGTGCCCTACGACTGTAGCCTTAGAAACCGTGAAGGTTACCTGAGTGTAAGTCGGTGCGCTACTGCGTTGTCCGGAGGAGGCGCAAATAACCATCTTAGGATTGAGGTATTTTACTTGGTACCTGCCGCGGGGCTGGAATGTTTCTAACCGGCCACGGTTCTCATTGCTCGGGCACTTCCTTCTTCCGAGAAGCGCCATTGCAATCAGAGCCACCGGGCGAGGGCCGAAGCGCTCAGCCAAGAGGGTTGCCGCTAGAGAGATCCGAGTGGCTAGTCGGGTCACCAGTCCGTGCGGGCGTGTAGCCCCCGAGTGATGCGTGGGGGCCGATATGCCGGCCGCCACGCAGCACTTGAGCTCTAGAGGAAGAAAGTAAGCTTAGGGAAGAATTTCCTTAGCTGGTATCCCGTGTTCCGGTTTTCTTCAGTCGATGGGCCTACTTTCATGATGCCCGGTGTGATCGTGGCGGCCCAGAAGCTTGAACCGAAGAGTCGTGCTGTGCCTCTGTTGGGAGCGGTGCCCCTGCGCTAGGTCTTGTTGCATTCAATGCAGGAAGTGGGGAGTGGCGAGGGCCTGTCGCGTCGCTCTGGGCGCGGAGTTAATGCGCGTCGCGCGGCCCGACGCATCACCTCCTTCGGTCGCTTCGCCTCGCCCATATAAATAGGTTGAGGAGGGCGCGAAAACGACCACGTTCAGCCAGATTAACGCCGCTGCGCCGTCTTTTCGCCTTTTTCTTCCAGTTTCCTGAGCCAGCGAGAAATGGCCAGCGGTGGTGACGATCGGAGGGCCGAGAAGTGAGCGGCCGCGATGGAACCTCACGGTTCGGTCGCCAAGAAGTCTCGTGTATAGTGCCGACCTCTACGGGCGATTTAAGATCAAGATCACCCTGCCTCCGTCGGTCTTTCGCATCGGGAACCCTCAATCGAGGTGAGGGTTTGTCGATCGGCGCCGGGGTTGCCTTTATCTTGTTTTTGCTGACGTGGGCTCTCTTCCTTCCTTTGCTAGCGCTTCGTTGGGCTTGGCTCCACCATCGCAACGCGGAGATGGCGATTGTCGCCCGCCTTGGCCTCGACCGTCTCTCCTGCGGGCGGGAGGCACGCTAGCGAACTTGGCGGCGGGCAAGGGGCAGCAGCCTCCCTTGACGCCTGTGCCGCGATCGCCGCCCGGAGGCGACGCGTCTTGGCAGTGGTCGCGAGTCCAGGTCGTCGAGGGGGAGCTCGCCAAGGCGCGTGAGGAGGCACAGGCGCAGCGGGCCCGTGCCGTAGTCGCGGAAGAGGGGCTCGCGAAGGCACGCGAGGAAGCGGCGACGTGGCGGACTCGGGCCGAAAACGCCGCCGCTGTGGCCGACATGTCGTGACGCTAGCCGCCGATATTCGCACAATAGCCTCCTGGCCATACTCCGCCCTGCGTTTGAGAGCATGCGCCAGAGCCTGAGGTGGCAGGGGTGGGCCGCACGAGCCCTCGAGCAATCGCAGAGCAATATGCCTTCGGCTCTCCCAAGCGTACCAAGCCCCGATGACCTCCTCGGGCCGCGCTGATATGCCGCGCGAGGGCAAGCGATCGCCACCGACGCTATGGAGTATGTGTGCCGGCTGCGCCGCGCTACCGCGACGCTCCTTCACAAGACACATCGCCATCGCTGGGATCGAAGGAGACCCCCGCGAGATGCGAGCGAAAGTGCACGCGGCTGCGGAGACGGTGGCGGGGCTAGGCGTGGTCACCGTGGGCCCCGAGGTCGGCAGCTCCGATGATGATGATGACGACTTTGCTGGGTGATCCTCCAAGCGCCGACGCAGGATCCCTTTTGTTTTTGCCTTGATCAAGTTGTGTGTATTTTGGGACACTTTATTGGTGTGTTTTTATAATATAGATCTTGCCACTTGCATTTTCTTCTGTGATGCGCACCTGCTCGGACGGCCATTGTCCTCGGGGTTGCCGGGACCCTTCGAACGTAGGTCGGAGCGTTGATACGCAGATGAAGACATAAGGCAGCCGCGGACACCGGGGCGCAAGCCGACGCGCGCTCACGAGGGAGCGGAATGTTCCCGACCAGCCGTGGTTTACGCCGCGTGGGTAGCTCCCTTGTTTGCAAAGCACTGTTTCGTGACAGTTGCCGCAAGGGCGTAGGCCATAGTGCCCGGAACAAGGGGATTAGAACTGGGAAGAACCAACAGCTAGTCGAGTCATCGGCCTTGGCGGGCTCGCAGCGTGTTCGCGCGCATTTGAGCGGGAGGATAGCATCGCCGGAGGTCGTTGTTCATTCCGCATGGACATGCCCTTTTCCCGCGAGGCGTTACTTAGCAACCGTAGCCGCAGGGGCGTAGGTCATGACGCTTGGGTCGACATGGGTTGCCATCCGGAAGAACAACGGTCAATCGGGTTGCTATTCCCACTAGGTGTGCACGAAGCAACCGCCCCCGCGTGTTTGCGGGGAACAGGGCGCGGCCGTCGTGGATTCCTAAGGCGCCAAGGGAATGCAAGTGGTGTGAAGGAAGGGGTTACCTCAGCCTTTGGGCCGGAACGCGCCTGAGCGGGGTGGCATTGGCTTTAGTGCGACAATGACGGCCGATGCTCGCGGGTCGAGGCGGCTCGCCGGCGGACGTCCGCCCAGAGCGAGATCGGCGCCGCGATCGTCCGCGTGTGGTGGCGTCCTTTCGCCACCGTCCCGTCCCATCGTCGCCCAGCGCGACGTGGCTCTTTAATGCGTCATGATGGCTCCCCGCATCGAGCCGTGGGATGGACGGGACACCTTGGCGTCATGGACGAGGCGTTGCCTGCCCGGGCTGCGTCGCCCTTTGCCTATAAATAGGGTCTTGGAGGCGAGGTAACATTGTGCTCGGCTGTTCAGGCGCGGCTCTCCTTCATCCTTCCTCCAAATAATCTGTTCTTGCGGGAGGTTTGAGCGAACGAGATGGCGAAGCGGTGGTGAGGATGGTGAAAGGGCGAACGGGCGGCCGACGGAGGGAGACTCGTGGGGCATCGACCCCAAGAGGCCCAGCTGGACGCCGGACATCCGCAACGAGGAGTGAGCTTGTGCCGCCTCGTCGAACTTCTCCATCTCGAACCCGCCAACAGAAGTTTCTATAGCCTGGTGGCAGAGCCTTATCTCCTCTCATCTAATGGTGATGTTCTTGTATTTTCGCAGCCCAATTGGCAGCGGCACGACGCCTCGCCTCCTCCTCGGATGGAACGGGACCGCAGGGCTACCGGCCGTTGTCGATGGTGACCAGGCCTGCCCCAAGCGAGGCGGGAGGCGCCATGGGCGGCCGAGGCCGCCAAGAGGTGGCGGAGGGGCAATGGGCGCTGCGTCTGCCGTGAAGTTAAAATTGCGCTGGATGCTGTGGAGCACGAGGTTCTCCTTTCGTGCTTCGCCCCGTACGCAGAGCATGGGCAGGAGCGTGAGGCCTCGGGATGCGGTTGACGAGAGCCATCGAGCGCACCACCTAGCAAGACGCTCGTGCCTCGCCCGAATGGACGGGTCCTGGCGACCGCTTGCCTCAGCAGAGCGCCCGCCGCGAGGGGCGGAGGGTCGCCTCGGTGGTGGCGGAGTACGTGCTTGCGTGCTGCGCCAGCCGCGACGCCTCCTTTGACGCAGTGGCGACCGTCGCCAGGATCGAAGGCGACTCGGCCCAAGCGCGGGCCAGGGTGCGGGGCGCAGCGGAGATGGTAGCGAGGCGAGTTCGCCTCGAGGTCTCAGATGATGAGGCCGACGGGGAGGAGGGCGCCGGTGCGGTCGGCCCTCCTTAGCCGAAACTCCACTTAGGCGCCTCCCACGGCTGCCGAACTTGCCTCCGACGCGAGGGCGCTGTCCTAGGGGTTGCTGTGGTGGGCTGCTTTGAGCATCCAGAGCCCTCGTGGACGAGGCGGTCGGCACGGGCGCCTTCCCCGCATCTTGTGTGATGCCCTTCCTGACGCCGCCATCGGCGGTCATTTTTGAGCAAGCGTTAGCTACTCGCTTCTAAGAGCCACACTTGCACTCATGGAGACGGTGGTCCGCTCTTGGTTCCGTGAGTGATAGATACATCGAGTGGCAGATGTCCCTTATCCAAGACGGCGGTCCGCCGTGATGCCTCTTTTGCACCGCAATGTGCTCGATCCGCTAATCTTTTTGCTTTAGGCGATGCTCGTAAGGTAGGTCGAGAGGATCAGTATGCATTTGTATGCTTCTGAATGATGTAAAGGAATGAATATTTGGAAAGTTAAGTTTACTTCATGTGTTGATTTTTACATTTCCTTTTCGTGCCGGGCTCATATTTAGGCGACCGTAGCTCTTCGAGACCGCTGGGGTTACTCGAGCGTAGGTCCGAGCGTGGACACTTCGAGGTAATGACACAGGGAGCGAAAACTTGGCCACGAATGGCTTCTCCGACCGACTACTGGTTGCCCGACACAGCTTCCTCTCCCCCTTCCGGAGCGCTGCTTCACGACCGTAGCCACCGAAAACTGCCAGAGTTTTGGTGTGGGTCGCAGCACTTGGGTCGAGGAGTTCACTACTAGGGAAGGATCTAAGACCGGTTGGAGCGCCGAATCGTGGGCTTCATATGATGAGATGCATGCCCTCCGAGTGAGGCAGACGCCGCCCGAGCTCGGAGGGTTGTAGGAAACGCGAGGGAAGCGGAGGGCTTCAGGGGTAGAATCGCCTGAGCTTCTCGATGTTCCAAGCGTTTGGGATGACATTGCTCGCAGATCCTTGCCAGTAGGGTGCCGGCCGAGGACCTCCACGATGGTGAAGGGACCTTCCCACGGAGGAGAAAGCTTGTGCTTGCCTACGTTGGACTAGACCTGGCGCAGGACCAGGTCACCAACGTTGAAGGAGCGGCTCAACTCCGGGCGATCGTGGTAGCGGTGGAGCGTCACGACATTTGGCCGACCGCAGATGCCCACGCGCGCCCTTGCCGAGTTGATCGACCGCGTTTGTCAGGCTTCGAGCCCCGCGCCTCGCCGAAAGCTCGGCCTTGGGGCGCCATACTCCAAGTCGGTCGGCAACACTGCTTCGGCGCCAAACACCAGGAAGAATGGCGTGAACCCGGTCAACCGGCTTGGGGTAGTCCGCAGTTCCAGCGACGGAGGGCGTTTCGCCGCCCATCGCCCCGCGAACTTCTTCAATCGGTGAAAATCCCGGCTTGAGCCCTCGGAGAATCATACCGCTTGCTCGCTGACCGCCGTTGGTTTGCGGATGGGCTACAACCGCCCAATCGACGCGATATGGAAGTCATCACGTAACTCGAGGAATTTTTTCCCGTGAATCAGGTCCCGTTGTTTCGGTGATAATGGAGTTCGACTCAATCGATAAACAATGTCGAGGAAGAAATTGGCCGCTCGCACCGACGTGATGGTGGCAATCGGTTTAGCCTCGATCCACTTGGTGAACTTGTCCACCGCAACGAGAAGGTGGGTGAAACCTCCGGAGCCTTTTTTGAAGGGCCCGACCAGTCGAGTCCCCTGCACCGCGAACGGCCGTGAGATGGGGATCGCCCGAGGGCTTGCGTGGGCGATGAGTTTGGCGGGCGAAGAATCGCATCTTCGCAAAGCGGACGATTTGTTGGGCGCCGCCACGGCGGCTAGCCAATAATAGAACCCTCGCCGAAAGCCTTTCCCACGAGGGATCGTGGGCGGCGTAGGCCGCAAATTCATTTGTGGATGTCGAGAAAGCAGCTCCTTCCCGCAATCGACGGAATGCACTTCGCAGACTCTGACGGCCGCGCTTGTAGAGGTCTTCTCCACTGAACGAATGACTTGGCCCGCCGAGCGAGGCGCCAGGCCTCGGTCGGGTCGGCGGGGAGCGACCCGTCCATCAGTCGATCGATGAAGGGTTTCCTCCAGTCGGAGTCCGCTGTTAGCATGGCCTGACCTGATTCGGACAAGGCCGCGTCCGACTGCCCGATAGTCGGAGCGGCTGCGTCCGGAGGGTTGTCCTCCTACTCGGTTGTTTGGTCCAATTGAACGGAAGGCTGGCGAAGATCGAGGACAAAAATTCCGGATGGGACTGGCCCCTTGCTGGACGCGAGGTTGGCGAGGTAATCGGCCTCGCCGTTGTCGCGTCGGTAGCTATGATGGAGCTCGAAACCCTTGAACTTTTCTTCGAGCTTGCGCACTTCACGGTAGTAGGCCGCCATGCGGGGGTCGCAAGGCTCTGTCGCTTTCATGACCTGGTCTACGACCAGCTTGGAGTCACCGGAGACGTAGAGCCGGCATACGCCGAGGTCGGCAGCGATCCGGAGACCGCTGACGAGGGCTTCATATTCCGCGACGTTGTTGGTGGCGTCGAAGAGTAGTCGGATGATGATCGGAGTTTGTTCCCGAGTGGGGAGACAATGATGACCCCTACCGCCCGCTTCTTCGTAAGACCCATCGGCACATCGCCCAAGATTGGGGTCCTCGAGTACGGAGGCGCTGAGCCTCGGTCCATTCGGGCGATTTAAGTCCGCCAAGACCGCGATTTGATCGCCGTCCGGGGACATAGGATATGTCGTGGCCGTTGAGCTCGAGAGCCCACTTGGCTATCCTCCCCGACGCTGTCGCGCGTTAAGTAACGATCTCACCGAGTGGCGAGGACGCTACCACGAGGATAGGATGCCTGTGAAAATAATGGACCAACTTTCGTTTCGCGATGAGCACCGCATAGAGCAGCTTTTGCACCTGGGGATACCTGGTTTTAGACTTAGAAAGTACTTCGCTAACGAAGTACACCGGCCGCTGTACCTTGAGCGTACGACCTTCTTCTGCTCTCTCCACAACAAGTGCCGCGCTGACGACCTGGGTCGTTGCGGCGATGTATAGGATGAGAGACTCGTCTGGCGCCGGGGTGACCAGCACCGGAGGTGAAGTCAGGAAGGTCTTCAGTCTGTCGAGGGCCTCCTGCGCCTCTTGTGTCCAGGTAAACCGGTCGGATTTTTTGAGCAGCTTGTAGAGTGGCATCCCCCGTTCGCCAAGGCGAGACACAAAACGACTTAAGGCTGCGAGGCACCCGGTCAGCTTCTGGACCCCCTTTAGGTCGGCGATTGGCCCCATCTTCAAGATCGCCGAGATCTTCTCGCGATTGGCCTCAATCCCGCGTTCGGAGATGATGAAGCCAAGCAGCTTTCCTTTTGGGACCCCGAAGACACATTTCTCGGGGTTGAGTTTTATGCGGAACCATTGGAGGTTCGCGAAAGTTTCTTTCAGGTCAGCGACTAAGTCATCAGCCTTCCTGGTTTTGACGACGAGGTCGTCGACATACACCTCGATGTTACGGCCGATCTGGTCGTCGAAACACGTTTGCATACATCGCTGGTATGTAGCACCCGCGTTTTTCAACCCAAAAGGCATTATTACGTAACAAAACGAGCTGAACGGAGTGATGAAGGAGGTGGCGAAATGGGTCGGCCTCCTTCATCGCTATCCGGTGATAGCCCGAGTAGGCATCCGAAAAGACAGGATTCGTGATCCCGCCGCTGAGTCGACGACCGATCAATACGAGGCAATGGAAAAGGGTCCTTGGGACAGCCTTATTCAGCTTGTATAGTCAACGACATTCTCCATTGCCCTGACTTCTTTTTACAAGAACAGGTTGGCAAGCCACCGGGGTGACGACCTCCTTTATAAACCCCGCGCCAAAAGTTTGGCAATTTCTCCTCCTATGACCTTGCGCTTCTCCTCGCCGGCGGCGAACGTGAAATGGGCGACCGCCTTGAGCCAGTCGGATGTTGGGGTGCTCGGCGACCTCCCGCGGGATGCCTGGCATATCGGAGGACTTCCATGCGAAGACATCTCGGCTGGCGCGGAGGAAGTCGACGAGCGCGTCTTCCTATTTGGCGGGAGCGAGTTCGACCAAGACGGTCTTGGTCGGATCATCGAGATCGACCACGACCGTCTTGGTGTCCTCGGCGGATTGGAAAGAGCCCACCCCTGATTTGCTGGAATCGGGGGTGGACTCGAGGACCGCCTTGCGGAGGGCTCCAAGCTCTACGGCCGCAATGAGCTCCGACGCGAGCTCACAACCATCGCGCCAAGAACAGAGGCGAAGCCGAAAGACGCGCCACCGTGATGACTCGCGCCCCGCATCTTCAGCTTGAGATAGGTGTAGTTGGGGATCGCCATGAACTTGGCGTAGCATGGCCTCCCCATGATGGCGTGATAGGAACCGCGAAACCCTACAACCTCAAAGGTGAGGGTCTCACCCGGTTATCCGGATCTCAAAGTGACGGCAGTCGACCGCCTTAGCGGTAGGCTCGCTGCCCGGACGATGCGCGGAAAGGCGCTTGTTTCTACCGAGGCGCGAGCGAGAATCCTCATGGCGCCGAGAGTATCAACGCATAAGATATTGATACTACCGCCGCCGCCCATAAGCACTCGACAGCGTTGCCCCACGACGGGCGACGACTAGCGGTACCTCCCGGCCGGGACATGATCGGGTGATCGGTCCGATCAAAGGTAATCGGTGATTCCGACCACGGAGGTATTTTGGGCGCGGGCCGCGGCATGAACTTCACGGCGGGCGAGCTTGAGCGCCTCTTGTCGGCATAGCTCGCGGCCCACTCAAGATCATGAGGCAAATTGCTGGTTCTCGAACTCCGCCTTCCTTGGGTCTGCAGATCGGCCGCCGGGTCTCGCTTCTTTCCTTTACCTCCGAGGGGTTTTGAGAGGAGGCGCCTCTGAGTCCGCACTCCTTGTATTTGTGCTTGACGGGTACCCGTGATTCTGGACACGTGCCCTCCATCAATTTCTCAAGAAGTCGGCCGAGGTTGCAGTCGCCGCCGCCGCTTGGGTATGACCATTGTCGCGACCGTGGTCCTTGCGGTCCTGCTTACCCTTTCGCTTCCTCTTGTCAGAGCGGTCGTGGGGGCTGCTGGCTTCAGCGCCAGACTCCCGTTTGTCCTTCCCCTTATCGAAGATGGCTCCCACAGCCTCCTCACCGGAGGCATGGTTGGTGGCGATGTCGAGCAATTCCTTGGTAGTTTTGGGCTTGACGCATTTCAACTTGTGCACCAAGGCTTTGCAGTGGTGTCAGAATGAATGCCCCGACGACGCGCGGCGGCCGACATCGGGAGCTCGTATAATCGCGGGAGAAACGCCGATATAATCCCGAGCGCTTTCTCCCGCCGCCGCATACACTTTTCAAGTCCCAGAGTTCCTGTGGCGCCAGGTGCCCTCGAAATTGCCGACGAAGATGCCCTTCAGTCGCCCAGCCTCGATGGAGTCGGCGGGCAAGCACTCGAGCCAGCTCGAGCCGAGTCCGCTAGGTAGATCGGGAGGTACCGATGATAAAGAGGTCATCCAGAGTTCACGCCCGACAAGCGAGCCGACACCGGTTCGTGGGTTCCGGTATTTGGCTATATTGACGGGTGCCCAAACCGGCAGAAAGTCGGCGCGCGGATCCTCCGCTTAACTGCGGGCCCCGCCGCCGTGGCTGGGTCTGCCGGTTTCGCTGGCATTGTCGGCGACGACGATCGGGCCGCCGCGATCGCCGGCCTCCTTCTTGCGCCAAGGGTGTCGCAGTAGTCGTGGTTTTGGCCGAGGCGTCAAGGGCCGGTGTGCGAGGCTTGAGGTCCGCCCGGCCACAAGGCTGCCTTAGCCGGTTTCGTGAACATGGCTTTGCTTGCCCGAAGAGTGCCCGACGATGGGGGCTCGGGGCAGCATGTGTGCTGACAAGACACTCTACCAACCCCGGAGGTTTTGTAGGCGGCCCCGGTCCTGTGGTCACGGTTCGGGATGCCACGGCAGACCGCGCCGCAGAATATTCTCGAAATGAAGGGGAAGCACGGGCGCCTTCCCGCCTCCATTAGCTACTGGTGTACCTGGTGGGCTTGCCCACGGGCGCCGCCAGCACTCTGGGAGCGAGTGGCCCGCCCGGCACAAGCTTCGCCAAGCTCGCCCTCGAGCGCCTTCGGTTCCCCATGCCGTTTTTGGGGCACGACGGAGTGAGCCTAGGGTCTTCGCCCTCAGCCGATGAGTTCGCCGCTGCTGCGCCGAGGTGGGAATCGTGGCTCGCCACAGGCGCGCCGCCGGGTGCCGCCATGTAGCACTCGCGAGAGCACGGTTCAAGGAATCGCTCAAGGCCGAGCCGGAAACACCGCCGAGGAGTTTCAAAGATCTCGTGGACGAGGCCGCGATAGCCGGCCATTGCCACTTAAACGTGAATCGACAGAGGCGGCGTCTCTAGTCGCGATGAACGCCTTCGCTACCACTAGAGGCGGCAAGACCGCTCATGCGGCTCCGAGGTCCATACGGAGACTTCGAGCCGCAAGTTACCGAAAATGTCAGCGAGGAAGGTCGGGCCCTCAGAGAGGGCCTGATCTCGGAGGACGGCGGGGACGAGCGTGAGCTCTCCCACCGGTGTGGCGACGAAGTCGAGGGAGCCGAACCGGATCCAGCCCCTCAAAGCCGAGGCGTCGCTGTGGCTAGAGGAAGCCATCGAGGAAACAAGCGGGAATCCGGAGATGTCAGCACGCGAGGCCCCTACCTGGCGCGCCAACTGTCGGTGTTTCGTAAACCGGCGAGTAGATTTGTAAGTCTAGGGGCCACGTGCTTCCCGTTCCTCGAATGGTTAGACTACAGGGGTCCAAAGTTTATACTGGTTCGGGCTGAATGTCCCTACGTCCAGTTCGAGTGGTGGCGTTGTATTGCTGGGAGTGCGGTGTCATGAAGCGATTCTAGCTTGCTCAAGGGGTCCGACAGCCGCCCTTCAAGTTTAGAGTGGACTCTCTCTGATCGGGTGACTTGAATGGCTCGATCCCCCTCCTCAGAGACCCCGCCTTTATATAGATATGGAGGGAAGCAGTTACACGGCGCCTTAAGGAGAGATGAAAAAACAAGAGGGGGTAGGCTACGACCGGGAGTTGAGCCCTATGCCTAGGTGCAGAGTTATGGTCTTGAAGTCCGGTCTTGGGCTCTGACGCCCGTCCGTTGATAATCCTTGCCATACCGGGCCGGTAGACACATGGGGTTGGTGCTGGCGTCCTGTTTCCTTGGGAAACAGCGTACCGGCTGTCTACGCGCTTGTCAGGTGCTGATGTCGGCAGTGGTTGGCTTCGAGATTGCCTCGAGGGCGCTGCCTCCCATCAGGCATGACCGGGCGATGGGACAGCTTGCTTGACTTTGTCAATCCCTCGGGCTGCCTCGGGACGATGCCACCTGCTCCTGGTGAGACTAGTGAGTCTGGCGAGGCAGGTGCGCTGCCTAGGATCCGCCAGTGGGAAGGCGGAGGTCCTAGGTCGGAGTCGATTGGGGACCCCGCCTGGGGGACCCATTTGGGCTTCCGGCCAGATCCCTTGGTCGGAGCATGCGAGTGCATCCGACCATAGCTGCGGTCGGAACTCTGGGTCGGATCCGACCAGGCTGTAGGTCGGAGCCTGATGGTGGCTCCGACCTGCGATGTAATCCAGCCCGTGGGCTGGACCGAAACCGAGGGTCCCCCGCCTCTTGAAGGAACCCCCGTTCTGGGCTGGGCCTGAGCAGGCCCACCTGATACCTTCGTCTGTATCGTCAATTTAATAGAATGAAGCCTTGCTGTGGGGCACCCCTGTCGTAAGTATTCGTCAGTCATGCATCACGGCTGATCCTGGCCAGTGGCTCATACATTTTCCCTAATGTATATCTACATGTATAATACACTTAGCCTTTTAAATAAAAATTTTAAAATTTAAAATAGTGTGCTCATTTCTATTTTGCAGAAGGTCGTATCCCCTGCAAGAGCTCACAAAACAAATATTTCAACAAAGTATGAGACCACATATGCAGTGGTACTATGTAGAAGTTAATTATAGTTGAGGATAGTAGGTTTAGAGAAATGATATTCTCCTACTAGTATGTTTGTGTTCTATATTGTGAACGAATGTGATATGTGTAGTGTGTACTGATTATTAAGTATGTTTGTGTTTCATATTATGAACGAATGTGATATGTTTATTGTAAAAAGTTTGTGTTCCATATATATTGTGAATGTGATATGCATATTTTGTGTAATTTGTGCTATTTTTTAGAGGATGTACAAAGAACCAAACCCAAAGCTATCACAACAATAAGTTCTAAGTTGTGGGGCCACATCACAATTGGTTCTTGCTCAGAACCGATTGCGATGTGGCCTCATCACAATCGGTTCTGAGAAAGAACCGATTGTGGTGAGGCCATCATCACAATCGGTTCTGAACAAGAACCAATTATGTTCTTGCTCAGAACCAATTGTGATGAGGGCATCATGATCAGTTCTTGCTTAGAACCAATTGTGATGACCATTTAACACTATCGGACAAAAACCGACTCTAATAAGGCCTCCTCATCACTATCTATTGACTTTGTATTGCTACCAAAACTGATTGTGATAATGAAAAAGGGTTTGTGATGTACATGCATGTAGTAATGTTAAGAATTAAGATGGGTCCACAGGTCATGCAAATCAAGGAGTGCCAGTACATGTTCTTAGATGCACACACTCATAGATTTAAAAGATTCGTGGGCTGTGGATATAATTAATAACTAGCGAGGCACCCTGTGGGCTACAGCAAAAATTTAAGAATGGCATTGTGGGCACTCGAAAATATGAATCGAAACTCACTTGTGTGTTGGACTAGAGGTGACCCATACTCCACTTAGGTGTGTGCTCACTGCCACCAATAGTCCTGTGCACGGAGTATTAATCGGATGGCCCGCACTCAACTAAATATGAACCACCTGATTTCACCGTACACCCTTACATGTCCAAGGGAGTTCTAATTCTTCTTCGAATAACCGTACCAATATTGAAACTAACCCCTATGACCATAGTGCACACCGGTCGCCTTAGAACCTTCGTATCGCTCACACCCACCGAGGGGTGAGTCGCTATAGATAAGGAATGATGGTCCTACATGTCCATGCGTTGAACACTTGAGAACAATTCTGGATACCTGGATATGTGGCTGACGCTAGTTCCTAAGATCAAAGCCTAGCACCCACATATCCTGCATTCAAGATGGATCATATTACACATACACACATGTCTAACCATTGTCATAGCATAAACATAAACTAAAGAGCTATTACATCTACTTAATATTATAAGTCCATGGCCGACTAGCCTAATATTACACAAAGAGGTAGATTGCAGTGGAAATAAATGTGAAACCAGCCCGATGAACAGTACTTTCGGCCTGAGTTCAAAAAAGGTGAAATCTTTTGATTGCTGGTCCAAACTCAAAGAAAATTTGTGGACACCTTCGTAAGGATATCAGGAACCTATTCCATCCTTCAATTACAAGAATCGACGTCAAAGTTCTGACCTTTTTCAAATTTATGGAAGGGTGCACAAAAACGGGTTCAAGAATAAAAACTTGTCTCAGCTAGCTCGTGGGTTCGTGATGATCAAGATGATCCTAGATTCCTTTCCACATGTCATAGCAAGCTAGAACACAAGACAAGAACACCCAAAACCCAATCTTTCAAGAATCGTCCTCTCAAGAACAAAATATAGGTTTCTTGCAAGAAAGAATACAAGACTTGCCTAGAAGATTGGGATATGGTCTAAAGAAGACTCATCCATCAATCATACATCCTCAACAAAAGACCCAAAAGCATTTAGAAGGAGGGGAGGCAAATCCAACTTGCATGAGAGTAAATTGCATGAATGTAAATTGCGGAACTTAAAAACATAATGTAAATGCGGTAAGTAAATTCAGAATTGAGAGAAAGTTAGACTTTCATTTCTGGAAGGAAGATTTACAAAGCCCCACAAACAACTGGGCAAAGCTCAAAAGAGCATAAAATCCTAAAACCTTCTTCCCCAAGGAGAGAAGGCTACCCCTTCACCCCTATTTATTCTACTCTTGGGCCATCTACCACCCTTGGATGAGCCCCTCAACCCTAGAGCACTCATCAAGGGCTAGGATTAACCCACTCACACAACCATACAAGGGATAACCCAAAACCCACACAAATAATAGGTTTTCTTGCACGGTTTTCAAAGCATACTACCTAGACCTACTAACCTATCAACTAGACCACGATCCGACAGCCCTCATTGATCCACACGACGTCTAGCTAGCATCAACTCCTTTTCTTGTCTTCTAGGCTTGCCACGAACTACGTCTTCGATCATCTTCCGGTAATCCTCGATCAACAGGACCTCCGACGCTCCTCGCCTAGTCCCGGTCATCCTCCGCCTTACCATAACTTAGCATCGTCGTCCTGCAACCATCAAAAACAAGGAAACACATCACATAGCATTGCCTAAAATGATATGCAATAGATCTCACACAAATTCAAAATTTAGATCCCAAAAAAATCACTTGAAGTACGGCAGAGACTACAAGAGTGCCGCTTCCAGAGGCTCGAATATAACTAGCTTGGGCTAGTAGTGTTGCTCAAGCTACCGCTCCAGAGGCGAGCATAACTCAAATTGCTTCTTTTTTTAAAATCCAATTCAAATCGAACTAAAATTCAAGAACCTTATGCTAAAACATAGTCAATTACTCATCACAATCAAGGATAAACCTCCACATGGTCTTTCAAAATAGAATGAGTATCATTTTTAAGGAGCATAGGAAATGGTTTCACTGAGTTTAATATTTATTTGCACAAGGTATAACTGTTTGAATTTTTGAATGCATTGAAATTGGCCTATTTATGCATTTAACACAAACTAAGTCAAAATCTAAATTTTTTATATATTTGGAGAGCTTACGATCTCAGAAACATGGTAAAATTTGTTTCATCATTTTTAGATTTGATTTGTGGAAATTTTATATAGCTCCTGTCGGGGACTGAGAAATCTCTGACAGGTCAATGCACGGTCAACGGGGCCCCTAGCTCGGGGTCGAGCTGCAAGGGTCTCAGACCACGACCTGGGCTACGCGGTTCCCACACGACCTCGAGCTTGGGGGGCAAGAATTCAACTCCCGCACAACCTCGTCCTAGGTTTCAAGACGTGCGCTTACTCGACAGTTACCAGGACCTTGAATGCCGGAGTTAAGGCAAACGTGGGCGACAGATGTGGAACGGTTATAGCCTACCTTCAGTGTGTATCAGGCCACTACTCCAGGATTCTCTCCCGCCCGTTTCTGGAAACGGACGGGAGAGGTATAAAACCCCTTGAGGCGAACACGCTTAGGGCAGGCAATCAAAGCTACAAGATAATAGACACAACCAGCGTAGAATTCCCTAGAGCTCGAGCTGTAAAACAAACACTTGTACTCAAGCATAGTGAACATCCTTGCCTCAGGGCAAGATTGGAGTAGAGATTTTACCTTCACAAGGGCTCGAACCAGTATAACTCCCCGTGTCTTGCTCATTTTCCTTTTGACTCGACCAACGAAGTAGCGAACGCATTCCTTCGGTGAGTGAAGCTTGTTTTGGATCCCGCATACTCGACTCACCCCTCTTCACTTCTGTGGTCAGGTGATCCTTATCGTCGACAGCACCCATTCTAGGCATATAGCTTAAATTTAAGCTTTTTTACTGTATAGTGATCAATGTTAAAATATATTTTTATATTTAGAATCTACATGAATTTAAAAAATTAGAAACTTGTCCCACTGGATTTGGAGTTTTCTAGCAAATGTTATGGGCATTTGAATTAGGGCTGGAAAAAAAGCTCGTTGAGCTGGCTCGGTGGCTCGTTTCAAAATTGCTCCGTTTACATTCATTTTTCTTTTAAAATAAAAATTAGTTGATTTGGAACAAGAGTCAACTTCAGCTCGGCTTGTCAGGCTCGGCTCGTTAGGCTCGGCTCGAAGTTGGGTCTCAAACAATACAGGAGACTATAATAAATAAGAATAAATTAGTGTCGAAGAAAGCTCGAAAAAATGCTCAACTGGCTCGTTTTCCACCCCTAATTTGAATCCTATCATTTCTAGAAAATGGATGAAAATCAAAAATATGCTTTCCAATTGTGAAAACATATTTTGTATTTTACATGGGATTTGAGTTTTTAACCCGCTGGCTAACGCAGCGAGCCCACCAGCTAGAGAGAAAGCTCGCGGGAGAGAGAGACTAGCGGTTGACAGGGCGAGCCTACCTACTAGTGGCACAGAGTAGAGGAGTTCAGCTCGAAGCCTATCGAGGTGAAGGAACAGCAGTAAAGCCTGACCAGTGGCTCGGTGGGTACTTAGGCACTGATGTGGTCCCAGGACACCAGCCCACTATGGTTGTGCAATGGCGAGTAGGGCTAGTGATGGAGAGACGCAGAGCTCAGTGGTTGCCTTAGCTAGGAGTGAGGAAGAAGACGGCCTAAGCTTGAAGGACAGGGGGAAAGCATTAGGGGGGCTAGGAGGGACTGGTTTTTCTACCTCAGTGTGGTGGAGAATGGTTGAGGAGGCTTTCGTCGTGTGGCCAACAATGAGGAAGGAGTCCGTGGCGGTAGTGGCTCGGCTGATATGGGCTGAAATCAAAACATGCACAAGACTTAGGGAACTGAAAGAAGAGTCAAGACAAGGGAAATTGGATGGTGAACTCACTAGGTGAAGGTATGCACAGAGTGTGCTCACCGGCTTCGTCCCTGAGCTTAGCGTGCTCTCAACGATGGGGCCGAAGTGCGGGGCGAGCTGGGGTGATGCGTGAGGCTTCGGTGGCTTAAATGTGTGGTGTGGGTGGAGCTGGTGAGACATCGTGGAATTGGTGAAGTCGTAGCAAGCCACGGCCGCATGGCGTGCACGCCCTACCATGCCCATGTGAGGCGTGGCTTGCGCCCCATTGCGGCATGGCAAAGAGAGGGGAGGAGAGGGGAGAGGGTGCTAGAGAGGCTACCAGTGGGGTCTCTATCTCTTGCATGGTCCACTATTAGCGACGGTGACTTAGGCAATTCACCGAGCACATCACGCGCCCACTGTAGCACCTTCTTTAAAAGTAGAATTCGGTTTGGTGGTTGAGGTTGTTCAAAAATGGTTTTAGCAGATTTGAAAAATTCTGGAAAAATTTGTGTGGATGGGCTAATAATTGTGGTTTTGATCTTCTTTGGTTTCACTCAATTTACTATTGTGTTTTGCAAGTTAAAATTTCTGCAATATTATTGTTTTTGAATAATAATTGAATTTTTTAAGCATTTACATATTGTGGAAATTTTCAAAAAAATTATATTTATTCATTTTAGGTAGTATAGTATTTTATAAAATTATTTCTTAGGTTCAGTTATTTGGACTTTTTAGGAGTTTTTTGGAGTGCCCTAAATTGGAGAAAAAGAAATAAAATATTGCAAATGAATTCTAAAACAAATAAATCGAGTAGAAAAATCCAAAAATATATTAAAATCATGCTTAGTCACCTTACATTGCTTCTAAATTTCTCAAGGTGTTACAGGCAATGAAAATATATGCATATAACTACCACATTGAAGCAATCTTTGTAACACCCTAATATCTGCCTGTTTTTCTAGAGCAACTGCAATAATTTATCTGGCATCGCTGAATTAAAAGGTATTAGGTATAAAATTTTTGCATCAAAACCCAAGAGACTAAAAACAAATCACAGTCTCACCCCCCTCACTGTCTATCTGCTCCTCCATTGTATATCCTTGCCAATGGTATAAAAATGACAATGATAGAACAACAACAAAAGGGCAATAGCAAGAAGACCACATCAACAAACAAAAAGAAAGAGACAAAAGGGGAGGAGAACCGGGAATATAAAAGGCACAATTGATTATTTTCCACAAAGTTGATGTGTAATTGATGATTGTCTCAATTACATTTGGGCCTAAGGCCACATGTTAGTGAGATTATGATATTTGGGCCCTAGGGCCACATGTCAGTAAGACAAGGCATAGCATATTAACTTAGTTGTGCCATATTATCAAATGCCCCAATATAAACAACCTCCCTCGTTCACCCCCTCACGGCCTCTGTCCTTTTCACCCTATTCTCTCCATTCTTCCTTCCAGCAGCCAGAACTCGAGAATAGGGCTCAAGCTCCCCAATCTTCTCTCCTTTGAATCACCTCTAAGAACAAGGATTCAACTTATGCATGTCACACATTGCATTCCCCATCATACACACATTCCATTCTTGCAAAAAAAATTGTATGCATGACCTTTTGAGTGAGATTGAGAATAGGAGAGGGAGAGGTAGCTTTGTCACTACATGTCTAGGAGCAATGACAATGGTGCGGCCAACAGCTCAGCTCAGCACCAAGGGTGATGTGGCCAGGTGGTTGGTAGCAGCCCAAGGCAACCCATGCGTAGGAACAATGCAATGAGGTCGGTGCAGGTGGCCAATATTTAATAGAAATAATCTTGCAATAGGACAGTTTTAGTTTGGAAAGTTTGTATTAACAAAGTTTAGGGCGAGGAGTCCGATTAGGATAAGGAAATAGAATCCTATTTCGTTAATTAGGATTACAGTTTTGGCTATAAATATGGGGGTAAGCCTCAGTTTTGTAAGTGAACAGAGCGAGAAGTAATAAAGAGAAAATTGCCTCAAAGTTTTGACGTTCTATTCCAACAAGTGGTCTCAGAGCATAAGGTTTTGAATCAACCCGCTACCCTGGGAGGAGGAGACTCCCATGGGCAGCACCCGAGTAGGTAGGCAGCCATCTCAAGGCAGCTGATGGTGTGGATCGACGGGTGCTTTGGATGATCTGATCGAAGAAAACCTGGGTGCGCGCGAGCACGAGCGGTAGAACTGAGTGGCCATCCGTGAAGCAAGGGGGCTCCGCACAGCGATGCAGGAGTCCCAGGCAGCCTCAACCACAATGCTCTCAGTTGGTGGCTGAACAATAGAAGTGTCGTGGTGCGTGAAGCAAAGAAGCTGCTGACTTTTGTCATGTACGAGCAGTTCAATAGCTTTTCGACCAGGAGGCAGCATATGTGAAGTCCCTGTAGCATGCAGCTGTAGTAAAACTCAGTTTCATGTGGCTTCAGGAGGAGTCCCTAACATGTTGTGCGACATCTGGAGTAGTACATGCTATGGATGTGTGTGTTCCAGAAGGTAGACAATAGTAGCACAACACAAGACACGCCATCGTGTCAAAAAAGAAATATCATGTCATGCAAATGCAAATTACCAAATTCAAGTAGCATCAAAATTCAAGTGCAACAAGGATTTGAAGCTAGTGCATCAGACACGGAGTTCTCTGTCCACAGGCAACAGCACTTCTACTCCAGGCTTCAAGCGCAAGTGTGGCCGGTGAGGCTGACACGTGAGGAGACTCTGGAGTAGTGCAGCATCGATAGGATGTGGCAGTGCAGAGCAAGGGTGTGGGAGCCATCGGGTGCACAAGGGTGAGGGCTGTCGCCGAGTGCTCGAAAGGCTTCCTAGCTCGATCGGGTAGGTCAGCAACGGTGGCAGCGACAGTGTACACGGAGGACCAGCGTGGCGCACGACGGTAGGTTGTGCAGGCGACAGATACGAGGATGCAGTGGCAGGCCGATGGATAGGCCAGTGGGTGGCTGGTGTCGTCGGCGCGAAGGGCGCACAAAGACGAGGCGGCGGCTGACCTCAACTGGAGGGAAGACAAGCTCTAGTAAGCCAAGCTAGCAAATCATCATGAGGGTGGTGCAGAAGTAAAGCAAAGGCTCCTAAAAACAACAATAGTTCAATGCTCAGCATATTTTGTTTCGCGTCGTGTCTTTTCCGCAGTACTGTGGGTGCAACATATGTGTCAAGAGGGCATAGAAGCACCAAGTGGGTGCAGGTGTAGGTGACTCGGAAGAGGAGGACGTTGTTTTATGTACACAGGTGAGACAGCGTGAAGGAGTTCGTACACACGGAACGAGCTAAACAAGTTCTTGGAGTTGAGAGAGAAGATCGGTGTGATCAAAGGTATTACAAGATTAAGGGAGTGATTGATAGAAATAATCTTGTAATAGGAAAGTTTTAGTTTAGAAATTTGTATTAAGAAAGTTTAGGATGAGGAGTCCGATTAGGATAAGGAAGTAGAATCCTATTCCATTAATTAGGATTGTAGTTTTGGGTACAAATATAGGGATAAGCCTCAGTTTTGTAAGTGAACAGACCAAGAAGTAATAAAGTGAAAATTGGCTCAAAGTTTTGATGTCTATTCCACTAGTGTTGTTGTGAGGCAGTGGATAGAGTAGCACAGCTTGATGATAGTACAGTGAGGCTGTGGTCTAGCACGGCCGTGGTGCAAGAGTATGGCACCACGGGAGGCCAGCATAGTGGCCAAGGAATAGAGTAGTGACGTAGGTGTATCAAGGCGGTGCCTAGGGGAGTAGGGCTAGGAGGCAGCTCGGCATGGACTAGCCTAGAAGTGACATCAGGGGCATCATGGGGTGACCGGCTTGGAGCTAGTGGCCCAGTGCTGCTCGATGCACTAGCAGAGACACCAGCGTAGTGCTAGAGAGAAGCAACATGGTTCAGCAAGGTGGTGTTCGGGGAGCAACAAGGCACAACGCAGGCAGTGGCAAGACCCATGGCCTAGTGGCACAACAAAGACAGTGCATCATGGCATGGCCTAGTGCATGGTATTGGCACAAGAGCATGGCATGATGATGCAGATGGCGCATCATGGCCAGCGGGGCCGAGGCATGGTGGACAAGGCGACATATGTGGCACATCAACTTAGTGAGGTGTGGCCTGAGAAGATCCAGAGAGAAGAAGAAGGAGAAACTAGGAGCCGACCGACGCTTGGCCGGAGGAGGAAGTCGAGAGGCAAGCTGGGAGAAGAAGAAAGAGAGCAACAAGGGTGTAAGGACCCCCATTTTTGCATTAAATGCTAAAATGAGAATCTCTATACATACAGTATTAGTCCCATGATCAATGGCTAGTATGCACATTATAACAATTGGAATCACACCCATACACAATATTATTAAAGCGGAATCTATTTATATAGTGTATTTTTACTATTCAAAGTAGATTGCAGCGGAGAGAAGAAGTCTTGTAGTGTGCCCATCTAGCCCTCAGTTAACTAACAAGGCATAATCCCTAGAAAGATCGTTTAATTGAAGTTCCATATCCTTTGATGAAAAATGATGGGAATGGTGGCCTGATCTTCCAACAGGTAGTAGTATATCGATTGATGGAGAACTCGATGTTGACGATCTGGCTTCCAATCAGAACTGATCTAAACCCTGCAATCACTACACCACGGCTCCACAGGTTATCAACCACACACAAACACGGTTGACCTCACCAAGAAAGCTAATCTCTGTGTGCAAATCGAGAACACAAGCAAGAACATAGAAGACGCAATCTAAAATTATGAATTATATTAAGCACACGAGTTGAGTTCACAAACTGATGTACGCTGAGAAACTGATAGTCTAGTTATAATCTAAGCAAAATCCAAGTGTCTAAGGTGGTGGCTACTGAATATATGAGAGGGTGGGGTGTGAAAGGGATGAGTTAGGGTTGTGTGCGGCTAGGGGGCTCACACAACCTAGGCTTGGACTGCCCCAAACACTTATAAGGCCCAAAACAGTAATACAACATATTGTTTTAATGATTCTGGATGACCTACAATGAATCTAGGGCTAGGACTAGATCCATTGGAAATATCTCATCATTATCTTTCTAAAGAGCATAAGAACTCCTCTATTGGACTCCGTATAAGGGAGATATGCCTATTTTAATGTAGTGTTGTCTACTAACTCCGAACTTAACACAAAGCCCAAATTGTGGATGACTTGGAGTCTGGCTTGATTTGGCATGGCAAGGGTGGAGTCTAGCTAGGGATGTGGTTGCTTGAAGGTGATGGCACCCTTTGGAAAGTGCACCAACTTGGAGTAGAGGTGGCCAGTTCGACTTGGTGTCAATCTGAATTGTGCCAGCAAACTGATTGTTTGTGGCTATCCTGGTGGTGCTTCTCCCATGTTTCTAAGTAGTAAAACATCACAAATATTTAGTAGCATCCCATCCTCAATATCATTATTATGAATAGCAAGAAACGAGCTCACCTCATGATTTAATTTATGCTCACGAACTCTTGTCATAGGACCACAATGTATGCGCGTATCCAAAAGAGTGATGCCCTTAGCAAAAAAGTAATCTTTAGAGCTTCATTTTTTTCCACCTAAAACTACATATTAAGCAAGGTTGAATGCTTTTGTACAGCAAGACTTAAGGTGGTTGTCGAATATCAAAATATGGGATATGGACGTACGCCATAAACTCAAAGATCATACCATGTATACCTTTACCAGCATTTGGATATTCTGAATATTTCGAGTCCAGTCTGATGGGATAAGATATACGAGGATTAAGGATACCCCCGCTCAAAGAAGGATATCTCCATGAAAGGAAAGGATTCGATCGTGTTCCCAACGCGAGGAAACCCATTCAAATACGCCAGGTAGTTATGGAAGTTTGGATACGATACAGAGATAATATCGGCAATAGACTCCTCATCGACCATGATTTAGCACTCCAACCCACTATATAAGTGCAAGGGTAGACGTCGTCAAGAACGACCAATACTCAAGCAATCCTAGGGCAAGCTACAACCATCTAGATCTAGACATACAGGAAGATCTCTGAGCAAAACATCCCTTAGTCATAGCTTAGCCACCCCTAGAGCTATTTTTCCTTGCAATCAGGACTAGCCATCCCGCTCTATAACCTGTCCATCTATCTCATAAATCATCTACACAGGAGTAGGCTGTTACTCAATCCAGAGGCCCGAACCTACCTACATCGTGTGTCCCCGATTGTGTGTTTGGCCCTGCATATCTTGAAGGTACCCGAATATAAGTTTGTTGTCGACCACTAACCTTCGACAATGGTATTGGCAAAATGTTTCTATGCAGGCCATGTCAAAGGAGGCTTCTATGGTTAATTTGCGTAAAGCGATATTGAATTTATGAATCAAAATGTAATTTGCAAAACAGAGTTTGTAAAAGCAAGTTCGACTAGTATGAAAATACAAGTAAAGCATAGTAATACTCACAGTCCTCCACGATGTGAGCATCGAGACTCCAATTCCTGCCAGTACATGGAAAAACACCATTCTTTGTCAACACAAAGCATAACAGATGAAACCAAGCCATTTTGAAAATAATAAATCTTCTAACTATGTGATGACTTTACCTAGTGCCCTTAACCACGGGCACGGCTTTTCGAAAAGAGTTGCACTCTGAAGAGGTGTACAACTTTAATCACAAGTCATGTCCTTTTCTTCTTGCCCCATGTTTTACGCACCTTTGGCATTTGGCCAGAATGTTCATGATGAAAACCTTTATATTATTAGGCTTTTATCGCTAAAGCAAATCTATGTATTCATTATTAGGCTTTTATCAAGACGTAGCACTGTTAAAATTTTTGGAACTTCTTCAAATATGATAATCATATGAAACTTTTCTAAAAATATTAGTGATACATAAGGACCTTCCACAAAAATTTCTAAAATTTTCCAACATGGTTTGAACTATTTTTCATTCTGTTCAAATTTGCCGGTAAGGCTTTTATTAGGACAGTAGCACTTTCTAAATTTTTAAAAATTCTTGAATCTTGTTTACCATCCAAAAATTTTATGAAAACATTAGTGATTCATCAAAATCATGCACAAAAAATTTTAAAATTTTCTAACATCGTTTGTACCATTTTTCATCCAGTTCAATCTTATAGGTCAACGTTTCATCTGGATAGTACCAATATTTGAATTTTTAAAAATTGCACAAACTTGATAATCACCTAAAAATTTTATGAGAACATCTCTGATATGTCAGGAACCTCAAATTTTTTTAACATTATTTAAACTATTTTTTAATCAGTTCAATTTTATCGAAATTTCGGGAAATACAGATTTTTGCCTGAAATTTTGGTAATAAGAAAACCAGATTTATTTTTTTTAAAAAAATTTTGAACATATTTCTTCCAAAATAACAAATTTCACCAAAATTTGGGATTTCGGACTGCAGCAAAATTTCATCCAAAACGAAATTCGAACCCTTGGTCCGACCTAGGCTAAGTCTCATGATAAGATAAAGCAAAAGTTTCTTTCTACGTCACTTTATCAAAATTACCCACTTTGCCACTGCTCTTTAATTACCCACCTTTATCCGCGTCACTTTATCAAAATTACCCACCTTTGCCACTTCTCTTTAATTACTCATCTTTGCCTGCGTTATTTCATCAAAATTACCTATCTTTGTCACTGCTCTTTAATTATCCCAGTCTCTTTGCAAATAAATGTTTTATTGCAAATTGAGTTTGGTTGTAACGCACGAGCTCAGTCCTCACACCAGTACCCGAAACCCTAGCAATGGCGGTGACCAACCTCCTCTCGCGCTCACTCCTCCCGGCCCTGAATCCTAACCCCACCGCCCACCCCAGCCGCAGCAGCCCCGCGGCCGTCTCTCTGCGCCGCCGCCACGGTCGCCCGGTCCGCCTCCGCGCCTCAATCTCCACGGCCTCTCCGTCCCCGCCGCCGCGGCCGGTGGCCGCGGCGGGGGCACCTAAGCGATGCTTCCAGCGCGGCGCCGACGGGCACCTTTACTGCGAGGGGGTGCGGTTGGAAGAGGCGATGGAGGCGGCGGAGGGGAGCCCCTTCTACCTCTACAGCAAGCCGCAGGTCGTCCGCAACTTCATCGCCTACCGCGACGCCCTCGATGGGCTCCGCTCCGTCGTGGGTTACGCCGTGAAGGCCAACAACAACCTCCGCGTGCTGCAGCTCCTGCGGGAGCTCGGCTGCGGCGCCGTACTCGTCAGCGGCAACGAGCTCCGCCTCGCCCTCCGGGCAGGATTCGACCCCACCAGGTCCGACTTTCATCCATCCCCTGGCTTTCTACTTTGTTTGGATTAGGCCAAAATCTCATGCATTTTCTGTCGTTCTTTTTTTTTTTTTTGAATTTTGGATGGACTAGAGCACAATGTGTTGCATTTGCTAATGAGAAAGCGGCTTTTTTCAATATTGACCGTGGATATTATTTTTTTCTTTTCGCGCTTTATGTGCATCAGTAAGTATAAAAAGTGTGCGTAGCAGCATTGTATGAAAAGTGCAGATTTCGGTGGTAAGTAAGGGAGGTTTTAAAGCAATTGTTAATTGGATTGTTGGATAAGGGCATAGACTTGCGTGATTGGTGTTTCAGCTGGACTAGACTCCAACTAGCGCATTAACTTTTATTTCGGTCTTATTTTACTTGTTTTGGTGTTTTGCTTATTTGGTTGAAAAAGGGAAGTATTTTTTTTAGAAGAAAAAGGAAGTATTATTGGGAAATAAGAATGTGAGTTGACTCGGGATGTGGTTGCAGTCTTATGCATTTGGGTGGCAGTCATATTATCGTAGAAAGTTAGTGCTAGTTTTGTCAGCCCTATGCCCGAGCTTATTTGTGTAAAGATAATACCTTGCTCAGGGTTTAGCCAGCAAACACGGAACAGAGGGGGCACTGTTTATCAGCTAGCTAGTTTCTATATCTAGCTTGTGGAGTTGTGGTCTGTTTTGTGCACTGCCTGGTTGGGAGAGCATATAATCAGTGTACATCATTGAAAATTTGAAATCCCATCTTGGACCAATGACAACAAGCATAAAGTACATTTGCTAATATTTCCTATTACTTTTGTTTTGTTCTGAAAGTACTCTGCAACTAGGCTAGCATGAGTCCTATTAGTTTGGTTCATGACTTTTGTTTGACTTTTGTATGGTTGGACCGGGCCCACATAGGCTTACAGTTTATGGTTATTCATCCTCATTACATGATGCAGTTGTGCAATATTTACAAAAGGATAGGAACTCTACTATGGTTTTTATAGTGGTTATATCTAATTATCTAGAGTGCGATTTAAAGATGAAATACAATTTTGTGAAAAAAGATTTCTATTTGATTAAAATAATGCAGATCTATATCTGATAACATGTGCTATGGATATAGCTTTACTTTTGAATTGGCATTATCCTCGTTGCGAATAACATGATAAGTTTAAACTACTTGTAAAGAATTCCATATATAATTTGGGTAGCCTTGTGGTTCGATGGGATGTCTTGATTGAATATTGGCCCCATCCATAGATCGATAGAAGTGTTCACATGCAAATGGCATCTTGACACCCTCCCACCTTGCCCACCTATCCGATTTTTCCTTCCTAGGGGGACACCTAGGTCACCTAGGTGCCGATTAGGCGCTAGGTGCTGGTCTACCGCTCGACTAGCGCCTAGCGCCTTGGTGAACACTCGGAACAAGTGAACAGTTGAACAACTCTCGTCTTGAGTTGTTTGCATAAGTGAGGTTGAGGGTTGTACACAATACAAATGATGCTTAATCAGGATTAATTTTGGCACATGACCAGCATGCCCTACAAGCATATCACATGTGCACAAGTTGGGCATTTGAGTGTATTGTCATTTGTCCAGCATAGTTCTGCGAGTGTTAGAATCTTTTATGACAAATTAAAATCATTATACTAAATGTAAATGTCTTAGAAAAACCTTTTATGGCCTTGATTAACCTCATTCTATCAAATGCATCCAATTATTTTGTTTGTTCTATCCAGTGTTCCCCTAGGCGCTAGGTGGAAGGCGAGCGGAGCTGCCTAGCACCTATCCTACCTAGGCAGCGCCCGCCTAGCCGGCCTACAGGATTAAGAAGGCAGGGAAGGCACATTCAATAGAGTAGGAGGCTGAGAAGAGAGGGAAGGGATGCAAACCTGGAGCAGTGAAGGCATGTCGGTATTGGAAAGACCAAATCTGGCGACGGGGAAGGAGAATCAGCCGGCGGCAAGGCGGATTTCGCTGGCGGTGAGTTGGATTCTCCTCCTACTACTTGCTGCCTGCATCACGAGACCTTCCTCTGTCGCCCCATCTTGAGCTCTCCCTCCAGATTGTGTTTGCGGCGGCTCGTTTGAGGAGAAGCAACAGCGGGGGATGCGGATCAATGGCAGAATTGCGCAGCTGCCGCTCGACACTCCTCTTTGCTCGCTCGACAACTAGGGTTGGGTTATATCGATTATATTATGTCCATACTAGGTCGGCCCACAAACAATGTTACTCCTCTACCAACCAAGTAGCCCATGAGTATCCCGTTCTTCCTCCTTGTGTCCTCCAATAGCCGCCTAGCAACGTGATGACGACGAATCGACTGCCTACACCATCAAATCGGCTGCCTAGCCCACTGAATCCAGCTCTGCCCAGCCGCCTAAGTGGTGCATTTGACCACCTTCGACCTGACCAGTCGGCTTGTGCAAACGGCTAACTACCCCCAAATCACGGCGGCACCACATCGCCTAGTGCCTATGTGGGCTAAGTGGCCACCTAGGGGAACACTGGTTATGAACTTGGGCCTTTTATCTATTGGTTGAAGCCAAAACATTTAGCCAATCCAAAATCTGAAGCTTTTAATTTCTACTTGAAAAAATTGTGCAGATCATTGTATTTCGCTTCAAAGAATGAAAGTAAGTATTATTCTTGGTAGATGCTTCATTTGTAATGGATATATAGTTTGGTGGACCAATATTAATATCCCCTGAGTTAAAATTTTTTAATATTAAGTTTAGGATGAACGAGTGCAAAACTGCAAACCATCTTGTTTTTACATTCGTAACCATCGTTATGATAAACTTGCTTTTTTCTAGGGTAGATCTAAGATAAGAAGAATGAACTATGAAAATGACTTTGTGGGGCTAATCTTATCGCAGGAGTCTCTGTGTGTGTGTTTTGTCATAGCCAAAGTTGCCATGTAATGATGCGTAAATTTGTCAAGGTCTTGATTCATCACCAGAATTTTGACACAATAATGTTCACACTAGCATGATTGTTATATAGGGAAACTCTGGGAAATGCAGGGGTGGCCAAGTTATAAGGCAAAATTAGGTTACAAATACCCTAAACAGCATTGTTCAACACTTAATTGGGATTTCTGGATTTATATAATCTGATACTTAGTCTTTGTATTTTATAGAACCTGCGCTGTGACAACCCATGATGAAATCCCACCGTAAAATATGCTTTTCAACTTCAAGTTATATGTTGGACTGGTTTTCTTAGTCCTTTATCTGTTACACTGTTTCCCTAGGCGGCACCTAGGTGCTTGGCTCCACCTTTCCGTCTAGCCGCCTAGGCCGATTTATCATGCCTAGGCGACCACCTAGCCCGCCTAATTGGCGATTAGGTGCTAGGCGACGGTCTACCGCCCTGTGTTCTAAATAATGACCATTAAGGCCTTATAAACAGCCGTTAAAACGGTAAAGGTCCCTTGGCCGTTACGATTATGGACATTTCAAGTTTTGTCTATTTTATCGGGTTGTATATTCGGTTTAACAATCGTTAATGTTTAATAGGCCCGTTTTATTGAGCCATTTATTTGGGTAATGTTGCAAGATTGCCATATGACATAGAACATTATAACATACATAAGATGAATGCTAACTTTGCTTTTCATTGCCACTTAAACTGTTCATTCATTCAATTATGATTCTTTAATTACATTCACATGATGTCTTCTTTTTTTTCTTAATGTCACCGATGTGGACAATTGTTGATAGCCTATTAGTTTCATTCTTTATGCATGAGAGAAAATGAATTAGGTGCTTATTTTGTTACTGCAAAAACATGTATACATTTCTTTGAATTTTAAATAGTAAAACCATTCACAAGACTGTTTACAAGGCCGCTTATTGTATAAACACTAAAAGGTGGGGTGACCGTTCATTAACCATTTGGTGCTATTTAGAACATTGCCGCCACCCGACTAGCGCCTTGTTGAACACTGATCTGTAACAATTCATTGTACTTCGGTTGATGACAGATTATGCTAAATAAAAGGTAACTATGTTGAATTTGCATTTTGAAAATCAGGTGCATATTTAATGGAAATGGAAAGACATTGGAAGATCTGGTTTTAGCTGCAGAGAGTGGAGTATTTGTGAATGTAGATAGTGAATTTGATTCGGAGAATATTGTCACTGCTGCGAGAGTTGCAGGAAAGAAAGTGCATGTTTTGCTCAGAATAAATCCAGATGTGGATCCACAGGTACAATTGGCCCTCCCTCCTCAAAACTTGCACATATGCAATGAATCATATGGTCATATTAGTAGGCTATTGCTTCATATAATGTAGCAAATTAGATTATTTAGTTGATTGGATGCCCTTTACATTTTCCCCTTTATTTTTCTTCTAGTTACTACTTAGGCCACCATTTGTTGATCTTAGTTGTTGTATGTGGTAGCAAAATGGCATTTCCATTTTTTTTCACCAAATTAATTGGCATCTGGACAACAACCCCCTCTACCTGTTCCAGTGTTCCTACTATTTCCTATTATGTGACTAAATGCAGCTGCTTTGAAATTACATCAAATCATCTCTATTTTTACTTGTAAGAAACCATTTGAAATATTAAAAGTGTTGTTAATTTATGCACTTGACACAACATATCTTCTGTCTTCATATCACGGAGCAGTATTCAGATTGTGAAATATAATCTTGCTGTTCTGTCAACAGGTTCATCCTTATGTTGCTACTGGAAATAAAACTTCCAAATTTGGGATTCGCAATGAAAAATTGCAATGGTTCTTGGACTTTATCAAGTCATACTCAAATGATATCAAACTGGTGGGTGTTCATTGTCATCTGGGATCTACCATTACAAAGGTAATGTCTTGCACCGTTTGATAGTAATTGTTTCTTTAGTTATTTAGAATTGTGAGCATTTGCTGTGCTGAGCTTGCTCACAGTAGTAGGTTGGATATCTTTGTGCTGTAACCATGGTTTCCAAGGTGTCGCCTAGGCGCCGCCTAGGCGCGTCATGATCTTAGGAGGAGCTCGCGGAAGTTGTTGCCTCTTTGGCGGTACAAAGGCGCCCGCCTAGAGCGCCTAGGCGTTACTGGCCGTCGTCATGTGTCTCAAGGCGAGTCGGGCGGCACTTTGGGTTGGGAGGAGTCGGGATAAGTCGCTAGGGCGACTGGGTTAGGGTTTAGTCGCCGCATTCGCCCGTCCGCCGCGTCGCCGCCAGCCCGCCACCACCTCCGTCGTCGCCGTCGGCTCCAGATCCGTAAGTCCTATCGCCCTCCTCCTTCTCCTCCCTCTCCTTCTCCTCCCTCTCCTTTGCCTCCAGCAGCTGGCCCCTCTGCCGACCTCCTCCGCCTGTTGCCCCCTCCGCGCGTCTTCCTCCATGTGTAGCCTCGCTCCCCTCCTCCGCGCCGTGGCCCTCCACCTTCCTCGCGCCATCTTCCTCTGCTCTGGCCCCTCTCTCCTTCTTGACTCTCTGCTCTGGCCCCCCTCTAGCCCTCCTCTCTGGCTCTGCTCTGGACTGGTTGCTCAAGCTCTCCGTGTGTGGCTTTGTACAAGGAGTGAAGGACATGGCTGATGCTCAAGCACCTGCTACCGGCGATGTTGCCAATGCATATGATTCGGCTAAAGATCCTTCACGAAAGGCCAAGTCAAATGATCCAGGATGGAAGTATGGATTTTGGCCGGATTTAAGCAACAAAGATTTGGTGCAATGTACCCTATGTGGCAAACAAATGTGCTCGGGAATAAAGAGATTGAAGCAACATCTTGCCGCAGGGTTTGGAGATGTGCAAAAGTGTTCGAAGACAACCACAACAATAATGAGGGAAATGCAAGACTATCTCAAGAAGACGTCAAGAAGTAGAGTCCTTGTTTACCTCTCTTGTTTGTAGATCCATACCAAGAGAAGGAACCGTTTAGAACACCAAAGGTTGAATGATTTGGTGTATGTCCAATACACTCGGAAAATTGCCAATAGATTTAAATTGCGCCGTGAAGGAGGAACAATTATAACCCTTTGTTCCTAGATGAGTTTCAATGGGACAATGAATGGGTTGATGCAAATGCCCAACAAGTTCACAGTGGGGAGGATCTTTTATGGTCTCATGTTGATGACGCCATAGATGCATCATGCAACTTTGAGGGTCGTAATGTTCCTAGGAGAGCGCATGAAGGAATCATACCCAGTTCTACATCAAGGGTTGTTCAAGAGCTTGGTTTGGACAATGAAGATGATGAACATGAAGCTGAGCCTCTTCTGAACGACAATGAGAATGTTGATGATGATTATGGGGCTCCACCTAGTCCTCATGACGATGAGACTGGTGGAGATGGATCAAACGAGGATTTGAATGGTTTAGAATTAGAACTAGATGTTTGAGGTTGCTTGTTTTGGTGATTGTGACTTTGATTCTCTTATGGACTTGTGGAGTTGTGGTGACTATGCATGATTTGTCCTTCTAAACAATATTAGCTATTGGTAGTAATGTTGCTATCTACTTGTTTAAGACTTGTATTTGCTTCTCTATTTAATTGGTATCTTGTCATGCTATTTATTTGCATCCATACAAGGTATATATATCATATATATGTATTGGTGATAATGTCATATACTGAAAATGCTAACCCTCGCCTAGGCGCCCGCCTAGGCGCCTAGGCGTCCAGGCGATGGGTTGGCGCCTCGCCTCGCCTTGTCGCCTTGACAAGCTTGGCTGTAACAACATCTTGTGTCAGGTCAACAGACACTTTTCTACACACAGTTAACTTTGGTGCGCTATAGAACCCCCATGTTGCATAACGTCACATTAAATGCACCTTTTTTAGATGGTTACTATACTACTCCCTCCAGACCAGAAGGAGTATTTTGAAGTCGGTACAATATTTTTCTGAGTCAAATATCAATGAGGCATGGTTGTAGAAGTTGTTATCATGTGTTCAGGTAAAGTCTGACTTTTGGAATAGAAGGGTGGTCCATATTTATTGTATATTTGCGCAGATGTTTGCTGCAGTAGTGTCATCATAAAGGACTAATCCATAATTTTTGGGTGCTTGAAAACAAGTACATAACTGTTACAGTTCTTTGGAAGTTAAAAAAGATGATTTTGGGCCTGAATTGAGTCCTGTCTTGCTGGAGTTTTGCCATTTAATGTAGTGTACCATATACTAAGGTAGCATTTGGTTGAGTAGACAAGGGTGGAGGGGATATGGCGATCCTTGGATTTGAAGTCATTCTTTTGTTTGGTTGGGTGGATGGATGGGATATGGATATCCAATTTTTTGAAATATTCCCTCAATATGCTGGATAGAGCCATCCTCTAAAAAATGCTGGACGAGCTCATCCAATTTGCTGTATTAAGAGGTGAACTCATTCAAATTCAAATTTCGCCAAAGTGTACTCAGTCAAATTCAATTTTTGGTCAAAATGTGGTCAAATTTTATTCAAAAATTCAAATTTTGGTCAAAATTTGTCAAAAAAATTCAAATTTTGTCCGAAAATTCAATTTTCAATCATATTTTGTACAAAATTCAAATTTTGTTCAAAGATTCAATTTTTGTTCAAAAATTCAAATTTTGTCCAAAAATTTAAATTGTAGTCAAATTTTATTCGAACATTTCAAAAAGTTCAAATTTTGTCCAAAAATTCAAATTTTGGTTAAATTTTGTCGAAAAATTTCAAAATGAAATTCAAAACCTTGATTACAACTAGCTCATCCATCCTCATCCATCCACCCAACCAAACAAAAAATTGGCTCATCTCTATCAACCCAACCAAATAGCTACCTGGATAACTCCATCCCATCCAGACTGGATGGCCATATCCCATCCAACCTCATCCAGACAACCAAACGCACCCTAACTTTCATAACACATCATTTTAATCATTTGCTTAAGAATTATAGGAACTCCCTTCTATCTATATGGTAGAATACTCTTGTATTATGAACATACCATAGTAGTATAGCACAATAACATGATAATGATCATGAAGTAGGTTTCTGGCATAGCAATTTTCTAAGTGTGTGGAGGGCGTCCCTTGTAGAAATGAACTTTGATATAATTACTTAGTTTGTGTGTGATTTGAATTTCCTATCAAAGTCAGAGGATATTTAAGTGTCCAAAATAGTTTGCCCCTGTTTGCTAATCTGGCTGCTTTTATGTAGTATATGTATTTCTTTTGTCCTTAAACTTACTAATATGTGCTTGTTTCTGTTAATCCTAAATACATGCTTTTGTTAATATATGGCTTGGGGCTTATGTTAAAGTTGTTATTTGTTAAATAATATCTTTTCCTTGAAATCATGTAGCTTTCTATTTGTTAAATAATATTTTTCCTCCTTAAAATCATGTAGCTTGACAATGTGTCTCTAAAGCAAGTTGTAAGTGTTCTGACATTATTAGACATAAGTGCTACATGGTATCTGAGTTTTTCCCTGTTTTTTAGGTTGATATATTTAGAGATGCTGCAGTTCTTATGGTGAACTTTATTGATGAAATTCGAGCACAAGGTTTTGAGTTGGAGTACCTGAATATTGGAGGTGGTTTGGGGATAGATTACCACCACACGGATGCAATCTTGCCTACACCTATGGATCTCATCAATACTGTGAGTACAATGTCCATTTATGTTTTGATTCGTATGTTAGGCATAAATTCTTTCTTCAATAGAGGACCTTTCATTTTATGGTATCAAAATTTGACTAATGGTGTGGTGCTTATATTCCATTCTGTTTTATTTTATTACAGGTGCGAGAATTGGTTCTCTCACGAGATCTTACTCTCATCATTGAACCTGGAAGATCCCTGATTGCTAATACTTGTTGTTTCGTCAATAGGGTCACTGGTGTTAAATCTAATGGTACAAAGAATTTCATTGTAGTTGATGGCAGCATGGCAGAGCTCATCAGACCTAGTCTATATGGAGCATATCAGGTTTGTTATTTACTGATAATGGGAGTTACCACAGATAATGAGCATTACGATTTCTCCTTGGTTCTTGGAACATGTTTCATTCTTGTAACTTTTTAAGATGGTTTCAAACAATTGCTTCAGCTCTACCCATTAAAGATAAAAATCACAGTGCAATTCATTTGTAAAAGTAAGGCAGTAAGCTACTCTCACCATTCATAAATACATTTAACAGTTTTTGGATACCATTACAACATCTCTCTCATCTGAGTAAATAAAATAATGTCAACCTTGTTATGTAGAAATAAACATGAAATATACATGTGCAGCTATTTGAGCTCTTATATTATTTACCCGGCAACCATAATTCTCATGGTGCAGCATATCGAACTAGTTTCTCCTCCCTCACCAGATGCGGAAGTAGCAACCTTTGATATTGTTGGACCAGTTTGTGAATCTGCAGATTTCCTTGGCAAAGATAGGAAGCTTCCAACACCTGACAAGGTTTGACAATATCCTCTATATTTTCTTTCTGACAATTTTAGCTATTGTCTGTGCCCTTCTGACATATTGCGCTTGTAGGGAGCTGGTTTGGTTGTTCATGACGCAGGAGCCTACTGCATGAGCATGGCTTCAACCTACAACCTGAAGTTGAGACCACCGGAGTATTGGGTACAAACTATGACCTATCACCTATGCCTTTGCGATTTCAAGTGATTGTTGCTCGCAATGCTACCGATTGCTATTTCCTCATCCCAAATCAATTTGGGGATAATCATTCAAACCGTATTAACTTTCTTGGGCTTTTTAGGTCTGTCTGTTTCCCTTCCTCCTCTCATTCCTTGTTCATTCAACCAATATGTTTGTATTTGCTTTGCAGGTAGAAGACGATGGGTCCATCTCTAAGATCAGGCATGGGGAGACATTTGATGACTACATGAAGTTCTTTGATGGTCTCTCTGCCTAAATTCATTTGATGACATGGTGGCGTCTTATGGAGGCTTACTTAAGTTTTTCTCCCTGGCTCATCCATTTTCGTGTGCTGCAGTGGCATGTGAACGGATAAGGCGATACAAATCGGTGTAGTATCATTCGGGATTTGCTCCTTTTTTTTTTGGCCGAGGTCAGCCCTGTCTAGAATCAGAAATTACCCGCAATAAAATTATTCAGCGCTTAGGGAATAAATTCGCCTTGCCCGTATGCATTCACCATCAATCGAACGTACCAAACGCTTGTTAGGTCAGAGATGAACAACAAACAGGTCTTTTCTAGACATTGGCTATATATCCTTCATTGAATTCGTGCTAATGTTGGATGAGCTTGCAACTGGATATGATTATGTGGTGTGATGTATGGAGTAGAAGTGTTAGCATTTTGTATAGAAGCTCAAGCTTCAATGCTGCAGGATGGTCATCGTCTCAAGCAGCACAATCGTGAGCACACTGCTGTGTGGAAGTGTGCCTCCGTGCATTTGATACTTCTCATTCATCTGACCTAACAAGCGTTTGGTACGTTCGATTAGTATTTGATACTTTTCCTTCATCTGCAAAATTCAATTAGTATTTGATACTTTTCCTTGAAGAAACTAGTACCTAACATCAGATTGGTCCTTTGTTCTCATGTAAAATTTGTTTCTTAACGGTTCCTTCAGGATGGCCCTCTCTAGGTTCTTGATCTAGCTCCGCAATTGCTGTAGGAGGATGACCCTTCGTAGTTGAAAATGTTGGAGATACGCCTTAGCGATAATTATACAGATGATTATATTTTATTATGTTTATGATTTGTTATCTTGTTCTTTGAATAATGTTATTATTATATATTAGTAAGGGTCTGTTTGTTTTTGGTTTGGATTCTCTAAAAGCTGATTCTGGATTATAGTTGTAGAGAAGGTGATTCTCCAAAAATTGGAATTCAAAAGCACATATAAAGTGAATTGTGGATTCTAGTGTATATGGATGAGCTGGACTATGAGAATCGATTCATAGAATCGGGTTGTTTGTTTTTTATTTTGCTTTTAAAGTCAGAATGCAGAATCAAAAGAAAAATTGGACTATTTGTTTTTTATTCTGATTTTAGAGCGAGAATTCATAATCAAAAGCAAAAACAAACAGACCCTAAGTATGTGACTTGTTTGTGAAACTCTATATATGACTTTGTGATGATTATTCTAAAGTGATCTCTAGTCGATAAACATATGAGGACACATATAAATAGATTAGCATATGTATTGATTGATGACCATGTTTCACAGATTATATATATAGAGATATTAAACCAATAATATAAACACATGTTAGAGAACATGGAGTTGGATCGACTCACCTTGAGACACTATGAGAATGTTGTAATCTTACTTGTCATAAATTGGTCTCATATAATGTGTATGCTATTTTCTTAGACTTGAGGTTGATGCATGTACTCAAGATCTGTAATGACTTACTTAGGGTTTACCAAACGCTACTCCGTAAAAGGGGTAGGCATAAAGGTAGCTTTCAGGTTTGTCGTGAAGCATGCTACGAGATATGGTCAATCAAGATGGGATTTGTCTCTATACAACGGAAGAGATATCTCAAGGGCTCTTGAGTAGTTGGATTTCGAAAATATATGGTCATGCTACTCGTCGTTAAAGAGCTAACCGTAGTCGGGGATTTCAAGTTAGGTAATTACGAAAGAGTGGCCGAGCTAGCTTAAAAAGGATGGCACATACTAGTAGGGGTGAAAACGTGTAGGATACGGGCGGATATTGCTCTTCCCGTATCCTAACCCATATTTTTTTTTCGGATTCGGAACCGGATACGGGCTAGCCAGATAAAAATACGGATTCGGATTATTCGGGATACGGATATGGGACGGATATGTGACGGATTCGGGTCGGAAACGGATAAAGATATACGGATAATGCACGTATATATATAGAGTAATATATATTGAATTAAAATCATATGAGTACATGACTATAGTAACAAATTATATATCAATCAAACTCAACAAACGTCGTAGAAAGAATGTGCTACTTAAGAATCAATAGAACCAACTAATTGTTAATGTAAATGGGCTGGCATGGAAAAAAATATGGTGAAAATGGGCTGGGCCTTGCTGATATCCGAATATCCGATCTGAATATCCAACCTGAATATCCGATCCGATATCCGAATAGGAAAAATCCGGATATCCGAATAGAAAAAATTCGATTATCCAGATCCCGTCTCATATTTACCGGATATTGGATGCTCCGGATCCGATCTCGAATCCAGATTCCAGTATCCGGATCTGGTCCCGGATCCGATCTCGAATCCAGATTCAAGTATCCGGATCCGGTCCCGGATCCGACGGATAGTAAAATCTAGTCCCGGATCTGGTTCCAACTGGATCCGGTCCCGAATCGGGCGGGAGATATCCGACCCGTTTTCAACCCTACATACTAGCCTTGAGTTTGATCGATATTATGAGGTAAAGGGAAATATATATAACTAAGCATTGTTAATGTTCGTCCGATGTGATCTTTACGTATAATCAGGAATTAGTACGTCCTACTAAGGACTACTACCGATTAATGGTCGAGTAAAAATATTCGGATCATGTTCAAGTATATATGAACCTATAGAGTCACTTGCTTAAATGGTTAGGACTTAATTCGGATGGTGGTCTAAAGTTTGATAGGCTTCAAATTCCTATCTAATATAGAGACCTATTAGGGGGTAACTATATAAAGGGAGGGGTGGTGGCTTTAGGGTTAGGCGATATCATAGACATTCAAAAATCCTGAAACACTAGCCGTTGCATCTTCTTCGTCCAAAACCGTGCAGCCGACGCTAGTACTCCGACACGTTGTATTCTTACCCTATACATATTGATACCTTGGAGGCATTGTTGTGGCGCTTCAATGCAAGGACGATCTACAACATGTGATGGTCACAAGGAGCTGTTTGAGAAGATGCATGACTAGCATGACTATAACTGCACCAACATGTTATATCGACTATACTGTCACTAAAAGTCTGTGTCTAGTGGTAATTCTATAATCTATAACTTATAATAGTTCATTAGTTACACGATAGAAAATTTTGAGTGTACGCTAGAGTAACCTACCTATTCTCTTTTAGAAAAGGTGTCACGTTTTATTGATTGCCCTACTAAGGGAGAAGTTTGGCGGGCAAGATTTTATAGATCTGAGTCAACTACTTCACAGGGTGTCGGCTTAGGAAAGCCAATTTCCTGTCAACTGAGGGTTCAAAGATAAATTCAAGTTAAATAATAATAAAGAAAAAGAAAACGCCAAAGTGAATATGGTTGAGTATTGTTCAAGTGAATCTTCTGAGGACAATGAAGCAGCCAAATGGGTCAGAGGATCCAAAAAGTCCTTGGTTTGTTCTTAGCTCAAGCTGATGAAGGATAAGTTAGAGGTAAAGTATGCATTTGACGTCTCCAAGTGCGATTGAATTTTCGATTTACAACTACAAGAAAAAATTATACGGTTGCCCGAAGACATGTCATACCATCGGCCGAAAAAATTAAAAGGTGAAGGTAGTGTCAATGGCACCATTCCTTTTATCATAACACTAATGACTGCAATATTTTTCGACAATAGATCCAATCGGCTATTGAAGATGGCCGGCTTAAATTCACTGATGAGCCGACGATGCAAGTGGATGTCAACCCTTTCCGAATAAACATGGTGCATTATTCAGAAAAGGGAAAAGAGTCGATGCAGGATGAGCAACCAAAGCCGGTTTGATGAGGACATCACTCCTTCGGATACATACAACACGACACCTCAAGATATGCAAGGACCAGTTACAAGAGCACGTGCACGACAATTAAACCACCAGATGAACTCGTTCCTCGCTGCTCATGATTTCATGGATGGGTTGCTACTAAATTCTTGCGATGTCTTGTTGCTTAGGAATATAGGAGAAGCATCACAAGCTTACCTGGACGTCATCCCTTGAAGTCTAAGTCTAGTTGAAATCAAAGTTGAACTCAAGTCAGACTCCAATTTCGGTTCGGAGTCTCAGGACAACACATCAATAAAATGACCATATCTGGGTCATACGAAGTCCGATTGAGGCATTTTTGGACTCTACGGAGAAGCCCACGACGAGGCTTTCCAATGGAAAGTGGTTTCACATTCAAACTCCTTCTGGATCGACGGGAATCGTCAAAACAATATGATGTACAGAATCTGCCAGGTGCTGCGACACCTCCACTTGGGCCCAAAGGCCTTGTACGATCTAGGGTTGCACGGACCCCCCTTGGCCCATGTATTTGGAGTAGGGCTGCGCCCCAAACCCTAGCCGCTGCCCCTCGCACGTATTAAAACCTCGTAGCCGTCATTGTTATGCTTGGGTTTTGCTTAGATTATTCTGCCATCGCAGTTTCGCCATTCTTCGGTTTGTGGAACCCTAACTTCGTGTGCTTAATACAATTTGCAATTGAGATTGCTTCTTTTTCGTTCTTGCTCGTGTTCTCGATTTGCTTGCAGGAACTAGCCTTCTGGGCGAGGTCAACCGCGTCTTGGCACGGTTGATAACCAATAGAGCCGTGGTGTTGCGATTGCAGGTTTCATTCGATTCTGATCAGAAGTCCGAATCATTTACGTCAAGTCCTCCACCAATCGAATTATCGTCTACCTGTCGGAAGATCGGGCCCCGTGTCGCATCAAGTGGTATCAGAGCTTCGGTTGCCCGATAGGTATTTCCTGTATCCCCACTTTGTTTTGCCATCGTCCTAGAGTCCAGAAAAAAATTGCCCCACAAAAAGTTCATCATCGATTCCGCTGTCCTACAACCCTTTGTGCCTTGCAATTTTCGTTTCAGTTTCGCTTTGTTGAATTTGTGTCCATCGTCAACATCTTGTTGCTGGTTTGAGGTCATGATCCTAGTTTCTAGTTGTCCCTTTCCGTTGCCCTAGTTCTTGTTTTGCACCACTTATCATCCCATCGTTGCCAACCCTAGAACCGAAATGAATTCTTCTCGGTTGGGCCTTGCCGCCGCTCTGCATTATATAGCCCATTCCGCAAACCCTAGATAGGTCGTGAGCCGCCTTGTCTCAATTGCCCTACACCGCTGGCCACCCTTTTTCACCCGCAAACGTATTCCTATTCTAGCCCTAACCGGAAGAAAGAAGTGAAGTCGCAAGCAATTTCAGATTGTGCAATGTTCATTAAAACTGGCATAACTTTTGCATACGAACTCTGATTGGGGCGTATTTTTTTTGTTTCGAAGAGGACGACGTCGCACATCTGAAAATCCACCTATGCAATTTTTGACCCTCAAAATCGGCCTCTAAGACCGAGTTCTGGAGCTTGGAAGTTTCCTACATCGTTTTTACTGATTTTTCGGCCATCTGTTTAACTATCTCCCACGTCCCAAAACGTGAGATTTTTTATTTATCTTTGAGTTAAAAGAAAGGAAAACAAAAAGTAAGTGCAAAAAAAAGAGAAGAGACGCATGAAAAAAAAATCAAAAGAGAAGAAAAGAAACAAAAAGAGGGAAAGAGAAGTACAAAATCAGAATTGCTTGCATCCTTTGAGTCCTTTGTGCTTTGATATATCCCTTGCTAGGTTGAACTAGTTTCAGGAGCACGCTTAGGCCAACAACTGTGACAAGTACGTTGGATATTTATTCAGCTTTGCTATCTGATTTCGATTATTGCTAACCTTTGCTACTATATTTGCCTACTGAGCTCTACAAACTTCTGATCAGTACATGTACAACCTTGCAATCGCTACACTCACACTCGTTTGGTATCACGAACCAGTCACCGGTTGTACTCCCTGCAGCTTTGGTAAGAACCTTGCAAGAGCGTAGTAAGACGCTTGAGAGAGAGTCCACCTGCCAAAACCCAGTAGTTAATAGGGGTAATACTTTTATGTTATCTTCTATTTTATTACTAACAATGACAAGACCCCATACAAGAGCTAGAGCTGCGGGAGATGACGACGACTTCCGTAAGCTCTTTGAAGATCTTAGGGAGGATCTCGCGAAGAGGGACAAGAAACTCAAGGAAGCCCTTGCCAAAGCAAACAGAGATGCCGTCAAGAACATCTGCGAGATTAAGGATGACGTCGCAAAGGTCCAGCAAGACAATCAAGAGAATTTTGAGAGACTAGATCGTCGAATCTCAGACCTTACTGGAAGAGTTGAGATTGTGGAGAACCAGCTTCCTCCCAAAGGACCAGGGGATGAAGAAGTGGATGATGTAGCTGAAGAGTCCGATGCAGGCCACGGTCGAAATGGGGCACCACACAATGACGCCGCAATGCATCGAGTTGGCCAAGACATACGACTACGGGAACGTCGGTACCGTAATCGACAAGGTATGGGAGGTATTCATGAAAATAATGTTAACCTTAACAACCACAATGATGATCCTTTTGCCAAGGTTAAGTTTACCATACCATCCTTTTCTGGTTCATATGATGCTGAAATTTACCTAGATTGGAAATGACTGTTGAACAGAAATTTAACTCCTATCTAATTCCTGAAATTCATAGAGTGAGATAAGCCACTAGTGAATTCAAAGATTTTGCAATAATTTGGTGGAATGAACTAGTAAAAGCTAACATACAACCTGATACTTGGGATATATTGAAACGACACATGCGAGCTAGATTTGTTCCTCCCCTCATTTAAACGTAACTTGCGTAAAAAATTACAGCGTCTAGATCAAGGTAGCAAGTCGGTAGAGGAGTACTACCAAGAGCTTCAAATAGTCATGTTATGTTGTGAGGTAGAAGAGGATAAGGAGGATAAAATGGCTCGTTTCTATGGAGGGTTAAGGTGTGAAATTCAGGATATTGTTGATTACAAAGACTATAACTCTATCAATAGATTGTTCCAGCTTGCTGTTTTGGCAGAAAAAAAATTGCAGGGACGACAACAGCGACCAAGGAGCAACTTGGGTGGCAATTTCACTCCAAAACAGACACAAACGCCAACCAAATCAACACCACCTCCTGCTTTTCGATCTGCTACCCCCTCGACGAGTAGGGCGCATTCAGCAGCACCGTCACCTTCGTCACGTGCACTTGAGGTGAGTAAATCTTTTATTGTGCAGGCACCCACGAAGACTTCATCCTCTATTGCCTCCACTGGACGTACGACAGGTATAGTGTGCCACCGTTGTTAGGGAATAGGACATGTTATGAAGGACTGTCCAAGTCAACAAGCTTACATTGCAACAGATGACCGTGGGTATATTAGTGCGTCTGATGTAGAAGATGAACTTGTTCTTGCAGGTGATAATGCTGAGAATGAAGCGGATATTGATGATGAGGAGACCTTCGGCAAAGATGATACGGAGAACTACAGGAGCATAATTGTGCAGCGAGTGTTGAGCACTCGAATGGAGCCAGCTGATAAGATCCAACGCCATAATTTGTTCCAACTTTTCTTCATTGTCAACAATCGTCATGTCCGTGTCATTATCGACAGCGGAAGTTGCAACAACTTGGTAAGTTCAGATTTGGTCAAGAAGCTTGGCTTGGCCACATGACCACGTCAGCACCCATATCATATTCAATGGTTCAATGACAATAGTAAGGTGAAGATAATACAAACTGCAAAAGTTAATTTTTCCATTGGTACATACAATGATTATGTTGAATTTGATGTCATACCTATGCAAGCCTGCTCACTTTTGTTAAGTCGACCATGGGAATTTGATACAGATGCCACTTATCATGGTCGAACTAATAAATACACATTCATGCACAAAGGAAAGAAAATCACTTTACTTCCTATGACACTTGCTAAAATTTTGCAATGTGATAAAGAAAGAGCCAAAAATGAGCAGAAACAAAGTGTGTTAGAATCTGAAAATCTAAGTAGCTAAAACTATTTTTCCACTTAGAAAAGATAAGGGAGTGTCAACTTCTAGGTCAGAGGGAATTAAGTTGAAGGGTGACATTATGCTTGCTACAAAATCTGATCTTGCTGAAGTTACTGAGAATGAGCTGCCATGCTATGCTTTGATATGCAAAGATGCTTTAACTTCATTTGAAGATATATCTAGCTCCTTGCCTCCTTCTGTTCTTAACCTTTTGCAGGAGTATATGGATGTATTTCCAGCTAAGATTCCTCCGGGATTACCACCTATTCGAGGAATTGAGCATCAAATTGATTTGATTCCAGGTGCAACCTTGCCAAACCGTGCTGCATATAGGACCAATCTGGAGGAGACTAAGGAAATTGAGCGACAAGTCCAAGACCTCTTGGACCGTGGGTACGTGCGAGAAAGCCTTAGTCCTTATGATGTTCCTGTTCTTTTGGTTCCTAAGAAAGACGGTACTTGGCGAATGTGTGTGTATTGTAGAGTCATTAACAATATCACCATAAGGTATCGTCATCCTATTCCTAGGTTAGATGACATGCTTGATGAGTTAAGTGGTTCTAAGATTTTTTCTAAAGTTGACTTGCAAAGTGGATACAACCAAATTAGGATGACTAGATCAATGCCTTTGCGTTGCTACGAAAAATAAAATTGGTAACGAAACATAAAGGTCAAGTAATAAAAGAAAATTGTGCTACAAGATCAAACATCTATTTCTCCCGATTACAAAAGTTTTTATGGTTTCTTCTCCGGTATGAATTAAAACCAAATATATTGTACGTAGCAATATATATTACCAATCTTGAATGAATTCTCTTGATTGATTCTGTGAAAACTGTACAGCATATATAGAGTATAAAAGGAATGATTGGCTGGCTATTAATTACTAGCAATAATCAGGGATTTTGCTATAATAAACAACCATATTTAGAGATATATGGCTAGTTGTAAATCAGGAAAAAATAATTAGCTATAATGACCTGCCATTATTGGAGATATGGCTGGGGGGCTAGGAAGAACGGACTACTGCCACCAACTACAAATTTATATTAGTAGAGAAATCGGGAGATGAATGGAAAACTACTTTTAAAACTAAGTTTGGTTTATATGAGTGGTTAGGTATGCCTTTTGGATTGACTAATGCACCCAGTACTTTCATGCACTTAATGAACGAGGTTTTACGTCCATTCATTGGGAAATTTGTGGTGGTTTATTTTGATGATATCTTGATTTATAGCAAGTCACTTTCTGAGCATCTTGAACATTTATGTGCTATTTTTAATGTTTTGATAGATGCACGTTTATTTGGTAACCTTGAGAAGTGCACCTTTTGCACCGATCGAGTCTCGTTTCTTGGCTATGTTGTGACTCCACAGGGAATTGAGGTAGATGAAGCCAAGATTGAAGCCATACGGAGTTGGCCGACTCCTAAAACGGTCTCCCAGGTACGGAGCTTCCATGGTCTTGCTGGTTTCTATCGACGTTTTGTGCGGGATTTCAACACCATTGCCGCCCCATTGAATGAGTTGACAAAGAAAGGAGTAGCTTTCAAATGGGGATCTACACAAGAAAAAGCATTCAAGTTGTTGAAAGAAAAGCTCACCCATGCTCTATTGCTCCAACTCCCGGATTTCGGTAAGACTTTTGAGCTAAAATGTGATGCTAGCAGGATTGGAATTGGAGGTGTACTAATTCAAGAAGGTAAACTAGTTGCTTATTTCAGCGAAAAATTAAGTGGACCAAGTCTGAATTATTCTACCTATGATAAAGAATTGTATGCTTTAGTTCGTGTGCTTGAAACTTGGCAACATTATCTATGGCCCAAAGAATTTGTTATACATTCTGATCATGAATCGCTTAAACATATTAGAAGTCAAGCTAAATTGAATAAACGACATGCTAAATGGATCAAATATATTGAGTCATTTCCATATGTCATAAAACATAAGAAAGGAAAGGACAATGTGATTGTTGATGCGCTTTCTTGGCGTTATACTATGTTATCTCAACTTGATCATAAGATTTTTGGTTTAGAGACCATTAAGGACTTATATGCTACTGATCTGGACTTTAAAGAAGTGCATGAACATTGTAAAGAAGGGATAACGTGGAATAAATACATGCTGAATGATGGTTTGCTCTATCGTGCTAACAAGTTATGCATTCCAGCTAGCTCTGTTCGTCTTTTGTTGTTACAGGGGGTGCATGGAGGAGGTTTGATGGCACATTTTGGAGCAAAGAAGACTGAAGATGTGTTAGCCGCCCACTTCTTTTGGCTAAAGATGAGGCGCGACATCGAGCGCTACGTGTCACGCTGCACTACTTGCAATAAAGCTAAGTCTCACTTAAATCCACACGGTCTTTACATGCCTCTTCCTGTTCCTAGTATACTTTGGGAGGATATTTCTATGGATTTTGTTTTAGGGTTGCTAGGACAAAGAGGGGGAGGGATAGCATATTTGTAGTTGTGGATCATTTTTCTAAAATGGCACATTTTATACCTTGTCATAAGAGTGATGATGCTACAAACATAGCTGATTTTCATAAGAGTGATGATGCTACAAACATAGCTGATTTTCATAAGAGCGATGATGCTACAAACATAGCTGATTTGTTTTTCAGGGAAATCGTTCGCTTACATGGAGTGCCTAATACTATTGAATCGGATCGTAATGCAAAGTTTTTGAGTCACTTTTGGAGATCACTTTGGAACAAATTGGGGACGAAGCTGCTGTTTTGTACTACATGTCATCCCCAAACTGATGGACAAACAGAGGTCATTAACGCACATTATCCACCATGTTGCGGGCTGTTTTAAAGAAGAATTTGAAGATATGGGAAGAGTGTTTACCGCATATTGAGTTTGCTTACAACAGGTCAAAACACTCTACCACCAAGGTAAATCCGTTTCAGGTAGTATATGGTTTAAATTCATGTGCTCCTATTGATTTACTACATTTGTCCACTTCTAAAAAACTTAATTTGGATGCTAAGAAGCATGCTGAATTTATTCTTAAGTTGCATGAAACAACTAAAGAGAATATAGAGCGCATGATTGATAAGTATAGGATTGCTGACAGTAAAGGTAGGAAAGAAATAAAATTTGAACAAGGTGATTTGGTTTGGTTGCATTTGGGAAAGGATAGGTTTCCAGAATTAAGAAAATCAAAGTTGATGCCTAGAGCTGATGGTCCGTTTAAGATAATTGAGAAAATTAATGACAATGCATACAAATTGGATCTACCTGCAAATTTTGGGGTTAGTCCCACATTTAACATTTCAGATTTGAAGCCATATTTGGGAGAAGAAGATGAGCTTGAGTTGAGGACGACTCCAATTCAAGAGGGGGAGGATGATGATGACATCACTCCTTCGGATAAGTACAACACGACTCCTCAAGATATGTAAGGACCAATTACAAGAGCACGTGCATGACAATTAAACCACCAGGTGAACTCGTTCCTCGTTGCTCATGATTTCTTGGATGGGTTGCTACTAAATTCTTGTGATGTCTTGTTGCTTAGGAATATGGAAGAAGCATCACAAGCTTACCTGAACGTCATCCCTCGAAGTCTAAGTCTAGTTGGAATCAAAGTCGAGCTCAAGTCAGACTCCAATTTCGGTTCGGAGTCTCAGGACAGCACATCCATAAAACGACCATATCTGGGTCATACGAAGTCCGATTGAGGCATTCTTGAACTCTACGGAGAAGCCCACGACGAGAGCTTTCCAATGGAAGTGGTTTCACATTAAAACTTCTTCTGGATCGATGGGAATCATCAAAACAATATGATGTACAAAATCTGCCAGGTGCTGCAACACTCCACTTGGGCCCAAAGGCCTTGTATGACCTAGGGTTGCACGGACCCCCCTTGGCCCGTGTATTTGGAGTAGGGCTGCGCCCCAAATCCTAGCCACCGCCCCTCGCACGTATTAAAACCTTGTAGCCATCATTATTATGCTTGGGTTTTGCTTAGATTATTCTGTCATCGCAGTTTCGCCGTTCTTCGGTTTGTGGAACCTCAACTTCGTGTGCTTAATACAATTCGCAATTGAGATTTCTTCTTTTTCGTTCTTGCTCGTGTTCTTGATTTGCTTGCAGGAACTAGCCTTCTGGGCGAGGTCAACCGCATTTTGGCACGGTTGATAACCAACGGAGCCGTGGTGTTGCGATTGTAGGTTTTGTTCGATTCTGATCGGAAGTCCAGATCGTTTACGTCGAGTCCTCCACCAACCGAATTATCGTCTACCTGTCGGAACATCGGGCCCCGTGTCGCATGACGGTTTGTCATATTGATATCTAGTCAACTTCAAGCGGCAAGGAGACCCTAAGGATTACGGTCAGATCATTACAGATAGAGGCCGACCGTGAATGAAAAAACACTTGGACTGTTAAGTTGAAGGGGAAATAGCAAGTCGGTAAGTGGTATAAGGCTAAGAAATCACCACCACATCGGCCAATTAATAGGCCTAAGGCGACCATTTCACAGTTGTTGGAGAAGTATGAGAGGATGAGTAATAGGCCGCGTTACCCTGCACGTCAGCATGCTAATTTATATTGGCCAGAAAATCTGGAGTGGGCTCACCAACCATACCCCTTCTAACAGTTTTGTTGGGAACGGGGAGTAGCTCTACCATCGGCGCATACTTGCCCAATGGAGCACTACCCTCAGGAAGATTGGCTAAGGAGATCGGCTAAAGATAGATTGTCTAGGCTGGTAAGAAGCTATCGCGAAAAGAGCCACAAAAAGCCAATGTATAAGAGGGTTTCTATGCCAAGTCAGGATAAAACAGAGGTAGAGGGATCAAGTTCCCCAATTTAGGAAAATATGGTTGGCAAAATATGAAAGCCGATTAAGCCTAAGCTGAGATGGTGTCCTCCAGGTCTCAGCCGGTCTCATTGGAGGAGGCTGCAAAGGCTCAGGACTTAGGATATCAGAGAAGCTGAGCAAGAAAAAAGGGATCAAGTTTTCAATGAGCTTCAGTCGATCAAAACCATTAAAAAGGAGTGGAGGAAAAAGGAGCCAGTTGAGGATGAGTTGGACTCAGTCGATTACCTAGACTCGCCTATGATTGATTCGGGATGATACTCCTATGGATATCAACATGGTGTTCACCTTTCCCGCCGAGTTCAAGGTAAAGACTGAATCGGCTACTAAAACTTTTGCCCAGCTGTGTTTAGGGAATCAAGAGGCTATCTTTGAGAAGCCACAAGATGCTCATAGGCATCTTAAGCCGTTGTACTTAAAGGGGCACATCAACGGTAAGCCGATCTCAAGGATGCTTGTGGATGGCGGAGCGACAGTGAACCTGATGCCATACACCACCTACAAAATACTGGGTAAGTTCGATGAGGATTTGATTAACCATGGTGCTGAATGATTTCACAGGCGATCCTATTGAGGCCATGGGTGTTATGGTAACAGAATTAACTATCGTAGTAAAAGCTTGCCAACTGCTTTCTTCATAGTAGATGCCAAAGGGAATTGTAACATCTTGCTTGGACGAGACTGGATTCACACAAATTATTGCATCCCGTCGACTATGCATCAATTACTCATTCAATGGAATTGGGATGAGGTTGAGGTTGTCCAAGCTGATACATCAGCTCTTATTGCTATGGCCAGTTTCGATGCAAATTGGCACCACGAAGAGGTCGAGTGTTTGTCGGGAAAAACTTTAGATGACTATGATTTTATTTGTATAAATAAGATAGGGTTAATTCCAATAAACGTGAGGCCAAGCATGTTTGATCGGATGAGTGAAATTCTACGCCGATGGAGCCCAAACAAGCAATAAAGGCCTTACAAGACAAAATGCAAAGCTATCGGCAAAAAAGGATAGCTTTGAAGCCATCGAAGATTTCCAATACATTGAGAAGTTGGGCCAAGGGTTGACATCAACTGATTTACTTGAAGAAGTCGATATAGGTGATGGTGACAGGAAGAGGCCCACTTTGATTAGTGCAAAGTATAAGGAAATGTTAGTCAAGATCCTTAGAAACTATAAAGATTGTTTTGCTTGGGAGTATCATAAAATACCAGGTCTAAGTCGACAGCTAGTAGAACATCGGCTACCTATAAAGCCAGGCTACCGACCGTTTAAACATTCTCCTCGAAGATTTAATCTGGTTTGTACAACATTATAAAAAAAGAAATTAAACGATTGCTGGAGGCCAAGTTTATTAGGTCTTACTGATACGCTGAATGGGTATCCAATATCGTTCCTGTTATGAAGAAAAATGATAAACTAAGGGTGTACATTGACTTTAGAGACTTAAATAAGGCCACGCCAAAAGATGAATATCTGATGCCAATATCCGATACGCTTATTGACACTGCATCCGGAAACAAAATTATTAGTTTTCTTGATGGTAATTCTAGATGTAATCAAATATTCATAGCAGATGCTGATATACCAAAAACTATCTTTAGATGCCCTGGTGCCTAAGGGTTGTTTGAGTGGACGGGATGACGTTCGACTTTAAAAATACTGGAGCAACATATCAGCATGCTATGAATTTAATTTTCCATGATTTAATTGGCCAAATCATAGAGATCTACATTGATGATGTAGTTGTGAAATCTAAACAAGATAAGCAACATTTAGCTGAATTAGAAATAGTGTTCAAGAATACAAGAGCGCATGGTTTGAAGTTGAATCCCTACAAGTGTGCTTTTTGCGTGTTGCTTGGCCAATTTTTAGGCTTCATGGTTCATGAGAGAGAAATTAAAGTCAACCAGAAAAGGGTTAAGGCTATAGTCAAAACAAAGTCACCGATATGCAAAAATGAGTTATAGAAGTTGATCGGGAAAAGCAATTATTTACAACAGTTTATTTCTAATTTATTTGTCTGAATTCATGCATTTTTCCCATTGTTGAAATTGAAGGACAATCAAGAGTTTGTGTGGGGAGTCAATCAAGAAAAGGCTTTTGATGACATCAAGTAGTACCTAACCAACCCTCTAGTCTTGGCTACACCAAAAAAGGGGTTACCATTCAAGTTATACATATCGGCTAAAAAGGGGACCTTAGGAGCAGTGTTGACACAAGAGGTTGATGGCAAAGAGAGGGTGATTTTCTACTTCAGCCAGTGATTGCTTGACGCAGAGATCAGGTATCATTTCATAGAAAAATTATGCTTGTCTTTATATTTTGCCTACACGAAATTAAGGCATTATATTTTAGCGTCGGCTTGTAAAGTAGTCTATAAAACCGATGTTATAAAATACATGCTGTTAGCTTCGATTCTGCAAGGTTGACTTGGCAAATGGGCATATGCGCTGATTGAGTTTGATCTATCGTACGAATCGGCTAAAGCGGTTAAAGGGCATGTTATAGCCTATGGTTACACTTTATTAGTTGTGCAATAGATTAAGGGAGAGTACAGTTGCTAAGATAAAATTCTAGTCCAATACTTGGCTCGATGTCTTGCAATAATTAGCTCATTTACTTCATTTTCTATCAGTCATATTCCTCGAGGGATGAACAACATGGCCAATTTATTAGCCAGAGAGATAGCTGGATGAGCCAACCACTAACGTCAAGATCCCGTCAATGAACAGAGTTGGCTACTCCCTAGACGGAAGGTATGGTTCGGTAGAGGGTATCTTTATGGCTGGAAATCCTAATGTCTCTCAACGATGGATCCGGGAATCAACAAGCCGGTGGACACCATGATTTACCCAGGTTCAGGCCCCCAGAGTGGGTAGTAGCCCTACGTCCTGTTGGTTCTTTGTTGAGAAAATGTGGAACTGTTTACAGGAGTTCTCTTCTATGTCTACTTCTGTGAGTTCTCAATGATTGACCGACTGACCTCGTCCTTTCTCCCATGCACCGAGGCGCCCTTATATAGATGAGCCGGCCTGGGCAGGGGAGAAGGTGACGCTATACTTATCTATAGCACATTAATTACAGCCATCATTCCAACTTCCACGTCGACTCATGACTCATTTATTATGCACGCCTCCGTGGCCTCATCCTTCAAACCCCATTTAATGTCGGTGAGTGGCCTCGCCCGGTCTGCCCGGGACACGATGCTCCTGCGATGGGTTTGGTAAGAGGTGTCAGAGGGACGTGCCGTTAACGTGTCGATAGCAAAATCCTTCATAATTAAAGACCCTGACACGAGGTGCCAGGGGAGGGAAACTTCGAGGCGAAGCCTTCCCCTCATTCCTTTGGTTGCCTCTGTGGCCTGACGAGGGTGGCTCAGACGCCCGCCCACTCGCCAGGCCGCCTCATAAGAAGACGCCTGCGCGGGCCGCTCGCCCGGCGAGCAGGGCGTGATCGCCCGACTACTCGCCAGTGGGCCAAGCGGGCTCCTCGCCCGCCCGGCATGGCGTGATTGCCGGCTGCCGCCAAAAGCGCCGCGTAAACCGCTTCGCCCGACTAGCGGCGTGATCGCCCGGCTACTCGCTAAGGGGCCCGCGGAGCTCCTCGCTGGCGGGCGAGCATGATCACCCTGTTGCCAGAGCGCCGCGTAAACGCTTCGCCTAGTGAGCGGCGTGATCGCCTCGCCGCTCGCTAGGGGCCACGCAGACTCCTCACCGGTGGGTCGGGCGTGATCGCCCAGTGCCGCTTGAAGCCACCCCTGGCTAGGCCGCTTTTTGGGCCTATTATTTCTTCGGCGGGGAGGGTACCTGTCGTGCCCCGAATTTACGGATTCGGACACTCTGTGTATTCAGCACTAGTCCAGGATCGCGCTAGTGCACATAGTATAAACAGGTTGAAGTACCACAATCATACGCAGCGGAATTAATAATAAAGTACTTCAATCATGAATATAACGAGTTGCACGACCTTATGGTCACCTTACATTAATTCGCCACGCAGGGCGATAAATATCAAAGTAGCACAAGTTTATCAGCGGAAGCAAAAGTAAAACAATGAACCCTTCATATTGCCATAGGCAACTGAGTGCGGCTCAACCCTAATCCTCCTGACCTTCGTGGAATTCCTCCCAAGCTGGCACGACTTCTTCTTCTGAGGTTTTTGTCGATGCAAGGGTGAGTATACAACATACTCAACAAGTCATGCACAATGCAGTTCTATTACTACATGCATGGCTTATATCAAAGGAAGGCTTAATTGGTTATTTTGCATAAAGCAACATTTCTTTTTAACAGGTAATCCTATTAGATTAAAAGCAGTAGAACCAATATTCTTTATAATTAATTTCTCAATTCTTTTCCAAGAGTTTTGGCACATACTCAATTCATTTCAGCAGTTTTGGCACCTGACCACCCATTCCACGTTTTATTTTGAAAATCTAACCCTTATTTGTAATCCCGAGCAATGTCCATTATCATGACACGGCTATTGAATAGATTTTACACACACTCTGCGGAGGTCAGTACACTTTACCCACATGATCTGATCGCTCACCACACGGTGATTGATTGCAACAAAGTCTTTGGAGACTAACACTTAGCGATGAACCTCTCGATCTTGCCTTTCTAACACTTCCCTCACACAGAGCCAAAGCTTAGAACAAAGAATACCGTTAGATGGGTACCAAGCGCAAAGACAGTGCACGCTCCCCATCTGATTACATTTTTGTGTAACGATCGCCCGAGGTATCAAAGGAAAGATATTAGAGACCTACTAAACTAGGTCCATCCCATTCCGGACAAGTGGTTGTACGAGAAACTCAGTCCAAAGGCTCGCAAGGTAAAGTCCTTAACTGTCCCGGGCAAGACATCCATTTGATACTTCTCGGCACACAACCTTCACAATATTTCATACATCCCGTTGCCACACAGGCCCACCCGGCACGAAGCCTTCTTGCCACTTGCCCCAGTCCAAAACATTTCCCACCCCGGGTTTGCATTTATGCAACACATGCCAATGCCCACTTCATTGCACGAGTAGGACCACACAGGTCACTACCCTCAATTCCATTTCATGACATCATCGCATTATTCCAAAATGCGTTCCATAATTGTTTAGTCAGTATTGATTTGCTAATTTCAAAACATTCACCGCATACAAGCAGGCTAAGCGACTAATCACGGTCTAGCCTCCCGTGTTGGCATTAATATAGCAACCAACATAATTTAACATTCTAGGGTGACAAGGTGTTCAGGGTATACAATGACGATAACAAGGTGGCATAATCAAAATGGTATTTTTAGCTACCTTTCCCAACATAAGTAATTTCATTTTTAACTAACATAGCATGCATAAATTGAATCGAAATACATTTTAAAATCTAGGGGCAATATGGTCAAAGCATGACTTGCCTTCGAAAAGCAGTTGGTCCTAGTCTGCGATCTACGATGGCTCCTCGAATTCTCTCCCGGCGACTTCTGGCAACTCGGAGTCTACTCGTATCAAGCAAACACACAATAAATACATGATACAGACATCAAGATCAACACTAAAAATAAAATAAAAATCACCATTAAATAGTTCACATTTTTACAATTTTTTGGGCACTGGAATCACTAAATTCCGAGTTAAAATGCGAAAGTTATAGCATTTACAAATTTGCTGAAATTCAATAAATGAAATAACTGTTATTCTATTTATTTTTATATTGAAAATCCGGTTAATTCCTCAGCTGGACACGTGTCGGCACCAGAGGCTTCCGTCGCCCTCGACCCAGCGACAAGTGGGCGGGATGACGTCCAAGACGGCCGGGGTCATCACTGCGACATGTGGGCCCCAGAACGATGCTTGAACCAACGAAGGCGACGCGGCGAGAAAGCATCAAGCCACGCACACGCGATTTCCGGACCGTTGGATTCGAATCCGACGGCGGAGACTACCCGAGCGATGCATTGCTACTAAGCCTATGTGGCCTCACCTCGATCGTTGGATGGGGATCTGACGGCAGAGGTGAGCTGCGAAGCGTCGAAGGAGCGGCGGTGGTGCTCGACGCCGGACTTGGAGAAGACGACGCAGCTGGCGGCGATTCCGAGCTTCTCCGGTTGAATGAAGTGGCCCAATTGATGCACCTTGACACGGCGAACTCGGAGCAGACCTTGATTGCGGCGGGGAACGGCGGGCGGCGGCGAAACACGAAGAAAACCGAGGCGGAGGAGAGTGGCTACTACGGCGAGCTTGGGCGAGGTCTACGGTGGACGGCAGAGCGTGGGAGAAGAGGCAAAATGAGCGGAAGGAAGTCACGCATGCAACGGGGTATTTCTTCTGCTCGGACAAGCCTTGGAACTCGTGCAATATCTCTGACATGATCCTCGGCAGCCAACGGCGACGGTGGCGCGACAGTCGCGCACAGTCCCGATGTGTCCGGTCACATCAGCCGTCCGATCTCCATCCGACGGCGCGGAGCGATGCGGCTAGGGTTTCCTCCGCACGAGCACAGTGTTGGGCTCGGCCCGACATTGTAGCTAAAGGATTTTCCGGCTTTTCTCAATAAAAATAATTGCATAAATTCAAAGTAATTAATTAGGGCACTAAAAATACTCGAAAAATTCTAGAAAATATTTCAGAGCATTTTGAGCCTAAATAAAATATTTTCATTTATTTTTGATAAATACTTTTTCTGATATTAATTAATCAAGAGAAGGATATTTCAAGTTAACTTTATTTAAATCCAATAAATCCCCAAAAATTCAGATAAATTTAATTAAATGCAAATAAAGGTTGATTAATTCACAAAATTTTTAAATAACTCAAAAATTAAAATCGGGGCAAATTTCGGGACGTTACAGTACCTAGGTGCAAAGTACACCGACAGATACACCAACCGGTATTGAATCCCCAGCCTTGGGCGCAAGCCCTAGGCACCATCAGTACCGGTTCGTAACAAGAACCGGTTTTGATAACTATTTTGGCTACTAGTTATTTATAAATTTCTTTTATAGTTTACTAGTCATTTATACAATTTAGCAATAATATTAAAAATTCATATATCATTTAGAATATTATTTTCCAACCATCTAATATAAATTAAAATTGTAAAAAATAAAATAATTTTTGCACTCTTATAATTCCATTAAAAATATTCTTTATATCTCTAATTCCTTGAAATTCCTCAATAATTTTTCAAATTTTATGATAAATTTTCACCTTGTTATATAAATTCAATTATTGCTTCTTTGCTTAAAAATAATAATAAATCATACTTATTCCATGATCTTGAGGTCCACGGTTGTTATACCATACCTGTCGATCTCCACGGCTGTCAGTTTGACCCATTGGCACCGAAAAAAAGGGACTTTCAAAGGCCCGTACTCGAGCTCCCAGATCTCCTCTATGAAACCAAAGTAGGTGTCCATCTTTCCATTTTTATCCAGGGCATCTATACGGACGCTGCTATTTTGGTTGGTGCTCTTGCTATCCTAGACTATCATGTAAAATGTGTACCCATTTATCTCATACCCTTAGAATGATCACTACAGGAATCCGCATTATTTTAGTCGTTAAAGTCGGCGAAAATCGTCACTAAAATAGCTATTTTCATCGGTTTTCACGTATTTTAAATCGACTTTGGTCGACGGAACAACAACAATCTGATTGAATTTAATTTGTACGAGAACAAATTAAAAATAAATTTATTTTCGACGACTTACGCGGGTCGTCGAAATTACTAGTCGATGCACGAGCGCAGCGCCGTCGACGTGGCATATGTATTTTAAACCAAACCGATTTAAATTAACTTGTTTTCGTCGGTTTTTGATATTTTAAATCGGTAGTGTTGACAAAAAATGCGATAATTTAAATCGGCCAAAATTGTTATTTTAAATCGGCAAATTGGTATTTAAATCGACCAATTGTTATTTTAAATCGGCCGAGTAAGCGAAAATAATAGTTTAACTTCAAAAAAATTAAAAAACATATAAAATCCCAAAAATTCACAAAAAGCCTAGAAAATAACAGAAGATTCGTCTATATTTTTGACAATGTGGATATATTCACATGTGCCTTGCAAATTGCTAGCAAAAGAATGCATGCAAGAGATCGCAATGATTGCCATCATCTTGTTCTCCTGTTGTCGCTCTTCTTGGAATGATAGTCCGTAGATGACGAGTGTAGCAACCAAACAGGATGTATGATATTATGGCCATGACCATGTGGGCGAATTTTGATCGCCTTAGAGTTGCAACCGAGAGTGGCCGACTTGCTCATCGTTTTCATCCACGTCTCCAAGATTTCTCAGATTACTTATCTGTTTTAGACAAGGAAATTTGTTGTTAGCATAGGAAGCTCGTGTGTAAATTGTATGTAATCATAAAATAAAAGTGAAAAATTTAGCCAAAAAATAAAGTACATTACGTTGTGAAAAATGAGAGGAAGTCCACCAATTAGGTTTGCTATTCCCAAGATGAGTATATCCACTACAAGTGAAAAACAGAATTTTATTAGCACCAGGGGAATCAAGTTGAAATAATTTCAGTGTCAAATTAGTCCACGGTGCCATTCATTTTGTAAACATCTCGATGAGAGCCAAGAAAGAAACTTACATGTCTTGGCACGCTTCTCTTCTTGCGATACTCTTGATAGGCTCGTGATTGATTCAACTAAGCCGCCATACACTATGGCTTCGGTATATCAAATTCATCCCTTCTTGTTGATCTGAGGAGTCGGTTGTGCGGCATCGAGGATTGGCAATACTACATGAGGTGAAGCTCTTGGGCCAAGCGCTTGAGCTTGAGGAATCTGTGAGGCTGGTTTAACACCTTTGGGATGATGCCTTCGCAAGAAACACTTCATCATCGGATACTTAGAGAGACTCAAATTGCATAAAAATAAAGAGAGAGGAAAGATCATAGGGTTTTTAGCACTTTAGGATACTTCATGTTTGCCTTTGAAAGACAAAGACTTTCCTCCCTACACCGTACATTTTCTTACGCCTTATTTGGGAATATTCTGAGTGGAGAAATTTTGAAAGATAAGATGTTAAACACATGCATAGCTGTCAAACCTAGCTTAATGAATTTTGTGCGGGTTAACGATGTGGAATCATAGATCTGAAAGGAGGTACACCACACAGCACAATTTTTGTTTCACTTGGGCTTTCGACCTTGACTTCGATGCGAGGAATTGCTTGGTCGACAAATGAAATTTGTTCTCGGAGGTTGCCATTGTTGATTCTTGGACATCTCAACGAAAACAAAGTTACCAATTTCAGGATGCATATCTAAATAACAATAGCTAATGCATGCTAATCGGACCTACCTTCTTTGCCATCTAGGTGTTTCGTATCCGTCACAGCTTCACCAGCAGGCTTTGGGAGAGGAATTACTATGTCTTGCTGCCCAGTTACCACATGCGTTCTCTCTGTCTGCACCAATCCTGCATAAGAGGTTTCTACTTTTTGTTACTCTAGGTCACCACATTAAGATACTTCATACTACTAGTTCTAAAACAAACTGTGATGCTGTAACTAACATGGATAAGCTAATGTGTATAACTTCCTGATCAATTCCATGGTTGTTTCCTCATGAAAAAGAGTAAGTTATCATGCTCCATGTAACACTATTAATTCTTCTTTCGCTTATTTTACGTTTCTACATTTGCCACAACATCTCAGCACAATTGTTACTTGTTAGAGACACACACTACAGGAAACTGAGTTATCTCTTTTGCAAATCTGCAATGTGCTGTTCTTTGGCTGCAACTTTATCTTTAATCTGAGCAACCTGCAAAAGTACAACGTTAAAATTCCTCTTTCACAATATGAAACATAAATAATAGAAGTTTTATTGACCAGCTAAAGAGCATCTGAAAGCTCCCAAAACTATTAAAATTGAGTATATTATCCAACTTCAAGGAGATTGACAAACTTACCGAAAACTTCGACATGGTGAAATAAAATAAGGCATTTTGCAGGGAATGGAAGAGGAATAAAAAGATTGGGATTTGGGGCAATGGTGCCTTCTTGCAAAGAGCCTCCTAGCCTAATCATCATATAATCAAATGCTGCAAACTTGAGGAATAGGGTCTTCACGAGCTATGTTTGTTGCACTATAACAATATTTGAATAAAGGTTACTTATGCTCAACAGCAATGGCCAATCAAAATTTAGTGCACTAAGAAATAAGAGATTAAATCTCAGTAAGGCATTAACATAGGTAGTATCTCGTCCTTCTTCACTCTGTCCAAATCTCCACCGGTGGCAAAAGTCTCCTTTCCATCGTCATCCACAGTAACTGCTGATAGCTTTGAAAGTAGCAAGCCTGCTGCGAAAGGGTGGCCTGGATTGCTACAGAAACAAGCCATGGTATTCTTATGTGCATTTTGAAAGAGAGATCCACTACACAGAAACTTAAGTACCTCTCTACGTCCTCATATCTGATATGAATATTGGCGATGGATAACTTGATGTTTCCTATTACAGTGCTTATGAAAGATCCAAGCCATGATGAGTTCTTCAGGGATGAAAGTTCCAGTCAAAAGTAAATGGAGTATGTTAAGATGGTCCATTCTCAACCACACAACAGCAGGAAAAAAAGTTAGACTAGATTGACTATCCAAACCATTAGGTGGTCCATTATCACAATTCACAAATACAAATACACACAACAGTGAAAAGGCTAAGTACCAACACGTACCAGTTCAGATTTCAGTTGTTGTTGGCTCTCCAATAATTTGATTTCCATTTCCTGTGTAAATGACCAACATATCATTAATGCATGGTTACGGCACTAATTGCGAAATCATTTAACTACCGTCACAAATTCCTTACCCTAACTCTACTTCTTTTTGCTTCTTGACGGCATCCTCACGCAACCTTCAACATGTGTTCTGGTTCAGCTAAGATAAAAATCCGATCAAAATAAACCAAAAGCGGCTCTTAGCCAAGCACGCTCCATGGGACCTAATAATCATTTTGATGCAATCATACTTTAGCTCATTCATTCAGATTGCGACAAAGCAAAATATCATACATTAAGGCAAATAACTCTTGTAAAATGAAGCAATTACTACAAACCTTGAGCTTCATCGAACCAAGGAAACCAGATTTGACTCTCACAGTAACTTCAATGAATTGAGCGATCCGCTTTAATCGCATGTTTGCGTTGTCGGGCGGGCGCAAGGCAAGGCGGCGTGGGCGGCGGGGGGCGGGCTCATGTGGTCATGTGGGCGGCGGCGCTGTGTGTGTGTGTGTGAAGCGCTGGGTGCGGCATATGTCTTGTGTGTAAGCAAGTGGTGTCATGTGGTGTGTGTGTGGTATGGAGATTTCTGAGCGAGGGTTTTTAAGGTGGCAGGATTTCTAGGTTTTCGATTATTTTCGACTGCCTGAAAGCCGACGAATTTAAGTACTATTTTCGACGGTCTTTAATTTAGCCGACGAATTTACTTATTACTTTCGACGGCTATATGTTGGCCGATGAAATTACACCGATATTTTCGACAGCTATATATTGGCCGACGAAATTATACAACTATTTTCGACGGTTTAGGTTGGCCGACGAATTTACAAACTTATTTTCGACGGCTTCTCTTAGGCCGACGAAAATAGTGTTGGCCGACGAATCAACCATGTTTTCCTGTAGTGGATACGATTGTTGTGGAGGGTCCCCGAGCCAAGAGTTTCAATTATTCATCATCTGTCTGGTTGCCCAATAGTTGCTTTTGTAGCCAACCACCGAAATGATCTATTTGCTCGACTGTGATCCACTTATCTGACTTCTCTAGGTATTGGTCGCGTAGACTTATCTCATGATCATGGATATACCTAGCCACTATAGTTGTTTGTTTCAATACCATGAAATGTGCTTCTTTAAATGAAAGTAGATCATCGTTATAGGATTCTTTTCTCCTTAGAATCCTTTTCCCTGTAGCCTCCTCTCATGGAGTGATACAGGGACGCCAATCGGATTCAGATCATCAATGTAATTGACATAAAACTCAATCACCTCCTTTGTGCCAACACCCTGGGCAATGTAGCCTTATAGGCGAGACCGATTATGAACATACTTCTTTAGGACACCCTGTACCTCTCGAAAGGGAACATATTGTGGAGGAACACAGGTATGAGAATTTCTATCTCTTTAACAATGTGGACCATGAGATGGACCATAATATCAAAGAAGGATGGAGGGAAGGTCATCTCAAGGCTGACCAGACTATCGACCACGATATCCTGCAGATTGATACCTTATTCAACTCGATGATCTTCTGCAACATTGTGTTGAAGAATGAACACAACTTTATGATTGTCCCTCGTACCCAGTCCAGTAGAATACCTCTCACTACCACTATGAGCAACTATGTCATCAATACGTGACAATCATGGGACTTCATGTGTACAATTTTATTCTCTTTCGTGTTTATGAGTCTTCTTATGTTTGAGGAGTATCTCGAAGGGACCTTCACACTGTTCAAGAACTTAATCATATTTTTTTCTCTTCCTTACTTAGAGTGTAGCTCGCGGGGTGGAGGTAATGTTGTCCTTTTGCTCTCTTTTCCGGATGTAGGTCGTTCCTGAGTCCCAATAGCTGTATGTCCTTTCGTGCTTAAAGTGTATCTTTTGATTTGCCGTACATATCTAGGAAGCCTAGCAAGTTCATGTAGACATTCTTCATGATATATATGAAGTCTAGTGAGTGGTAGACCTCTAAGTCTTTCTAATAAGGTAAGTCCTAGAATATTGACTTCTTCTTCCAAATGGGCTTCGTATGACCTTGTTCAGTCGGGACAGGTTTGCTACCAGGACCCTTTCCAAATACTACTTTCAGATCCTTTACCAAAGAAAATACTAGTGACCCACTGCGATGTAGGGGCTTCTTACGTTTCTCTTTTGTCCCATCAAAATTCTCACCCTTCCTCCGTAACGAGTCCTTTGTATAGAGAAACCTACGGTGGCCCATGTACACAACCTTTCGAGAATTTTTCAGGTACTTGTTGTCTGTATCCTCTAAGCAGTGGATGCAGGCTTTATATCCTTTAATAGATAGGCCCGACAGGTTACCCAAAGCAGGCCAGTCATTGATGGTTACGAATAGCAATGCACGTAGAGTGAAGTGCTCTCTTTATACTCATCCCATACATGTACACCATCATTCCACAGCGTTAACAGATCTTCAACTAATGGTTTGAGGTACACGTCGATGTTGTTTCCAGGTTGCTTCGGGCCTTGGATAAGCAACGACATCATAATGTACTTCCGCTTCATACACAACCAAGGAGGAAGGTTTTAGATACATAGAGTCACGGGCCAAATGCTGTGACTACTACTCATCTCGCCAAACAGGTTCATCCTATCTGTACTCAACCCAAACCTTATGTTCCTTGCATCCTCAGAAAAGTCCAAGTATTTTCTATTGACTTTCCTCCACTGGGAGCCATCAGCTGGGTGCCTTAGCCTTCCGTCATCCTTACATTCTTCTTTGTGCCAGCGTATCATCTGGGCATGCGCTTTGTTTGCAAATAAACGCTTCAACCGGGAGATTATAGGAAAATATCACACCACATTAGCAGGAGGTCTCTTCTTCTCATGCTACCCCTCTACCTCACCTGGGTCATCACGCCTGGTCTTATACTGTGAAGTTTTGCACACCGGACAAACTTCCAAATCCCCGTACTGTAACGTCCCGAAAATTGACCCAATTTTAATTTTTGGAGTTATTTAAATTTTTGTGAATTAATTAAAATTTATCTGCATTTAATTGAATTTATCTGAATTTTTGGGGATTTAATTGGATTTAATTAAAAATTAATTTAGATTATCCTCTCTTGAATAATTAAGTATCAGAAAAGGTAATTATCAGAAATAAATAAAAATATTTTATTTAGGCTCAAAATGCTCTGAAATATTTTTTGGAATTTTTCTAGAATTTTTCGAGTATTTTTAGTGCCCTAATTAATTACTTTGAATTTCTGCAATTATTTTTATTGAGAAAAGCCGGAAAATCGCTAGCTACAGTGTCGGGCCGAGCCCAACAACGTGCTCGCTACTGGAAAAACCCTAGCGCCATGATTCCGAGCCGGCGATTCCGTCGGCGGTCGTGGATGAGCCGCGTCGTTCTTGACGTGTGGGTCGTTGGATCCCGGTAAGTGACCGTCAGGATCTCGCCACGTGGCACCATATCGCCGAACCGTTATTCAATCAGCGCCGTTGGATCGCGATCGAACGGCGGGATGTGACCGAGCAGTCTCGGGAGGGCACGACTGTGCACCGCCGTCGCCGGTAGGCCGCCGTGGATCTTGTTAGGGATATTGCGCGTTCTCCAAGGCATGTCCGAGCGTGGGATATAGTCCACTGCATGCAGCTCACTCACCCGCTCATGTTGCCCATTCTCTCGTGTCCTGCCGTACGCCGCAGCCCACGCGAGAGCTCGCCGTAGTAGCCACACCCTTCCTCTCGATTCCTCATTGTCTTCCGCCGTCGTCCGTCGCTCCCCGTCGCAACCAAGACCTTCTCCGAAGTTCCCGTGCCAAGCCGCGTCCAGCGGGCCACTTCTTCACGCCGGAGAAGCTTCGTAGCGCCGTCGAGCTGGTCGTCTTCCTCGTCTCCGGCCTTCGGAAGCTGCTGTGCCACCGCCATCTGCCCCAAGCTTCAACCACCGTCGGATCTCCATCGCTCGGCTCAGGTAACGCCACGTCTCCTTCTTTGTAGCGCTAGACCGGGTCGACTCCAATTGAAAATGGCCGTTAGATTCTTATCCAACCACTCCGGTGCATCCACGCAGGCTAGTGAATAGTAAACTCCCTGGGTAACGGTAGCCATAGGATTTTCGTTGGACGACCAAGGTAAAGCCACGTGTATCCCTATTGAATCGAGCTGAGACGATATCGGTAGAAAATGGCCGTTGGATCTTAATCGTGCGGTTCTGGAGTGGCCATGTAGGCTTGTGAATAGGGAAACCACTCAGATAGCCATCGCCGTTAGATCTGCATCCGACCGCGCCGGTGTGTCCACGTAGGTGCGGTGAATAGTGTTCTCGCTCAATGCGCATCCGTTAGATCTTGATCTAGGGTCGTGATCTTGCCACGTGGCGTCGGGAAGCGCGGCCGTTCCGATAATCGACCGTTGGATTTGAATCCAACGGCCGGAAAAATTTGTGTCACGTGGAGCGATGGTTGTGCGCCGTGTGTGAGTCGCTGACGTGTGGGCCGAACACTATTCATCAGGCCCACCTGTCAGTGGGTGACCACGGGTGTCTTGGCGTCGACATAGCGTCACCGAGGGCCCACTTGTCAGTGACCGAGAGCAACGTGGCAGTCCCTGGTGCCGACACGTGTCAAGCCGAGGATTTAGCCTGATTTTCCAGTGGAAAAATATATCATTTAATTCGGTTATTTCTTTATTTGAATTTCAGAAACTTGCAAACGCTATAACTTTTGCGTTTTAACTCGGATTTGGGTGATTCTAGTCCCTAAAAATTTGTAAAAATGTGAGCTATTTATTAGTGATTTTTTTTATTTTTTTTAAAATTTATCTTGCTGTTTGTATTGTGTATTTATTATATGTTTGTTTGGTACGAATAGACTCCGAGTTGCCGGAAGTCGCCGGGGAAGGATTCGAAGACCCGTCGCAGATCTCAGACCAGGACCAACTACTTTTTGAAGGCAAGTCATGCCTTGACCATATTGCCCCTAGACTTTTAAAATGTATTTTAATTTAAATTATGCATGCTATGAATAATTAAAAATGATACTGCTTATGTGGGAAAGGTAGCTAAAATAACCATCTTGTTTATGCCACCTTGTAATACTATCTGTATGCCCTGAATACCTTGTCACCTTAAGATGTTAACTTGCGTTGGTTGTTTCTATAAATGCCAACACGGGACGCTAGACCGTGAGTAGCTGCTTAGCCTGCTTGTATGTCGCTGAAAGACTTTCAAAATTCAGAAGAATACTGACTAAACAATTATGGAACGCATTTTGGAATAATGCGATGATGTCATGAAATAGAATTGGGGTAGCGACCTGTGTGGTTCTACTCGTACAATGAGGTGGGCATTGGCATGTGTTGCATAAATGTAAACCCGGGATGGGAAATGATTTGGACCGAGGCAAGTGGCAAGAAGCCTTCGTGCCAGGTGGGCCTGTGTGGCAATGGGATGTGTTGTGATGGTTAAGGCTGTGTGCCGTGAAATATAAAATGGATGTCTTGCCCGGGACAGTTAAGGACTTCACCTTGCGAGCCTTTGAACTGAGTTTCTCGTACAACCACTTGTCTGGAATGGGACGGACCTAGTTTAGTAGGTTTCTAATATCTTTCCTTTGATACCTCGGGGTGACAGTTACACAAATATGTAACCGTATGGGGAGCGTACATCTTTGCAGACTTGGTACCCATCCAAGCTATGTCTGCTGTTCTAAACTTTGGCTCTGTGTGAGGAAGTGTTAGAAAGGCAATCTTGGAGAGGTTCTTTGGTTAAGTGTTAGTCTCTAAAAGACTTTGTTGCAATCAATCGCTTTGTGTGGTGGCGATCAGATCCTGTGGGTAAAGTGTCTGACCTCTGCGAGTGTGTGTGTTAAATCTATTGAATAGCCGTGTCGCGGTATTGGACAATGCTCGGTGATTACAGTCAAGGGTTAGATTTTCACAAAATAAAAATGTGGAATGGGTGGCTGTGTGCCAAAAGCTGACGAATTAAACTAGTGCTGTGTGCCAAACTCTTGGAAAAGAATTGGGAAATTAACTATTAATAATATCGGTTTTACCGCTTTTAATCTAATAGGATTACCTGTTAAAAAAAGAAATGCTACCTTATGCAAAATAACCATTTAAGCCTTTCCTTTGGAATAAGGCCTGCATGTAGTAATAGAACTGCATTGTGCATGACTTGTTGAGTATGTTGTATACTCATCCTTGCTTCGACAAAAACCTCAGAAGAAGAAGCTGTGCCAGCTTGGGAGGAGGAGTTCACTGAAGCCCAGGAGGATTAGGGATTAAGCCTCGTCGGTTGCCTGTGACTACGAGGGGTTTCATCATCGTACTTTTGCTTCCGCTATTGAACTTGTGCTACTTTGATATTTATCGCCCTGCGTGGCGAATTATTGTAAGGTCACCATAAGGTCTTGTAACTTGTTTTTATTCATGTTTGAAGTACTTTATTATTAATTCCGCTGTGTATGATTGTGGTACTTCAACCTGTTTATCCTGTGTGTACTAGCGTGATCCTGAACTAGTACAGAATACACAGAGGGTCCGGATTTGCAGATTCGGGTCCCGACACGTACTCATTGCGATATTGGATACAGTCATTACAACATGCATGTATCTTCTGTACCTCCAACCCCAAAGGGTAGATAACTTGTTTGGCATCGTATGTAGTTTCAGGCAGTGTGTTCCCCACTGGAAGTAACTTCTTTATGAGGTATAACAACTCATCGAATCTCTTATCAGACAATCCATTGGTCGCCTTTCATTACATCAGTTTTAGTGTGGTACGCAACTTTTTGTGGCCTTGTCGGCAGTTTGACTACAACAGTGTTCCGTGGTCCTCCCATAGGTGCTGGAACTTTTTGTAGCATCTGGTCTAGATCATCATCACCAAACTCCCCTAATGTATCTTCGAAAGAACCATGTTGGCCAGCATCTAGGATATTGTTGTCTGCCTCTTCTTCTTCACCATCTTCCTGTATAATCTCTTCTTCACTGTGCTTAGTCCAATAAGTATAGTTTGACATGAAACCTCTTGCAAGCAAATGGAAGTGAAGGTGGCCGTATTTTTGCCACTACTTCTCATTCTTGCAGTCTATGCATGGACAGCATATGTAGCCTGACGTCGTGGATGCATCGGCTGCACGAAGAAAATCTTGCAAACCCTACAAGAACTCCAAGGAGCGTCGGTCCATATACATCCATCGCCGGTCTATCTACATTATATTACATGAAGGTAACTGTTAGCTTATTTACCGATAATGAATTATTGAACATTTCCCAAAATCCAAATTAAACTAATATTTACTTTATTTAAAAATTATTTAAAATTTTAGGTGGACAAATTTAATTTTAGGTGAAATTTCTTTAAAAAAGTTAATATTTTTAAAATGACAATATTTGATCACATATTTTTTCTATAGAAATTGTTATTTTTAAGACAACTATATTTTTAAAATGACTTTATTTCATCACATGTTTTTAAAAGGACTATATTTCATTACATATTTTTCTATAAATAATTATTTGCTCTAGTATTCATACTCGATAAGTTTTTGCAACCTACTAAAAGAATTGGTCGATCAAAATCTAGATTCAAAATTCTTCATCGATCGATGGAACCTAAATCTAAATATTAGCTAGATCCACAACTTCAATTCGATCTACATCATAATCCAAGCAAAATCCAAGCCTACACAACAAGTTTTTGCAACCTACTAAAAGAATTGGTTGATCAAAGTCTAGATTCAAAATTTTTCATCGATCGATGGAACCAAAACCTAAATTTGATCTAGATCCACACCTTCAATGCGAGCTACATTATAATCCAAGAAAATTCTAAGTTTACACAACAAGTTTTTGCAACCTACTTCAAAAGATCTAGTTAGATCTCTACATTCATAATCTTTCATCGATCATGGGAAAAGATCAGATTTTCTTCATATTTCAAGCAAAAAAGAGGCTCCATTTAACATCAAATATAGTGAGGAATGATGTTACTAACCTTAGTTAACTTGTCTTTGAGTAAAATGATCAAAATTTTAAAATTTGGGTAGCACCTCCCCTCCCTTGTAGCTCTTGGCTGAAGCTCCATTGTTCTTGTCGCGCGCTGCACTGTTCTTGGTCAGGCACAGTGTAGGGGGAGGAAGAAGTTTAAATTGGGACCTAGTACCGGTACTAATGAGCCTCCATGCCAGCTGGCCTGTACCCTCTTGCTGGGGGCTCCTTATTACCGGTTCGTGACATGAACCGGTACTGATGTTAGATCATCAGTACCGGTTAGTGCCTTGAACCTGTACTAAGTTGCCCTTGCAGCTCAGTAGCCGTTGAACCGGAACTGTTGTAACTATCAGTCCCGGTTCGTGCCCAACCGGCACTGATGGGTCGATATCAAAGGCTAGTTCTGTAGTAGTGTTAGGATTAGTTCACACCAGTTTTCTAAACAATGTTTTCAAGGGACTTGCCTTTGGGACAACAATTATTAGCAATACGAAAAAGCACCTACTAGGGATCCATGGTCCACTTTGGCCTTTGCTTAGTTTATCTTGTAAGCTAGCTTATTGTTATTACATCTTCTAATCCCAGTGGGCTAGCTTATTAGATGACTCTCAAAGCTGTTTGGATGCAACATAAGCAATTGGCTACCGGCTTCACCTTCTCTGGAGGAGGCATAAGCCCAAACACCAAGAAAGCTTTTTGTCAGTACCATTAGGCCTCTTCTTTTGCTGTACTTATGGTAACAATGTTCAATTCCCACGAAAATAACTGTCGATTGTTTCACTTTGACTACAGAAAAGTATCACTTTATAGTTTGTGTGGGTTTATATAACCCAGCCCAATTTTCCAATTATCCTAATTACTAGGTAGAATGGCGCGCGATGCCGCACCCGGCGAAAAAATCTAACCCAAATTTTTCTACAAAAAATGAAATTCGTTTTTCTCGGTAGTGTTTTTTTAAATTGGCTGGCTAGGAGCCATCGGTGAATTTGTGTAACATAATTCCAATCTTTTGTGTCGAAAGAACCGACGCCCGTGCTGAATTTGCGGATTACGGGGTATTTTTTGCAAAATAACTGGCGAAAGGATTTGTTTACGATTTTGGAATCTTCCAGATCAAAAGAACCAGCATTTTAAATCTTCTAGGTCAAAAGAACCGGCTAAAAGACATGCTCGTGATCCCAACTTTTTTAAAAATCTTGCGGACCGAAAGAACCGGCGACCGCGTCGAATTTGTGGAACTACAGGGCCCTTTTCGCAAAATAATCGTTGGAAGGACCTGTTCGCAATTTCAATTTTTTTAAATCTCCCAGGTCGAAAGAACCATAGTACATGGTCTTTTTTGCAAAATAACCTATAGAAGGACCCGCTCGTGATTTCTAATTTACCGCGGAAGGACTTGTTCGCAATTTTAAAATTTCCAGAGCCCTTTCTGCAAAATAACCGATGAAAGGACCTATTCGCGATTTTGGAATTCTTGAAGGGCTTTTTTGCAAAGGAATGTACCTTGTGCCTTGGATGAGCTCAAAATCTTCCACACATAATAGAGGTACTAGGTAGATAAGCGCGCTACGCTGCGCCGGTTGAATTTCGATAGTATATGCTCGGGAAAATAATAATTTTTACCTTCATAAAACCACTCCTTTGCTAAAAAATAGTCTAGAAAAAAAAGGAAAAAATTATCGAGATGACAACCTTCTTTTGTCGAGCCTAATACTCTATCGTTCATTGAGTAATAATACATGTTCATAAAACCACCCATCGGTGAAAAATAGCCTAGAGGAAAAAGGGTGAAAAATCTTGATGAACTGTGTTTTTTGGTGACAAAAACTTTTTTCGGTTTTTTTGTGGCGAAAACATTTTTTTGAGTTTTTTGTTGCGTTTGTAAAAAAAATGGGTCGTTAGGAGCGTCTTGAAGCGAATCTATGGGTCGCTATAAATCTTGAGCGGGTCTACATTTTTTTAAAAAACTTCATGATTATGACTCGTTGGCAAATCCATAAGTTGCTATAAACCTTCGATGAATCTGTGTTTTTTGGTAGCGAAAACATTTTTTGGGTTTTTGGGTGGCGAAAACATTTTTCGGTTTTTGGTTGCGTTTGTTAAAAAAGCGTCGTTAGGACCCATGGCGAATACACGAGCCGGACGAATCCATATTTTTTAAAAAAACGCGGTTATGATCATTGGCAAATCCATAAGTTGCTATAAACCTTCGATGAACTTTGTGTTTTTGGCGGCGAAAACATTGTTTCCTTTTTTTTGGATGGCGTAAATATTTTTTCCGGTTTTTTTAAAAAAAACAGGTCGGTAGGACCCGTCGGCGAACCCACGGGTCGCTATAAATCTTCGGACGAATCTACATTTTTTTAAAAAAACCCCGCGGTTATGACCCGTTAGCAAATCCATAAGTTGCTATAAACCTTCGATAAATCAGTGTTTTTGGTAGCGAAAACATTTTTGCGTTTTTTTTGACGAAAACTTTTTCCGGATTTTTTTTGTGACGAAAATATTTTTCCTGGGAAAAACGGAGAAATGACCTGAACGTAAGAACCAGGGATTTATTTGTTATTTTTTTGGACCTGTTCGCTATCCTGAAAAATTAGAAAAGGGCTTGTTCGCGATTTGAAATTAATGTAAGGTTTTTCCGTAAAATACCGCGCCAGGGACCCAAACGCGAAGAAAGGAAATATTTTTTTGTCTCACAAAAAATTGCAAAGGACCTATTTGTAATTCGAAAGGACCTATACGTAATTTCGAAGAAACGGAGGTCTTTTTTGCAAAGCAGGCTTGGGGGGCACGTGGCCATGCTGGCCTCTCGCCATTCTCTTCACGTACAAAGGGTGTAACCATTATTTATTTATTTGCCATTTCTTTTTTACATCGATATACCAGTAATTTTTCACTTCTCAGGTCCTTAGTTCCATTCTTGTGTTGTACTTTATGCAGAGAAAGCTGATTGAGATGATGTGCAGTGTTTTTGTTGCTTTGTGAAGCAACAAAAACACTGCACATTGACTGCAGGGTTCTCAATATGTCCAGACGATTGTTCGGCCAACCCTCCCCGAAGCAATCAAGCATCAGGCGCCCCAAGTTTCTGAAGCAACAAAAACACTGCACATTGACTGCAGGGTTCTCAATATGTCCAGACGATTGTTCGGCCAACCCTCCCCGAAGCAATCAAGCATCAGGCGCCCCAAGTTTCTTCATTTGCCTGCAAGAGTCTCTCCGCCCAAGCTGATGGCGTCGCCACCCCTAGATCTAGCGATGCTGCCTCCAAAACTCTACTTGCCAGCAAATCAGGCACCCCATCAGTGCGACGGACCTCCCCAAGACCGCCGACCGTGTCAGATACTCTACCCTTGCAAAGCTCACCTCAATATCCTGATAGACTAGATTGGGATATCTTTGAAGACGAAGATGCGGCCGAAGCCAGCTCTCCCTCCCCGCCACGGCCTACTCCACCCATTGAGATGACTAGGCTTGGCAGTGAGGCTATCTTTTCCGCTGCCCGAGCGGCCAAGATGGGGAAATTGATTTCTGCGGCCAAGCGTATAGGCCCGGGCAATGCTGCCGCCTTCCAGGAAGCAAAAGATCTTCCAAATCTTTTGAAGACCCACCGCGCATTGAAGGCGCCGCTGCCGGTTGCCATCGCATCAAATTCATCAGATTTTTTCACGGCTTCTCCTCCAGGCCCTTGCCGAGGCTTAATTTCAAGCATCTCCTCCATCAGGGCTGCCCCGGATGTGCGCCCTCATTGCAGCGATCTGCCAGCTACTGCAACTACCAAGCATTTGCTCCCCAGGAAAAGTGCTGCCCCAAGTTCAATTCTCCCTTCTCAAGCTCTTAAGGCCGCACCAACCAAGCCTGAAGCTTCAAACTAGAAGCTCGTTCGACCGAGATACTGGTGGAGGAAAGACAGATCACCAAGTATCAGAAAACGTCCAGCTCCACCTCCTATAAAGGGAAAGACAGAACACCGCCCCAAAGCCTCAATCCCAGCTCTGAAGGGAAAGTGCTTCTGCTGCTTAGCCACTGACCACAAAGTTAGAAGTCGCAGGGACCCTGTGAGGTGCCTTTCCTGCAATCGCTCCAGCCACCTTGCCCGCCACTGTAGCCGATCAGCATTTCCAGCTCGCCATCCCACCGCATCTGCGCCGCATTGCCTACCCATGGCTCCAGTCCTTGCCTGCCCAGAAAACCGCCCTGCACGATGCTTCTGCACTTTGTCCTACTCCGAGGCCATTGCTGATTGAGTCGGCACGCAGCCCTCCTCGTCGTCATGGGTGACAGAACCTCGTCTGCGGTCTCAAACACTTTCAAGGCAGCCAAGTCCATTGAGGCCAGACTAGGCATTCCCTGGGCAAATATGCGTGTAACGCGCTATAGCCCAGAGGACTTCCTAGCCTGGTTCGACTTCCCAGAATAAAGGAACATGGCGGTGCATGCTCGGTACATTGAGCATGGCGACATCAGGTACGACATCAAGCCTTGGCTCGCCCATAGCAACGCCACTTAGAGAACACTGCTAACTCGGGCGCGCATAGGCTTGGAAGGCCTTCCCCTTTGTGCCTGGAACCAGAGTGCTGTGGCTGAGATGCTTAGGGGCTGGTGCTGTTTTGACCGCATCGATAGCCAGTCTCGATGTCACGAGGCGACGAACATCTTTTGGGTGTAGGTCTGGGTCCAAAACCCGGATTCCATTCCAAAAGATTTGCACCTGTTATGTGCTCGCCGAGGACCGAAATGGGCGGGCACCTCGCAACTAGAATGGAGACCGCGATGCATCACCTCCGCTATCGACCCCGCTCGAAGGCTTCTCCTACGAGGTCCTCATCCATTTGGACCTCTTTGAAGACTTCTCGCCCCCGGCTTCTTCCAGCTGAGATGCTTGGCCACCGACCAAGTCCTACGAATGGACGCTCGGCGTTGTCGACGGACTACAGCCGTGCCCCTCTCGTCGGTCCAACATGCACTGCCGTCTTGGGGATCGTCTACCCGGTAATCGCCTGCAAGATGATGATGATCACCACGACGGGGACCACGATGTTGGGCACCATAGGGGCCGGCAAGAGCGCCGCACCTGGGCTAGCCTCTCCCTTGGTCACAGCCGCATAAGAGAAGTGGCTGACAGGCGGGAAAACCGCCGCACTCGAAGCCCGCCTCGCCACCATAGAGCCTTTCAGGTTGGCGAACCTGAAGGCGTTGCTCCTCACCACCACAAAAGTCCATCCCCGCCTTGCTCAAGAGATCGATTGCCCTGGCACCACCGCACCAGGTCTCTCGACGGCGGAGTGCGTAACGATGCAACGTCGCTGCTTCGGAGGAATAGCTGTGTCAAGTTGACCTGCTAAAATACTGCAACGACTCCTTCCGAGCAGAGAGCCACGTCCAAGTTGACAGTCCAGCTCCAATGGATATCTCGCCTTCTCCACATGCAAACAGTTCGCCTCCTTTGCATGCAGTCGAAACTCCTCCAATCAAAAGGCTTGACCCAGTGATCTCCATGTTGAATCAAGGAAGTCTCTCTGCTGGCTCTAGACACTTCTATGATCCTATGCTGGAGTAGGCAACTTTCAAGTCTGCAGTGGGCCATCCTTTGTCCTTCTGCCCCGGGCTGCGACAAGTCCAAGGTGACGGCGGCTTTGCCCCTAAGCAAGTTGCACCACCTCCTTTCCTGCAGCAACAAAGCTCTGTCTTCCCTGATGAGACTTTGCTGGCTCACAACTAGCAACCCCAGCATGCTCTCTCGGAAGACATCAGTCCCTCCGACTTCCCAGCAAACCATAGTCTGCAGGCACAATCAGATGGCTCAGGTGATGCAAATCAAGCTCAGCACCTCATTCAAGAAGTTTTTCTGCATCCACCTCAGCCTCTCCTCCCTGCCTACGTTCCGCATGCACACAACAATCGGACAACTAACGGGTCGGGATTGCTCAAGTCCACCGCCAAAATGTCTGCGGCAAGCCAGGGAAGAACATCGCCACCTCGTAGCCAGCGCCTAGCATCAAAGAAAAGAACCGTCCCTACAGCAAAAATGGCAGAGGAGCTTCTAGCTCGCCGTCTGGGACTGTGCTTGCCGGATGCGAAATATGTTCATCAGGATGCAATGGCAAAATTCAACAACCTTTTCAAGCTGCCTCTATCAGAAAACGTCGTTGCGGCCCCGTGAACCATCTGTCAACTAAGTGATCAAGACCAACACGGTGTTCAGGCCATGGTGTCGCTCGCCGAGCCTGAGCCCACGCCTAACATGGGCTGATTCCCATGGTGTCCCTTAGCTGTTTGAGTGTTACTTTTGCTAGCTCATGGTTGGTAGTCCAGCGCATCATATGAAGTCTTACTTTTGCTATTTGTATCGAGTTAGAATCTGCTGCTACTCTTCATGTTACAAGTGCAGCTTCTCAGTCCTATTCTCTTTTGCTGCAAGTCCAAGCATCATGTTCCACAGCACTGCTTGTGACTCTGCTTCCTGTACTGCTACTCCAGTAATGAGCCTACTCAATTTCGTCGCTCTTCGCAAATTCAATGCCTGTTTGCACTGTGCTTGGTTGGAATGTTCGCGGCCTCAACGGACCTGCGCGATGCGAAACAGTTCGACAAACTATTCAAGCGGCCCTCCCTACAATTGCTTGTTTTCAAGAAACCAAACTGCAGTGCATTGATCAGTGGCTAATCCTTGAAATTGGCGGGTGTCGATTAGCAAATGCATGCTACCTGCCGGCTCAAGGAGTCAAGAGCGGGGTGTTAATGCTTTGGGACAGCCTCAAGGTTTGTTACAACACCAATCATCAAGCGTTTTTCTCTAATAGTGCATGTCTCCCTACGTGAAGACGGCACGTCCTTCTTGCTGACTATGGTTTACGAGCCAACTGATGATCATGAGAAGCCCGCTTTCCTGCATGAGATGGAATCACTAGCACCTTCCACCCCCACGCCTTGGCTTACCCTTGGAGATTTCAACCTCATCTACGAGGCCAGAGATAAGAATAACAACAGCCTCAATTTTCGGCTGATGAATCAGTTTCGTGTGGTGATCAATAGATGCAACCTTAAGGAAGTGAAACTTCATAAATAAAGTATACCTGGAGCAATGAGCGAAGTCAACCAACACTAGTCAAGCTTGACTGGGTTTTCTGCAATCATGAATGGGACATCGCTTTCTCAAATCACCTACTGCAAGCGCTCTCTTCTTCAATGTCAGACCACAGTCCGCTTCTCTTGACAACTACGAACGGCCCATCGAGGCCAAGGTCTTTCAGATTTGAAAACTTTTGGCCCAAACTCTCGGGTTTTCATCAGACAGTTCAGCGGGCCTGGTCAAAGCCGCTCGCGCACACAAACCCCTTTAAGCGACTTGGTCACAGACTTCATGCTAAAACAATAGCTCTTTGTTCATGGAGTGCTACCATCTTGAGCAATGCTAAGCTGTAGTTCCACCTTGCAAATGTCCTAATACTGTGCTTCGACACTACTCAGGAGCTCAGGTAATTGACCCAAGCCGAGCGCAGCCTTAGGAAAGCCCTAAAACTAAAGGTGCTAGGCTATGCAGCTGTTGAAAAAGCCCAAAAGATAGGCTTCCCGTATTTCCTGGCTCAAGGAGGGAGATGCAAGCACTCGTTTCTTTCATCTAAGAGTAAATGGTAGACGAAGAAACTTTTTCATCTAGTCCCTAACTATTGACTAGGGGACTGCCACCGCTCATGATGATAAGGAATGAGTGCTATCACAGCACTTCACATCTTTATTGGGGCAAAAAGCCGGGCGAACCAATGTAATAAACTAGTAGAGCCTCAACCTCCCTGCTCACGATATCCACGAACTTGATGCACCATTCTTGGAGCACGAGATCTTGCAGAAAATCAAACAACTACCTACGAAGAAAGCCCCTCATCCCCAAGAAAGAAACAGCAGGCATAGTTGCTGATTACCGACCGATAAGCCTGGTCCACTCGGTTGCAAAGATATTCTCCAAAGTTTTAGCTCTTCGCCTCTCCAGCCATTTAAGCTCTCTAATATCAAATTCACAAAGCGCTTTCATTAAAGGGAGATGCATCCAGGAAAATTTTCTGTGGGTCCAAAACCGCGCAAGAACCTACCACCAAACCTGGACCCCAGTATTAATGCTAAAGCTGGACATCGAAAAAGCTTTCGACTCAGTCTCCTGGGAATACCTGTTGGACCTTTTGCAAGCCCGCGGTTTCGGTCCAAGATGGCGAGAATGGATATCAATCTCTCTCGCGTCATCCACTTCATCGGTCCTTCTCAATGGAGTGCCGGGACCTCGCATTCCCCATCAGCGTGGGCTCAGACAAGGCAATCCCCTGTCGCCTTACCTCTTCTTGTTAGCCATTGACCCCTTGCACTACATACTCACAAAGGCCACGCAAGATGGAGTTCTATCACTGCTGAAAGACTGCACCCCCTCAATTCGTCTCTCCCTCTATGCAGATGATGTAGTAATATTCCTGAACCTATTAAAGAGGAACTTGAAGCGGTCATCGACATTTTTTCTCTCTTCGGAGAAGCCACGGGGCTCCAAGTCATCATGTAAAAAAGTACTATAGCACCGATCAAATGCCACGATCAAACACTCCAAAACTCCTTACAGCCCTTCACCGGAGAAATTTTGACTTTTCCTTTCAAATACCTGGGGATGCCACTCACCATCGGTCGTCTATGTCGTGCTGACCTACATTTCATTCATGACAAAGTGGCTCGACGCCTTGCGGGCTGGCAAGTGCACTATCTCTCCATGGGGGGCCGCCTGACCTTAGTCAAATTGGTCCTCACCTCGTTACCAATATATCTCCTCACAGCAATCAAGACCCCCAAAAAATTCATCACCGGCTTGGACAAGCTCAGAAGAAAATTCTTATGGGCAGGCAACGGGGAAATCCATGGAGGGAACTGCAAGGTATGGTGGACAACTGTCTGTCAGCCCTAGAACATGGGAGGCCTCGGCATCCTAGACCTGGACAGGTTTGCAAGAACGCTCCGAGTTCGCTGGCTCTGGCTCAGATGGACGGCCCCGGACAGAATGTGGACCGGAATGCGGACTCCCTGTGATCGGACTAACATCCAACTTTTCACCGCGGCAACCAACGTGACCATCGACAATGGTCAAACGACAACTTTCTAGATAGACATATGGCTGCAAGGGATGGCGCCCTCTCAATATGCATCGGACCTCTTCAAACACTCTAGGCAAAAGTCACGATCTGTGGCAGATGCTCTATCCAACAACAACTGGATTCGGGACATCAGCCACAACCTAACGCCTCACCTTTTACTGCAATATGTCAATCTATGGATCAGATTACAATCTGTTCAACTGCACTCAGAGGTTCATGATAGTATAACCTGGACGCAGGCACCCAACGGAATCTACACAACCTCATCGGCGTACTATATGCAGTTCACTGGAAGCACCTTCTCAGCATTCCAATCCGCAGTTTGGCCAACGTGGGCGCCACTGCGATGCAAAGTCTTCTTGTGGCTTGCTCATCATGACCGCCTATGGACGACATAACAACTACAACATAGGGGGTGGCCAAATCAATATTTATGTCTGATGTGCTGTCAAAACCTCGAAACAGTGCATCATTTGTTCGTGGATTGCCCCAAAGTTCAGCAACTATGGGCAGTTATTGCTAGATGGATACGATCGCCTTCTCTCCTCCCGAACTGCTAGGACCAGACTGCCATCTTCAAAGATTGGAACCAGCATATCATAAACTGCCACGCAGGTCATCGTAAAGGCGTCACAACTCTAATCATATTATTTTGCTGGCAATGGTGGAAAGAGCGAAATAATAGAGTATTCCGAAACGAATACAAAGCCTCCGAGGATATTCTTCAATCCATCAAAGACGACGCCGCAATCTGGATTTCTGCGAGTGCAGCTCACCTAAAAACCTTAGTTGACCGACAAGCTTGAATTCTTACCCTATCTCTTTTCCTATTGTAAAACTCTCTTGGCGCAGCATCCTGCGCCATGTACTCTTCTAACTTTGTCTATCTAATATAAATCACAGCACTGCTGTCTTTAAAAAAAAAAGAGAGAGAATTCAGGATTCCACATTTTAATAAGGTTCTAACAAAAGCTTACCCTTGGCAAATTTTCCCTCCAAATTAAGCTGTATCAATTCTGCTACAAAGCATGACATTACTTCCAACATGGAACATAGTAGCAGAGTACTTCTGCTACAAGCCTACGAAGCATTTTCAAGACGGTTTAACTACAAAAGACGCTGGAAACCAGTCATCCTCTTGCATAAGATACATTTAGCCATCTGCTGCTATTGTCTTATTGAACATGATCAAACTAATCGTGACTTAGGTTCTTTGCCTGCACTACAATTTTCACAATGCTTTTGTGCTTGGCTGCGCTGTTTGTCCTATAGCTATCAATAAAACATTTGTCCATGCCTTTTGGAACAGTAATAAGTGAGGAATACAAACGAATGTATAAATTAACTTTACTCACACTTCATTCTGTATTTGACATTAAAAAAATGAACATGAATATGTTTACCAGGCATTCTTTTGCAGTGGACTTGGTTCGACTATGACATCGTGAGCTGTCCTGTGTGACGTTTGGTTCTTGGAGCCTCAGTATATTAGGCCAGGAGAAACAGCAACCGAATTTGCTGAAAGGTAACATAAAATTTGGATTCAGTCTAGTCTTTTTTTTAAAAATACCATTGTTCAGAATATCTTTTTTCCTTTACATTGAAAATGGTTTGTGCAGAGTAAGGGACATGATAGCTGGCCTTAAGAAAGGAATTTTTTTTTAAATAATACATTTTTTATTCGAAATTTCAAAAATATACCACCGAAAAAAAAATTTCAGAAATATACTCTCTGCTTGGATTTGGGCTGACGAGGGCCTAAATAGAAAAATACACAGCGACACGAGGCGAGGCGGTGGCGTGGCCGTGTCGCCCGTGAAAGGGCAAAGGAGGCGAAAGCAGCACGTGTCGCCCGTGAAAGGGCTAAAGCAAGCGAATCGACCGTGAGCAGGCGAATGGGGGTGTGGCAGACCCGTGTCGCCCGACGAGCAGGCGACGACAGCGTTTATAAAACCTTCCCGCATCTGTTGGCATTGGCTGAATTGAGAAGAGAGGGAGGGAGAGGAAGAGGAAGAGGAAGAGGGGAAAGAGGAGAGGAGAGAAGAGAAGGAAGAGGGGGAGATTCTGCGCCCTTTGTTTGGAGGTAAATTTTTGTTGTTTATTTTTGTTAGCGATGAAATTATGATATGTTAGAAATAGTTTTAGATCTAGGGCCTTCATGGCGATAAATAGTGGTAGATTAGAAATAGTCTTAGATGTAGAGTTACGGATAAATGTAGGGATAAATGTAGGTAAATTGATAGGTTATGGATAGATCTAGGTAAATTGATAGGTTCTGAATAGAGAATTTTAGTTAAATTGATAGGTCACAACTAGTTGTAATTTAGAAAATTTAGATATTTTTTACGGAAAGGAGTATATCGGTATATATTGATGGTAATGTAGTTGCGAATGTATATTTTTGTTAAGATATAAGTTCATCGATATGTATATATTTTAGGAATGAATGTACATGTTTTTACGAGATATAAGTACATCGATATGAATTATTAGGAATGTAGATGTTTTTAAGGTTAGATATATATTTTAGTAGCATGTAGGTATAGTTATGTTACGTCATAGTATTTTATACGGAAAGTAATTAATTAGTGGGTGAATGAATGGATTCGCAGATATGGCGTAAGCGAGTTTCATTTAGAATCTATTATGGAGATGGGGTTGTAATGCATGGTTTGGAGGGTGCAGATCTTAGTAACATGCGATATGTGGACGAAGTTTGAGTAGGGTCGAGGCGCACATTTGCTTCCGTGTTGAAATGGTTGTATTATACTTTTCGGATGGAACAAGAGAAGTGCGAGTTGAAGGTATTTTGCCTATGTAATATGCTAAACGACCCTATTCTTGGGAGCTAGTTGAGCTGAAGGAACCCCATCGTGGAGATCATATGTGAGGCGGCAGAGCAAAGGGATGGAATCGGGTGCTTTTAGTGCGAGCATATGAGAGGATGTTGCCTCCAGCAGCAGTTGGGCGCGGTGAGTCTGATCGGCCTCAAAATGAGCTCGATTTGGTGACACGAAATTGGGGATCTAGGCATGAACAGCATGTTCAAGAATGCAACGATGACATCGTTTGCCAAAGCAAATGAAACGGTGAGTTTCAGGAGGATGATGAAAATGTTGGCCAAGAAGCGGGGGTGGCGGGGCGAAGGTGAGCAAATTGATGAAATAACAGCTAGGATGGAAGAGGAAGACCGTGAGTACAACAGAGCGAAGAGGAGGACGGCGATGAGTCGGATGAGGAAGATGGAGTGCGGAGCCGCTGTGCGGCCGAGTGGAGCACGTGACAATTTGATAGGTGGTTGCCAATGAAAGCAACCATATGCTTTGGCAGTATACTGATAATGAGGTTAGGCTTGACAGTATCTACCCGACAAAAGAGGCTGTGCAGGATGCCGTGAAAGATTGGGCTCTATCATTAAGAAGGACTTTCAGGGTTAAGAAATCAACCCCAACTTCTGACGTGGTGTGTGAGATCCATGGGTGTCTATGGAGAGTGCACTCATACAAGCCCAAATGGGGCATCCATTGGATATGTTCGAAGGTTGAGCAGCACACATGCATGGTGAGGAAGCGATGATGGCTCACAGAACTCATCATCCGGGTATGTCGCGAACATCATGTACGCAGAGATAGTGGAGAACACGAGTTTTGAGCCCGTGCTATTATCCGAGCTATCGAGAACAGATATCGATACACAATTAGCTATGGGAAGGCGTGGAGGCGAAAGCGAAGGCATTAGAAATGAGGTTTGGGAAGTTTGAAGACTCGTACCACAACCTGCCCGCCTTTGCTTCGATTGCATTCGGGGAAGAAATCACAGGACCTACTATGATTATCAAGATTGTCCGTCAATCTAGTGGCCAACTAAAATGCATCGAGGAGGGTGTTCTTCGCATTCGAGCTTGCATTAAGGTGTTCTATCATCGTCCATTGTTGTGCGTGGGCGGCACATTCTTGACCGGAAATCAGAGGGCAAATCTTGGCGGTTGTGGGCGTCGATGGGAACAACCAGATTTTGCTGTTGCCTTTGCCTTCATAAGCGAGAACTACGAGAGTTGGCTGTGGTTCCTCTGAAACTTGAAGATCGGGGTAGTCAAAACTCGTCGGTGTGTGCGTCTTGCATAGACAGCATCTTGGCTTGCTTAGTGCTATCAACGGTACCGCAAGCAGGGAAGAGGAGCCATTCCGATGGCACGACTTGCAGAGTCGATGGTGCATGAGGCATTTGGGTGCAAACTTCTATAAGCAATTCGAGGAACAAGCAAGCGATGAACATGTTCAAAAGACTATGTAATCGCAACCGGAGAGCAAGTTCGGACTCTGTGGAAAAATCTTGATGACGACAAGGAAACACAAGGAAGCGGACGAACAACAATAGTGGCGAGTGGAAACAGGAAGCGGTGAGCCTCTTTTCCCCCCCTTAGCGAGAGGATGAGGCGACTAACCGTAAATCGGAGGCAAAGGCCAATCAAATGTTTCTCGGACTGGATCAAGAACGAACCGAAAGAGAAGTGGTCACTGTTATATGACACACATGGTGCCAGATACGGTGTGATGACCACTAACTTTGCAGAAGTTTACAACTGGGTAATGCGAGGGATGAGGTGTCTTCCGTTGGTAGGAATTGTTGAGGAGTCTTTGAGGGTACAACCAAGTACTTTGTGGACAGGCATGCAGCTGCTGACATAGTAATGAGAGATGAGAAGTTCCTGTACTCTTCGATGATCACTAAATACATGGATGAGAAGAGTCAGAAGGCGGCCAAACACAGAGCTATCAAAGTTGGTGCACGGACACTGCGCTTCGAGGTGATCTGCAGGGATAAAGAAAGGCGTGGAACCAACGGAGGTTGTCACCTAGGAGTGCATCTTACTGGTGAGTGCAAATGCTCGTGCAACAAGCCATACCTTTTGCCTGGCCGTGTTCTCATGTCATAGCGTGTGCTTTAGTTGGAATGCAACTGGTACATTCCTATCTGAATATTTCATGAAGGAAAGGGTGATGGCAACTTGGAGCGAAGAGCTTTATGGCTATGGGGTTGTGGGTTCTTTCACCACAACTCCTGGTGTTGATGAAAGGTTCTGGGTCCCCGATCTTGATGCGTGAAGAGTGAAAGCAGGGCGTCGAAAAACAAGGCGTATAAGAAATGACATGGATGAGTCAGAAGCTGGCAAACGCGTGAAGAAATGCTCATTATGCAACCAACGAGGACATACGTTCAAGAACTGCCAAGCACAAAACGAAGAAGACGAAGGAGGAGATGGCCACCCGACTGCTGCACGACGCCAAGCACAAAACCAATCGGTGAGTTTCATGCGACATACTCATGTTAAACTCACAAAGTAGTAGTTCTAAACCAGTTCATCGCACACAGGAGTTCAAAAGGAAACTTGCGAATTTGCTCAAATCAAAGGAGAAACCTCCTCCAGGGCCACCCGAAAGCCCCGACGTTTGCGAACATGACCTACAAGCAGTGGTTGATAACTACCACGATGATCTAGCGGACTGGAGATTCTACCGGTGCCCCTTGGCCGAGGATGAGCAGTCTTTGGTACTTCAACTGGGTGGACCCGGAGACGTACCACCCACATCTCATGCTTCCTGCATGGGATAACTAGGGGAGCAACCATCTCCGTGGTGCCACTACCGCCCAGAAAAGCCAGACCCCGAGTACGCCTACGATGTTATTCAACGACCGAAGCGGGCATCTTGCATTGATTGCATGGGCACGCTTCCGGTTGTCAAGGATAAGCCCAACACACACCTCCTACACCATATAGTGGAGTGCGAGCAAAGCAGGCGGCGTCTCTGCATGCCTCCGCCATGCACCAACACACGAGAGGTGCAAGAGGTTCCTCCTCTCGAAGAAGGGACAAGGGAAGGCCGCCGAGGTCCATGACGCATAACAAATCCTTGGCGTTCTTGCAGACCAGCCGGGAACCGGGTGGTATTAACATAGGGAACGCCGGGAATCGGGATGACATGCCCATATGGGAGGGCAGAAATCCACATAAAAAAGACCCAAAATTTAAATGTTACACACCTGAGACGTACGGCATATGCCACCCATTCGGCGATAGCTGGGAGAACTGCGGATCCCCATGGAGTTCTTTCATAGTAGGGACTAAGCGGTGTCCGAGGACGAATCGCACAATAAAAACGGGACAGGTAATATGCAAAAAATGTTGGACATCATTCATTTGTACCGGATAAATTTGAGCGATCATTTGTTCTACCATAGCGAACATTGCTTTCGTTAGTTAGTTAAATCAAGCAATTTAAATCACCGTTGTAATGCCCTTCTAATATAATCTAATCATCGCTTATTTTATCATCTGAACTTTCACTTGTATGTGCCCTTCAAATTTTCTAACGTGGTTTGTTTCATTTTCATTCGGTTCAAACTTATCGGCGGCGTTTTATCGGGACAGTTGTATTGTTTGAATTTTAAAAATTCCTCACATCTTCAAATCATTTGAAAATTTTATGGTAATATCACCGCTTTATCAGGAACCTCCATAAAAATTTCAAAATTTTCCAACGCCAGTAACCGTGGTTTCATGGCGCGAGTGCCTTTTTCGATTTTCGTAACTTCCCTCACGGGCAACGTCGGCTATCTCGCCCATCGTAAGTGGTAGCCCGCGTTGCGTAGGTCGCCCTTGATTTTTCCCGTATTTTTTGGGCCGTATCCGGCTTGTCCCGCGGGCCTACGAAAACCCCTAAGTGGCCACGATTTCTGTGGTTTCATGGCCACGAGTGCCATTTCCGATTTTCGCAACTTCATGCCGGGCAACGCGTCGACTATCTCGCCCATACGTAAGTAATAGCACGTGTTGCGAGGTCGCTCTTGATTTTCTCGTATTTTTGGACTCGTCGGGCCTCTCCATGGGCTGCGAAAACCCTAAACCCTAACCCTTAAGTGCCCACGATTTCCCTCAGGAATGGCCGCGTGTCGCCCGTTGGTCGGGCGGCACGGGTCTATCGCCTGTTCGCCGGGCGACCACAGACTCCTTTCGCCCTTTCGCGGGCGACCGTCCGTTCGGTCTTCGCTCTTTCGCGGGCGACACAAACCCACTTCATCGCCCACCTCGTGTCGCCCTTGCATTTTTTCTATTTAGGCCCACGTAAGCCCAACCAGCAGGCGGACAGTGTATATTCTGAGGCTTTTTTTCTCGGTGGTATATTTTTGAAATTTTGAATAAAAATGTATTATTTAAAAAAAATTCCTTAAGAAAGTCCCATGGGATGGATATCTCAAACACAACCGCCCTAGCCCCACACACACCGAAGACAAGTACCCCTCTCTTTCTCCAATTTGTAAAACTTCATAAGAAAGGTTTCGCTTATGCAGGTAATTCTTTTTAAATTTATCCTAATATGGTTTTTTTATTCTTCAGACAGCGCATCTTTGAGAAGACTAGAGGAAAACTAGATAGTCATCGAACCCACTCGGGCGGGTGCTCATGGAATGCTGACCACTGGTGTTCATCTTATCTTCACTTTAGCTGCCTTTATAATTGTTGAAAATCAATCACAAAAACAAGAACATGTGAGACACAGAATTTTTAACGTGGAAAATTCTTGCGGGAGAAAACCATAAACGCCAATTGGTGATCTTATTATTTTGGGGAATTGAGTACAAATTTTAGGGTTTACAAAATGAGGCACACCCTTTCACACTGCATACAAGAGGTATTTATAGATAGAAGAAGCGACTCGAGTCTAAATGGGCTATACCAAACATACGGGTCAAAGGCGTCTCTAAAGCCCAAAGAGAAATTCGGATCAATATCCAACAAACTCAACCTTGAGATGAATTCTCTCTTGTAGCAAAAGATTCATCACTGAACTCCCTTCAATAATAAATATCACTAGCACCAAAAGTCTCTAGGACTCAAACTGTAACTCTAACTAAACTTAGCATAGCTCAAATTTAGTGGCAAGAATTGACTGTCATCATATCAGCGGGATTATTATGGGTACTTATCTTGAATATTTTGATGTCATCTTGAGAAATAACATCTCAAATGTTATGATACCTCACATCAATGTGCTTTGTTTTTTCATGATACATCTGATCCTTTGTGAGGAAAATAGCACTTTGGCTGTCACAAAATAAAGTAACACAAGAAGTAACCCCACTGAGCTCAGTGTACAAACCTCTCAACCAAGTAGCTTCTTTACATGCTTCAGAAATAGCCATATATTCAGATTCAGTAGTTGAAAGTGCAATAGTAGCCTGCAAACTTGCTTTCCAACTGACAAGACAACTACCAATAGTGAAAACATAACCTGTGAGAGATCACCTCTTATCTAAATCACCAGCATAGTCAGAATTAACATAACCAACAAGTCCATCTCCAAATTTTCTAAACTGTAAACAAGTATTAGAAGTACCACATAAGTATCTAAAGATCCACTGAACTGCTTTCCAATGCTCTTTGCCAGGATTAGCCATGTATGTACTAACAACACTTAGTGCATGAGATAAATCAGGATAAGAACAAACCATGGTATACATAAGAGAACTAACTGTACTGAAATATGGGACTCTAGACATGTATTCAATATCATCTGACTCTGGACATAAAGCCGAAGATAATCTGAAATGTGCAGTTAAATAAGTACTCACTGGTTTTGCATCATACATATTAAAGCGACAAAGGATCTTCTTAATATAACATTGTTGACTAAGGTATAATTTACCAGATTTTCTAGCTCTAATGATTTCCGTGCCAAGGATTTTCTTTGCTGCATCTAAATCCTTTATCTCAAATTCTTTATTTAATTGTGCCTTCAGTTTAGCTATTTCTGATTTATCTTTTGCAGCAATCAACATATCATCAATATAAAGAAGCAAATATATAGCTGAACCATTAACAATCTTCAAGTAAACATAGCTATCATAATTAGACCGCTTAAAACCATGAGAAAGCATGAATGAGTCAAATTTTTTGTACCATTGTCTAGGGGATTGTTTCAAGCCATAAAGAGATTTCTTTTAATCTACAAACAAGGTGTTCTTTTCCAGGAATAACTCTCCACGCAAGAATGCAATTTTAACATCTAATTGCTCAAGTTCATAGTCATGCATGGCAACAATACTGAGTAGAGTGTGAATAGAGCTATGTTTCACAATAGGAGAAAACACATCATTGAAATCAACACTTGGAATCTGGCTATAGCCTTTAGCAACCAACCTTGGTTTATACCTTGTTGGATCAGTAGAAGAAATGCCTTCTTTTCTTTTGAAAATCCATTTACAGCGGACAATCTTCTTATCTTTAGGCAATTTTATTAAATCCCAAATATCATTCTTTTCAAGTGACTCCATCTCATCTTGCATAGCGGTCATACAATTTTTGCAACAGTAGAAGTAATAGCCTCAACATAATTAGAAGGTTCTGCATTACTTTCAATTTCTTCTGCAACACTTAAAGCATAAGAAGCAATATCACATTCTTCAATGAACCTTTTAGGTGGATTAATAGGCCTCCTAGGTCTATCAGTAGCAATAGAATATTGAGGAAGCTACAAAACTAGAGAAGAATGCTGAATAATATGTGGATCATCAATAATAGGTGCATCCTGAACATCAGTACTATTATTTTCTAGTATATATTCTGAATCAATAATGTGCTCCACCTGCATACTAGTTTTCTGTTGTTTCTCAATAGGAACATTTGTATCCAATTTATCATTTAACATAACAGATTCATTAAAAATAACATTCCTGCTAATAACAACCTTTTGTGTTTGATAATTCCACAATTTATAACGTTTAACACCAGATTTATAACCAAGGAACATGCACTTACTAGCTCTAGACTCCAATTTACTATTATCAACGTGAGCATAAGCAGTGTAACCAAAAACTCTCAATTGTGAATAATCAGTTGGAGAACCAGATCGTACCTCAATTGGAGTTTTCTTACCAATAGCATTGGAGGGTGATCGATTAATAAGATAGCAAGCAGTGGAAGTAGCCTCAGCCTAAAAACACCTATGTAAACCAGCATTAGACAACATACAACGGGCCTTTGAGATGATAGTTCTGTTCATACGCTCAGCTACACCGTTTTGTTGTGGAGTATGAGGAACGGTGTAGTGTCTCACAATACTTTCAGACTTGCAATATGAATTAAATTCATCAGAACAGAATTCCATCCCATTATCAGTGCGAAGTTTCTTTACCTTCTTTTCAGTTTGCCTTTCAATCATAACCTTCCACTCTTTAAATGCTGAAAATGCTTCTGATTTATGCTTCAAGAAGTAAGGCTAAACATTTCTAGAATAATCATCAATAATTGTTAACATATAGCGAGCACCTCCAAAAGAAGTTTTACGAGATGGCCCCCATAAATCAGAATGCACATAATCAAGAATACTTTCTGTAATATGAACAGAAGTGTTAAATTTCACCCTTCTATGCTTACCAAATATGCAATACTCACAGAAATCCAATTTTCCACTATTGTATCAATCAAGAAGTCACTACAGGATGGCCCATTAGCGCAAGCGGTATTACTGCTTCCAAAAATAATAATTAAAAGCTGACTTACCGCTTGGAAAAACAATTTTAATTAAAAGCTGTAGTGCCGCTTGGAAAAGTAAGTTATATAAGCTGTCATACCGCTTGGAAAAGAATTTTAATTAAAAGCTGTAGTGCCGCTTGGAAAAGTAAGTTATATAAGCTGTCATACCGCTTGGAAAAAGAATGTTAATTAAAAGCTGTAGTGCCGCTTGGAAAAGTAAGTTATATAAGCTGTCATACCGCTTGGAAAAATAATTTTAATTAAAAGCTGTCGGACCGCTATGGAAATGTTTCTGATACAGTTGGACCGCTTGCAATATTATTTTGGCGGGCATAGACGCGCGAATGTAATACCACAAATCTTCTTTGCCAGGGTTTTCGATAAGAAATGTTTTTCTGCCTTCTTGATTAAAGGTTCAGCCGTCGCGCAGTTAATAATTCTATTAAAGGTTTTGGGTTTTTCTTAAATCCAAGGATTTATTCGGAAGGGCAAAAGATTGGTTGTCTTGCAGTTTTAAGAATCTTAGCGAAAAGTTTTGTGGTATGCAGAATGCATATCGGAAAGGGATTTTCTTTTCCTCCTAGCCTTTTGATTTTGTTTTAGCACCCAAATTGACGGAGTTTTTAAAGAAAAGAAAAAAGGGTTGAAACCCTAGCCCTTTTTTTTTCTTTTCCTTTCCTGCCCCTGCACTTTCCCCACCCCCAGCCGCATCCTGCTGTCCCCCAGCCCGAGCTCCTGCGCCTCCAGCATCCCCCCCGACTCCAGCACCTGCCGGCCTCTCCCCTGCGCCCTCCCTCTGGTCGAGCGCCGCCCCTGGTCTCCCTCCTGGCCGGCGAGCCTGCTCCTCCCCGGCCCGTGTGAGCCTGCTCCTCCCAAGACAGCGATCGGTCTGCCAGAAGCCAGCAGGGCAGCAGCTGCAGCCGGCGAAGCTCTCCAAATGGCTGCCCTCCTCTCCCAGTGGCGCCCTTCCTCCATCCCCCTGCGATTTCCCCCTTGAGCCAAGGTGAGGATTAAATCTAGGGTTTGGATGGGTTTGGGTGGCTGGGTTAGGGTTCTTTCCATGGGTTTTTATTGGTTGATTGGTGGTATGTGGAATGGATTAGAGGCCAGAGCCCATCTCCTCCCCACGCCGATGGCGTCGCCGCCCCTCTGCTTCCCTTCCCTAGGTCGGCGCTGCCCTGGCCGCCCTTCCCCGAGCCAGCGCCGCCTCCCGGGCGGCTCCCGCCCTCTGCGCCGACTCGGCTCAGCGTCGCCCCTCCGGTTTATACTTTTCTTCTCATGTGTGATCCTTAATGAATATCCCTTACGATCTTTGTTGCTATTGGATGCATCGCCTTGAATCTTTGTTGTCGGCGGACAAAGGTTCAAAGTAGCCTCAATAAGATTCAAAGTTAGTCCAGAAATGGGTTGGAATCCCATTGTTACGAGCCCATCAAAGGAATCTCGATGGTTGAATTGTCGAATGAATTTGTAGTATTGCTCTCATAGATGACCTAGAAATGATGATTACATTGTGTCGAATCTTATTTTAGTTCACTATCTTTGAAACATAGCTCTGGATGGATCTCAATTGTTTGAAACTTTTTTATTAGTAGCAAAGTTAAGATTGTATATGCCGAAAGTGCAGAGCAACTGCTTTTTTCTAGCGGGGAAAATTAGCAAAGGAATTACAAAATATCTGATTCTATCTAACAAGAGTAACAACGACACATGTAGCAAAGCAAGCGGTGCTAATTGAACTCGTATACTTTTCATTTGTATTTTTGTAAGTTTGCGGGAAGGATGCTTGATTTTACTTGCATCTTTAATCGTTCAAGTAAGGTACTTCTATTTCTCCTAAGATGTATCTTTGCATCTGCATGTTTTCTTCTTCACTCGATATTATTTTTGTGTTGCTTATTGTGTATGCACAACAATACTTAAGTGACATCTTTTGTTTATCTTTGAAGCGGGACGAGATCTGAGACAGGCTCATTATAATCTTGTCCCATTCTCATATGGCGATTCTGTTTGGTTCGATTGATCCAAATAATTTGAGCTCACATTATCGCCCATCATTTCTGTGCGAAAGCTTGTTGAATAAGCTTGTAAGTATACAAAGTCCAACTGTTTACTTTCCAACTTTTTTAAAAAACAATCATCAAAAGTTTATTTCTTTATACATTTTGATTAATCTTCTCCAGTTGATCCAGCAATAATTGTGAAAGGTGCATATGTTCTTCTAAGGATTAAATGTCATTTGAGATGGTTGGAGCAGAGATGAAGTTCCTACTAGTGATGCACATTGTTTCCTTGCAATGTATCTTGGCGTAAGGAATAGGCGGTGGGATTAGAATGGTATAAATGCTACATATAACCAAAAAGCCAAAAAAGTAGTGAAAGCAGGATGGTCGTTCTTATGATATACCGACTCTATATTAATTCGTTTGTGCTTATATCATTATATTGTGCTTTTACGCTCTCGGACCATTCTTGAGACATTTTTTCTGTAATTATTAATTTGTAGCCTTCTTACGAGAAGGTGCATCGAGATAATTACAAGAAGCGCTTTATTTGTCACTTGAGCATGGGGCACGATCGGAGATTGTGTTAAGGGTGAAGCAGGGAAGTAATCCAACATTCGGGTTCTTGCTGTTGTTTGGTAATTGTTCTTAAGCAAGTAATTGGTAATCCGTCCCCAATTTCTGCAGATTAATTTGTGTGTTGTTTTTGTGCATACAGAAAACTAGAAAGTAACAATATAACTGGGGATGTCTCTTCTCTTACTAACTGCTTCAGTCTCAATGTCTTGTAAGTTAAGACCTGAAAAACTATTTGAGCAGTTTGTAGTTGTACATGTGTGGGTTTCACTGATAGCCTCTTTATTCTTTTATCGTTGCATCCTTTATTTAGCTTTTCAGCTTATGATTAATTATCTTACGCCTTTAACATCACACCATCAAGCTGTCACTTATTTGTTATACTATTTATATTGCTTTGTTATTTTGTTATGTTTATGTTTGTTAATTTGTAATACTTGCAGTTACTCTGAGATGTAGCTTCACGCGGACTTGATATTCCGATGTCGAAGTTGTCATTAGTTATAGCTATCCTTTGACCACGGAGGATTCGTCCTGAGATTGGAAGGACTAGTCGTCTTTGGCAAGAAAGGTGTTGCACATACCTTCTTCACACAAGGAACAGGTACTAAAGATCATACCCAATACCCATTTTCCACCTTATAACCTTAATTTGTACCTCATGTAATTTTGTTATTTTAACCTCATATCTGAGGACTTCTTTGGTGAACTTGTAAATGTTTTGCGGGAGGTGGTCGGGTTGTTCCTCCAGCCCTTATGAAATTGGCACTCATGTCAAGAAAAAGGTTTGTATTTAGATGGAGATTTTTTGTCATGTTTCTTCTTTTGAATCTATGATAAATGGGCTTGCTTGACTTTATCTGCTAATAATTCATTTGCTAGATACATATAGTTTTTATATTCCATGATTTATTTGTTTGAAGATCCAAATTAAATTTATCTAATCATCTTTACATTGTGCTATCTGATAAAGAGCGATTTAAAGCTCGCATACAAAGTTGTGGCTCGGCTTGCATGCGTTGGATCTGTCGAGGGTATTAAGAACTTAAGCTGAAATCACTATCACACTACAACACGGATATAGCTTTCAAGGCATTTAATTTTACATGGCATTTGAGTCAAATGCCACCAAATAAAGCTTTTGTGGCATTTATTTGGATTTAGGGCGTTTAATTGCACGGCACATAATATTTGCGGTGAAAGAATTTCTGGCATAAAATATATGCCGCTTATCATTTTATTAAGGGGCATTTATAAATGCGGCTTAAAATCTATCTTAGGCATATATTATTTGCGAATAAAATAGAAAGAGGGCACATAATAAATGCCGAGATAGAGTAAAGATGGTGTTTTTATATGCCACACAATGTAAATGCCGTGGATTCTCGCTTTTAAGTATGACAACGTCTAGGGCGCGCATGGAAAAAAAAAAAAAAGGAAAAAAGGCGCCTCGATCGATGTCTATACACATATATCTGATATATCTCCCTCTAGCTGCCGCCTCGGTCGAACGATGTCCCCAATCCCGTCTCACATATCCTGGCCTCTAGCTGCGCCGCAGCCCTAGCTCTCGCCGCCGCCGGGCACTCGCCACCACCCACACCGCCCCACCCCTGGCCGCAGCTCCTGGCGCCATCGGATCCCTCGACTGAAGCCGTCCACCACCGGCGCCCCCCACCGATCGAAGCCCTCCATCGGATCCCTCCACCGCTGACCGCGCCCCCACCGGAGCCCTCCACCACCGGCGCCTCCTCCTCCGGTTCGCGACCCCCACCGGAGCCCTCCCCCCACCGGCGCCTCCACCCATCGACTCCCTCCATCTCCGGTGCCCTCCCCCACCAGCCCCTCCCAACAGGTAACTCCCTCCATCTCCGGTGCCCTCCTCCTCCATCTCCGGTGGCATTTAGGGATACTGAACTTCCTGGTAGTTGTTCTACATGTTTGTAATCTTACTGCTACCTGATCACGCATGCTTCAACTAATGTTCATAAGATCTCTCTGTGTGCTTTTGATATGGTGAAATTGGATGTCTTTGTTTAGATTAAATAGCTTCACTCTCTAGAACTTTCAAAATAATTCCTAAAATAACCATTAATATCTTTTGTTATACATCATGGACAAATTTACGCTGCATAAGACTACCTTTACGAAATGGATGGGGACGGTGACTTTTTGTTGCTTCTTCCATCCTTGATGAACAACCATAAGACAAGACTCCTACACAATGTGGTTTCATTTATCTTTGCCATATCTCATCAAAAGGGAGGGATATTTTGAACTTTGACACCAAATACTTGATTATTTCCGACCCTTTTCTTCCGATTCGAATCTTGTATTTTATTTAGGAGTGGTAGTGGACATGTAGATGCTATTTGACCACATCTGAAACTTCTACACAATTTGGGGTGGCATGCCCCTTGTCATCAAAAAGAAATTTTGATTTGAACTTCTTGCAAGTTGTCGAGCTTGTTATCATTTTCCTCTTTTGTCGAATTGGATATTGGTGGTTCTTTGAAGACCGATAGGAGTTTTTTAGGGGCTCGGTTACACTCTTGGGTGTCAAGCGTTGATCACATAAATTCGACACAAAGAAACTAGTATAGTGATTGGCTCTTTTGGAGTGCCGATGGCGGTCATTCTTTGGTTGCACTTGATCAATCGGAGGGTTTCTTACTTCTAATTAATTTGCCCAAGGTATCATTCTTTTTACGAGGAGGATATGCTGCCATTGACTATTGCTGATTGTGTGATTGTTATAGGTATATGACAAACCAACTATATTTGTACATGGAAATTGAACTATGGCTGTTATTGGTTCCACATGCATGTGCACAAGAAAAAACTTCCACAAAATCATTCAGGAAAAACAAATATATTCACATTAGTTAAGAAGATTAAAAAACCTTTGTAGGACTGATATCTTCTTTCCTTAGGAAGTCTAAGTCATCAACTTTGTCACAATAGTAACAAAAAAGGTTATGTTCAGTGTATTCCTGCATTAATAAGCATCTTCTCATTCCTTCTCTTCTTTGGGCTGAAGTTCTGTCTTTTCTTTTTTCTCATCTTTAGTATAGTTCAAGGAGTATGTGTGGCTAATGGATGAGATCCAACTAATATGTGAACAAAGGCCCAAAATTTACGTAAGGATTAAACATGTACCTTGTGGCCATAACAAAATTCCATTGTCAAAACCTCCTTGGTTGTCAGTTCCTGCAACAGTTTTAACTATAGTCACAAACCTATATAGTCAACATCTTATGCACCAGCAAATTAAAATATGAAAAAAAATCAGAAGTGAGGCCCCTTAAACTATTATGCATCAAAGACGTATTGAATGGTTGCCATTTGTCAAATAAACTGTTACTTGATCAACATCAAACTTTAAACAATGCAATTATGGAAAAGCGATATAATTAATGATGTTGGTTTCAAGGCAGACAACATGCGAGTTAGTTTTTGCGGTCTTTGTATCAATTGCTTCTTCATCGTTTAGTTCTACAAAGTATTAATATATACTTTTCTAAATACAATTCACAGGGTTTGAAGTTCAAATACTGGATGCTCTTTTACGCATTTAGAAAATAGATATTAAGCAGTGGAAGCGGTTGTAAATCTGGTGTAGTAAGACACTAATTTCATTGTATCTCACAAAAGGGCAAGATTCTAGTAACACAAATGGCTCTGCTGGAATATCGACTTAATTATTGGTGTTATAATGATGCAAGTAAGACTTGCTGTACATATATTTGATGATTGAATGAGAAGCGGGTAACTTTTGAAATAAACATTCACAGACTTATTTTACGGGTTAGAGCCACAACACATGGGAGTGGAATATCACTTAGGCTAAAGCTTGCCCTTAGTAATGGAAGAATTTTGTGGAACAATGGCAAGTTTGTGGGCTTCATTAAGAACTCAATGAGCTTAGCAGCCCAGCTCATCTTTTAGTGATAGTTAGGGGTCAAGTGTATCAGTTGGCACCAAAATAGCATTGATTCAACATCTCTGATTATGGCACTCAGCTAGTGAGATCTACTACTCCTTGAATAAAAAACTATATATACATAAAATATGAGTTGAGTAAGATTTTGTGTGTTTTGTTTGAGGCCGATTTTGTGTGTTTTTGTTTTGCACGTTGCCAAACAAATTTGTGGAGCCACTTGCCTAAGTTTTGTTGGTGTGCCGAAACTCTTGCCTCAAACCAAATACACCTTGCTGACACAAGTTGATGGGATAAGGACATAAGAATAAAGGTTACATAAGCTTCATACCCAAAACACATGAGGTATTTTGACAACATTATTTTTCTGAAGCGACTAGTTGTTCTCTCGAATTCTTAGCCTCTTGGGTAAAATCTGCAAATCAACAAACTGTAATTTCCAGAAATTTGAAACTCTCTTAAGCTGTTATTCAAGAAAAAAGGTTCTAAAAGATTCATAGAATTATAAAAACTTTTTAAGCTTGGACGAAATGATAAAAGAGAAACCGAAGGCACGTGTACAAAAGCCTCCTATATGAATACACAACGAAATGATACAATCATGCATTAGTTATAGAAATTGAGCGGAGAACTTATAAATTATAATGCATATAACTGATGTAAGTCATATTGCATAGCACAAACTTTTTCCTTTATCGAATATACACCCATTTATATATGCACAAGATATTATTCTTTAATTCCTGGAAGGAATGGGAAAAGAGGCGGAACAACGAGAACTAGCTTTACTAAATGCAATGTTATAGCTCAAGGAACATAATAGATGGCTCTACTACAATGCCTCCACAGAATAGCAAAGAAAATTATTTAAACCGATACTATATAAAAATAGCACGTACCTAGTTCCATCGACATGGTTCTCCCAAATTCAATTAATATCTTCTCAAACCTATAATTCTTCGAGCTATGGAATAATTGTGTTGCTAATTCTTTCGGCATATTTTGGAGCAAGCGGAGGAGGATGCCATAGTGGAGTTGTTGCTTGTGACTACCAGTTGATATTGTTGGTACAACGACTTATATGATCTGCATGTTTTGTCTTGGTGAGTTCAAATTTAATATGTTTTACTCTTGTTGGGTGATATATATATATATATATATATATATATATATATATATATATATATATATATATATATTATGCAGCACAAACATGGACAAGAAATGGATGCATTTATCTAGGCACACAATTGAGTACGAAAATGGCATCAATTTATTTTTGGAGTTTGCATTTTCAAAATCAGCACAAGGTGGGACAATCCGCTGCCCCTGCAACATTTGTGCTAATTTGTATTGGTTAGACAAGACCACTATATATAATCACTTAATATGCAATGGCTTTTTGGGAGGATACAATGAATGGGTGTTCCATGGTGAGGATTGGTGTTTTCAGCCTGCTCATAACTCAGATCCAGAGGGTAATCCTGCTATGGATGATGAAATGGAGGCAATGCTTAGGGATGGTTAGAAAAAGAGAAAGTGAGTTAACTCTTTTCTTTCAGAAGTTAGAAAAAGAGAAAGTGAGTTAACTCTTTTCTTTCGAAGTTACTTATGCTAGATAATTGGTATATTTGTATGGTTTGTACTCTATTTTTTTCGAATGTTGAAAAATCGGTGAGAAAAAGCTCATCAGGGAAATGGAGAACAAATGTAATGAAAAGATATCAGCGAACAGGCAAGATTCTAAAAGGTATTTGGTGCATCTTAAGGAAGAACAAATGTTGAAATATAGGTTGCACTTTAGTTTTCATGCCAATGCATGCACCAATTTGAGTTACTTTACTCAATGGCCAAACCTATATGAGTTACTTTACTCAATGTGGTGAAGCATTGGCAGATAGGCACTTGGTCATTGTTTTAGTTTCTTAGCAATCGTATGCATAATTCTTAGCTCTGTTAGTACTTAGCTGAAAGTGGTACTTTGGATGACCATGTCTTGTGTGAGCACCTTTTCCTTTTCAGAATTCGGTATTCTTGTTCCCAAGAAAGAAAAAAGTAAAATGAGAAAAGGCAAAACAAAACAACTGATGCTAATGCTTGTTCAAAGCTCTTGCTTGTGACCATGTTTTTGTGTAAGATATCTGCAAGCTTGACCTCTTACGCATAGGGACACATCTGCAATGTATCTGAGACATGGGTTAGCCACACTGACATCTGACGTTACATGAAAATTGACTTGGATCCACAACAAATGCAATGGCCCTCTTATTGGCTGTTTTCAAATTTTAAGTTAGATTTTGTGTTCTCTACTGTCAATCTCTTTCGATGCTAACAGAGCAGTAACCATTAATTAATACTAAGAAAAATGAGGTTCAAATGTGCATGGATATTGATCGACCAACACATTTATCTCTCTGCTTTCTTTTTCCTAAATCTTTTTGTGTGTGTGTCTTTCAAACATCATTTTGAAATGGTTGATGGTGTTGTTCATGTATACCACAGTAAAGATTGTGAGTAACAAATGACTTCAATTCTTTGTCTCTACTTCTCTTGTATATACATATATTCTCTCGGTTACAAGGCATGTTGATCATTGCTTTGTCCTTGTGTTGCGATTAAAGAAAGACTCTATCCTTTTCTTGATGCAACTACCTTTTTCTTGACTTGCACTATGTCCTTGGCGTGTTGGCTGCGGGGATATCCGAACTGTGTGTCATCACCGTTTAAATCTTCTAGAGCAAGTAATTCTCTTGAAACTTTGTTCTTTCAATCGCTTTCTCTCTGCATATGTATATGCGCTATGAGCCTACCAATGAGGTTGCACCAAGCCTTGTGATGGTAGCATATGGTGGTCGAGGTTCTGAGCATTTTTAATATAAATTCTAAAGCATTTGGCATAAAAAATAATCCTGCTTTTTTGGGGCTCATTATCGTCTATACATTGCATAGGCTACTATGGTTCTTTATCTGTATTGAATGTGTTCAAGACCCGACTGTCAAGCTAGCTTGATTCATGAATCTCCTTGGATGCATGATAATGGTGCATCGCCATGATTTTTTATTCTGTACATTGAATTTTTGTGTTCATTCTTGTGGGTTCTTCAGAAATTTAATCTTCATTTGATGGTCAATGCGGATAGAGAATTGCTTGCTCGTAAATTCGCACCACACGGGACTTCTACAATGTCGGGAAGGTTGATGCTCATGTTCATCACTCGCATGCATGAACCGAAGCATTTGTTGAGATTTATCAAGTCCAAGTTGAAGAAAGAACCGACGAGGTACATCCACTTTCTTCTTTTCTTAATTCTGTCATTGTCTCATGTGGAATATACCGATTCGTGCACGAGATCTAGAGCGTTCTGCACCTGACTTAAATTCAAAATTGCATTTATGTAGGTTGTGATTTTTAGAGATAGGACCTATTTGACTCTTAAAGAGGTTTTTGAGAGTTTGGACTTGGTAGGTAACGAAATTCTATATGTGATGGTCTTTGTTATGTATCTTTTCATTATCATTTCAAGTAACTGTTGGTCTCTCTGTCAAGTATGACCTCAATGTTGATCTCTTAGGCGTGCATGCAGATAAGAGTACATTTCACCGGTTTGACAAGTTTAATCTTAAATATAATCCATGTGGCCGTCTACTTTGAGGAGATATTTCTTAAGCAAGACAACCTTATTCAAGGTGCACATTTATTTTGTCTTGTTGCCTAGGCGTGTTACACCAATCGATATCATTCTTTCTTTATTGTATTTTTTATTTGAGTTGTTGCATAATTGTCATTTGTATGCTATGTTGAGCTCATTGTCAATATAGCTGTGCATGAACAAATTCTTTAAAGCGTTATACTATCGTATTGCTAGGTCGCTTCCTCATTGAATTGACAAAAGAAGTGTTTTCGACCTTGAAGCAAGTAAATATCGGTGCTTTCTTCTTCTTTGTTGATTTTCTAGAATCTTGGAACTAATTCTTCTCATATCTGCTATTTAAAGGGTGTTGTTATTTGTATGTCATGTACATGCAATGTTTACTTATGGATTTAGCAATTGTTTTTGGACAATATGGGTCAGCTAATGACTCCCTACTCTAATTACCTTCTTCGGATGGCTGAATATCAAGTATCTATTTATGGGAGAAAGAAAAGTGAGTGGGATCAGATGGCAAGTTGGATCAGAAAAGTGAGTGGGATCAGAAAAGTGAGTGGGATCAGATGACTCCCTACTCTAATTACCTTCTTCAGTCGGGTTGAGTGATCGTACTGTCTCTCCCTATCTAGTTTTGATTACCGCCGCTTCTGTTAGGAGTTTATGCTACTTGAAAACTGCTTCCTGCTTTATCCTTGATTGAAATGTGTTGATGAAAGTTTTGGAACCTTATGTGGATCTATCAATATCTATGATGTTGTTGTGTCTTGATTTTGAGGTATGAACATCTCATTATATGTTTAATCACTAATGCTTTAGTTGCCGTTCAGATCTACTAAATGATTTGATCTATAGTTTTGCTATTATGTCGTATGTGTATGCCTTTGGTTCATCTGCTATATCTGTCTTGTAATGCACCAAGCTGTGACTCGTCTACTAAGTGATGGGTGCTGCAATTATAATCTAGTCTGATCCATTTCTAATTGAAGCGCGTGGAGGCGGTTGTAATGCACCCTTGTGACTCTTGAGTCATCTATTTGTCTAGATGTTATGATGGTTCAAGAGTTGTAAATTTGTAATGTGTGTCAAACATCAAGCATCATTTTGCTGCTATTTTGGTTATGTTGGAAATTTAATCTTACGTTAGTTTCATTGCAATTGATCTCTCCATGTACTTTTGAATGATCTTGAATGGTGTCACTTGTGCACTTTTGAGTGATGAGTAGCTGCAGAATGTGATGTTATTTGGTTCTTGCCCGACAATACAAGAACATGTAAGAGGAGCGATGTCAGTCTTTTCTTTGTTTGATCTGGTTAGCGTCTTTGTTAGCCCTGTTGTCGATGGTATACAATCTTTGGTCTTCTGCTGTTTTTGTTGTCGATTTTTTTGGTTTATACAATAGTGTTTGCGAACCTTTGGAAAGGAAAGATTTTGCAGCGGATAAGCAACAAACTTATCTACTTTAGTTGCTCAGCTTAATATTGTTTCTACCCAACCAATCTGAGCTATGCTTAAAAGCTTAACTGCGAAATCTAACTATGTTCAAAATATTTATTTTAAAAAAAATGTGCTTTGGGTGCTTTGATTTAGTGGTATTTTTTTTTGACAGTGATCAAGGGTTTTGATCACTCAACCCGAGTACCTTTTGACATTCCAATGCTATTTTTATCTACTCTGTTTGATTTGGCTCCTTTTTGTCAATCGATCGTTGACCTTTATTTGATCACCAAACATGGATTATACGCTGATAAGTGAAGACCTGATCTGAAATTGAAGATACTTGTTTACATGCGGACTTGGGAAGTGAAGACGATCGAAGATCTACATGCACTTACTGCGTCTCGATGGGAAGGAGGTGAAGACACATCTTGAATTTGCTTTATTTTGGATTACCTACATGTGTGAATGGGTTACACATGAGTGAACTTGCTTGCATGTGTCCGTGTCGATTATCCATGACTACATTTTCTTTATTTTGGACTATCTAAATGTTGGTGCGTGTTAGTTATCCATGTGTGTATCGCTCGGTCGATGTGTGAAATGGGTCATGTGTGGCTATTGCAACAAGTTTGAAATGTGAACAGCCCATTTGTCTCAACTTCTATAATATTTATGCTTCTATAATATTTTCTTATGCATTATTTGAGTATCTACCATGTATTCTCTTAAACAAGCAACAAAATGGCTATTGTACAAACCCTAAACATGCATTGAACTAGTATCAATGAAATGAGTGTGTGACCAACAGTGAAACGGTATTTATTATGTGCCACAAATAGATACCATGGCATTTCTAATGTGTCACAAATTTAATAACATGGCATTCCTCATATGCCGTGCTAGAAAATTCTAGGCACTAATGAAGTGCCGCTGATAACTATATCAAGGCATTTCATATGTGCCACCTTTGCTCTAAGATGGCATATAATAAATGTCATGCTAGACCATTCCAGGCATTTGACATGTGCCAGGAAACCCGACATTTATTATGTGTCGGCTTAATGGACAACCCTGGCATTTAATATGTGCCGGGTAACACTATTCGGCATTTGTTATGTGCCATTAGGAGGAAACCCGACATTTATTATGTGCGGTTTAATGGACAACCACGGCATTTAATATGTGCCGGGTAACACTATTCGACATTTGTTATGTGCCATTAGTAGGAAACCACGACATTTATTATGTGCGGCAATGGACAACCCGGCATTTAATATGTGCGGGGTAAGTCTATTCGGCATTTGTTATGTGTCGTCGATAACCAACCCGGCATTTATTATGTGCGAGCTAGATAAATGCCGGGATTACTTTTCCGATGGCATTTTCCTTGACGGCAAATAAGCGTCGGGGAAAGTGTTTTAGAGGCGTTTAGGCACTTATAGCGGCATATATAAGCGCCATTAGTGGCTTACTGTGTTGTAGTGTCATGCATTATTTATCTCTGAATCCACTAGTAATCATCTGGTGCTATCCTTTGCGGATCGAGCTAGGGATCGGTCATCAGAAACTAGAGAGAGGCGGAGGACAAGTCATATTATCGACAACGAAAAAGCGGCAACAAAGATATGGTGGAGAAGGGTGAAGGTGGTGTGCTGTTCAGCTTGCGTCAATGATGTTTGGGTTTTTAGTCGTTGTTTAGCTGAGTTGTAAAACCTTTGGAAAGACTATGCTCCTACTATGTTTTGATACGTAGGAATCCGGTGCAAGTTGTTAGTTGATTTATCTAACTAATTTTATTAGTAATCAATTTTGATGATGTTTACATGTTGTACTTGTGGATGATTTGTGATAATGAAACTTTAAATGCGTTGCTTTCTCGAGGAATTATATGTTATGGTGCTTGGATTGTATGTTATGGGTGCTTGATATTATTATAAATTTAGCGAACATTTATTAAGTGGATATATATTAAACTAATGCAATTGTTTTTCCAAGCGGTAGGACCGTTTGGAATTCGAGTATTCCAAGCAGTAGGACCGCTTGGAATTCGAGTATTCCAAGCGGCACTACTGCTTTTAAAAACGGTTTTACAAGCGGTAGTACCGCTTGGAATTCGAGTATTCCAAGCAGTAGGACTGCTTGGAATTCGAGTATTCCAAGCGGTACTATTGCTTTTAAAAACGGTTTTACAAGCGGTAGTACCGCTTTTAATGTATATACCGCTTGGAATAATTTTGCAAGCAGCCGTATAGAAAGCAGTAGATATTAGAATTCCAAGCGGTCCTACTGCTTGGAATACTCGAATTCCAAGCGGTTCTACCGCTTGCGAAGACGTGTTATCCTGTAGTGAGTCCTCTCTTACTAAATATTGCCAAACCCTGTTCACTTATATGTCCAAGACGCTTTTGTAAAAGATTAGTAATATTAGGTAATGAGTGTGAAGAAACAAAAGCATCACCTGTAATTGTAGTGCCTTGTAGACGATATAAATTGATAGATTGCAAATCTCCTTTCATAACAATAAAAGAACCTTTTGATACCTTTAAAATTCCATTACCACTGGAATACTTATATCCTTTAAAGTCAAGAGTACTCAAAGAAAAGAGATTCTTTGTCATACCTGAAACGTGCCTCACATCTGTTAAAATTCTGATAATGCCATCATGCATCTTGATTTGAACTGATCCAATGCCAACAATAGGATGTGGCAAATCATCATCCACCCTAACAAAACCAGCATCTTTAACAGACTCATAAGTGATGAACCAATCTTTATTAATGCATATATGAAAAGAAGCAATTGAATCAATAATCCATTCATCACCACTACTAGCACATCCAGCAAAAGCAATAAGGATCTCACCATCAAAACTACTATCAGTAGAAGCAACAGAAGCTTTACTTTCCTCATTAGTTTTACCTTTCTAACTGTCGGTGCTATCCCTTTTCTATTTGTTTTTTAACTTGTAACATTCAGATATATCATGATTATTTTTCTTGCAATACCTGCAATCTTTACCTCTTGACTTAGAACAGCCCTTGTAACTGCTCGAACTTCTGCCTCTATATCCATTATTTGATTTCTTTTCTCTTGTCTGTCCACGAACAAACAAAGCTTCACCATGCGGACTAGAACTTTCAGAAGACACCATTAATTTCATCTTTTCTTTTGCATGTAAGGTCTTATAAACTTCAGCAACAGTTAATGTGTCACGGCTATATAAAATAGTGTCTCTAAAATTTGAAAATGATGGAGGCAGGGAACACAAAAGAATAAGGTCTAGATCCTCATCATCAAATTTTACCTCCATGGATTCAAGATCAGACACAATCTTCTTAAAGGCCAATAGGTGATTAATAGTTATTGCTCCTAATCCAACGATGAATCGCTCCCATTCTTTTGCTCTGTGTGGGTGGAATAGTGAGATCAGGATTGTTGGGAGGGCCAATATTCAGAAATAGTTTCCGAAAGGTTTTGTTATAATCTTCTTAGTCGCGCATCTAAGGAAGTATGTCAATTGCATGGCATTAAGAGATTGACCATATCTTGTCGGTAAAGTGTATAAATTCTATTATAGTATTGAATTGCAAATATTGCTTTATGCAAAAGAAGCCATGTTATCTATTCTTTGGAATAGTCTTACATGTAGTTATATTAGACTTGCATTCCATGTATAATTTCTTGAGTACTCTATATATTCACCTTTGCAATAATTAATCAATTAGGTAGAGAAGAAGAGTCAACACTGGTTTTGGAGGATGAGTATCGTGAAGAGGCTGATTATTATGATTCGAGTTCTATCGATTGGCTATGGTAGGTTGATGGGCTTCCTGTTGAAGTTTCTGTTCCGCTATGGGTTTCCTACTGAAGTTTCTGTTCCGCTACAGTTTATCTTATTTAGTGAACAAGCCATGCAAGGCATAACAAATATAAACTCGACCATAAGGGTCATTACATTATTTATTTATTTAATAAATTTAGTCATTTATTCTTATTCAGTTGTGTATGATGCTGATAATTTATTTATGTTACCACTATATGCACTAGCATGATCTTAAATTAGTGCAGAATATATGGAAAATCTGAATTTACATATTTGGATACCGACAATTGGGCCGAGCATCTGTATTATGTGCATGAACAACATGGCAGAATGGCCAGCGACCTTCTGTGGTGGAACTCTAAGGGCCTGTTTGGTAGAACTCCAAATCCTGATTTTCTAGCTCCAGCTCCTAATTCTCTATGGAATCGATTCTCTAATGGAAGTGATTCCTATCTGAGAAATAGTTATGAACTTAGTGGGAGGTTCATAACTGAGAGGTTGTGAATCAGGTGGGGAGCAGGTTTTTTGGCTCTCAGACTGCAAGTCAAAAAACATGAATCACTTCCTCGGATTTCTATGTGAAGCTGGTTGATTTTTTCTTGTTTGGTAGAGTTCCTCAGCTTCTCATGGGGAAGCTAAAACTAAGAGCTCTACCAAACGCACCCTAATGCGAACCATCCTGTAAAACAGATTTCTACTCAATATGGAAGTCGACTCAAAGTAACATAAGTAAATAGCATGCCCAAATAATTAAATATTTATACTTAGTGCAATATAGCAAGTAGGATAGTTTGGACAATGTTACATAGTAATTACTGCAATATAGCATATAAGATTGTCCACTTATATTTCGTAATCCTCTCTAGCTGACGAGGGCTGGGCGTCCCTTGCCCGGCCAGCGCACGGTCAACGGGCCCCCCGAGCTCGGGAGGCCTCGACCATGACCTGGGCGTATGCCGAGATGCTCGACCTAGAGCGCGCTGGACCCGAGCGCGGCCCTGCACGACCTCGAGGTCGGGTCGGCTCTCGTTCGAAGCTGTAGTCCACCCTTGGATTACGGATCGTGCGTTTGACCGGCAGTTGCCAAAACGCGGGTCGTGGGGATGAGGCAGGTGCGCGCATCAAGTCCAGAGCGGTTACTGCCAGCCCTCAACGTGCATGAAGGCCACTTCCCGGGAATCTCTCCCATCCGTTGCGTCAGAGGAGGTATAAGACCAGGATCGCAGATCTCGGGGACACGAGGACAACACACAACACGCCATAGCTCGAGCTTAGACATAGCCATCGTCGAACTTGAGTTGTAACACACCCCATGCCGAAGCGATTAAGAATCTTGCCGCAAAGCGGCGGAATAAACTATTACCCACACAGGGGCTCGAACCAGTATAAACCTCCGTCTCACGCTCGTTGTTGTCTTGCCCCGACCATCGTCGCGTCCGCTCCATTCCTCCATTTGAGCGAAGCGCAGCTCGGGTCCCATATCACACTGACCCCCATCTCGTTTCTTGCGGTTGATGATCCCGATCGTCGACAGCTGGCGCCCACCGTGGGACCCGATTGCTTCGCTCATTCGCAGGAACGACATCCAGATCCCAATAGCATGGCGCACTTCGTCGGCGGACTTTCCTCGAGCGTGGATTTGGGCGCGGACTCCGACTCCGCGTCCCTGTTTTCGCCTTCACCACCGCCACTCGAGTAGCACATTCTGATGGCGGGCGATCATGGCATGGAGGAAGATGCGGATGACCGTGATCCGCAGACCCCTGAAGATGCTCGCCGGATGGTGCATGTCGCCATCAACCAAGCCATAACCGCCCTCCGGCGGGAGGACCAGGAGAAGGCCGGCGCGTCTTCTGGGCCACCCAGGCTCCCTCTCTCGGGGGAGCGCCTCCGCGCTATCGCCCGGGTCATGGCTGATCCCAATAGGGCGAGGTTGGAGCTCTTTGGCCGAGCCCTAGCCGAAGAGCTCGATCGGGCTGCGACCGAGGTCATACCTCCGCAGCACCGAAGTCAGCACTCGGGGACCCGCTCCCAGAAAAGTGATGACAACTCATCGCGCCGTCGCCCGCGCACCCGTCGGACGCCTCCCGCGCAGGAGGCGCCCTCTCACCAGCAGCGGGCTCGGGACGAGGCTTTGACGCAGCCGCGCCGCTGTCCTGCGGGCACCGTACCAAGCAGGGCCAGGCCCGAACCAAGCGCCTGACAGACTCGAGTCGGCCGGCGTGTCTGCGGGCCTCTCCCGACGTTCGCCCGGCGCCAGAGGGTCGGGACGCTGCGTTACCTCGGGTGACTCCGTGCGGCATCGTGGTCGTTCCTCCGAAGGTCGGGCGCCGAGGCGACCTCGACTCGAATCCGGCGGCGGGGACCTTGCGGCGGCGACCACACCGGCGCTTTGTCCGCCAATGGCTGCGTGGCGTATTCCGACGGCCTGCGTCACGTGCGGTGGCCAGCTCGGTTCAAGCCCGCGTTGATCGAGCGTTTTGACGGGACCAAGAACCCCGATGAGTTCCTGTCTATCTACTCGACCGCAATCGGCAGGGGCGGCAGGCTTGTCATAGCCAATTACCTCCGTCGTCTGGGCGATCTGCGCGGACTGGCTCTTTAACCGCTTTGGTTCGTTCGAGTCATGGCGCCAAAATCGAGCGCCCTCGCTCCAACTTCGAGTTATTCTGGCGGTCGGGGAGGGAGAAAGACCTGGACCGCATCATCGGGGCAAGGCGAGCCGCTCCGCGACTTTGTCGGCGGTTCATCCGCCGAGAATCGATCGAGCATCTCTGACGAGGCCGTCATCAAAGCCTTCAAGTTCGGAGTCCGTGATCGGCGCCTCACCGAAGACCTGGAGATCACCTCACGCCTCAGCGTCAACAAGTTGTTCCGTATGGCGGAATGGTACGCAGTCCGCTGGAAACGCGACTACGATCAAGGTAAGCTTGGTCTAGGTCCCACAGAGGCCGACCCGTCCAACTCAAGAGCGCGCGACCACGCGCCGCCCCAAGCGGAAGAAGCGATCGCAGGGCGGCGGAGGTCTGCCGCAGTGATCGTTTGGCGAGATGGCGTGTATGAGTCCTTGAAGTCGAGATCAAGCTCGGGAGGATCAAACCTCGCCGAGGTCGGCCCGACCTCGCTAAGCCTGAGAACCGGCCCGGCGAGGGCCGACGACCGGGCCCGGGATCGATGCTTTCGCCGAGGGGCCGAGGGCGCTGAGGTGAGGCTTGACAGAGCAAGTGGAGGCCTTCTATGACGGGCGAGATGAGATGCCCGTGCTCCCGAAGGATAACGACCAACCAGACAGGGTGAACGCCGGCATGGAGCACGATGACCTCGATCTGGAGTTCAGCAGGCGGCCGGATCGATGTCATCTTGGCGCTCGTCGACCTACCGATCGGCCGAGGTCAAGGCCGCCATGAGCCATCTACCGGTCGCCATTGGGAAGCCCATCGGCGACCACCGCAAGTGGTGGAGCCACCATCACTTTCTCTCGAAGGCGCTCTCAAGGTATGGCCGAGACACGAAGACCGCCTTGGTCGTGACCCGACCATCGGCAATACGCGGTCAGGCACGTCATGGTCGGCGGCGGCTCTCTTAACTTGCTGCGGCGGGGCGCTTGATCGGATCTGATTCCGGTCGAAGGTCAAGAACATCGCCATACCCTTCTTCGGGATCGTACCAGGGAGCTCGACCGTCCCCCTAGGGCAGGTGGTCTTGCCCGTTACATTCGGCAACTCGGACAACTTCCGCACCGAGCTAGTCACCTTCGAGGTGGTCGAGGGAGACCTCCCGTACAACGCCATCCTGGGGCGGCCTGCCTTGGTCAAGTTTATGGTGGCCAACCATTATGGCCATCACTGTATGAAGCTGCCTGGCCCCAACGGCATCATCACCGTGCGAGGCGATCTGCAGGCGGCACATGGATGTGAGACCAAGGCCTTGGCTCTTGCGAGCGTCTTTGCCCAGTAGTGTCCGGAGGCGATGGCGAAGAATGCCCGCCGAAGGTGGCGATCCGGCCCGATGGGGCGACAAAGGCCGTGCCGCTCGAGGAGGGCGACCGACCAAGTGCATCGGCGTCTCGGCGAGTGAGTTCCAAATAGGAACTCGAGCTCGTCACCTTCGCCGTGCCAACAAGGGTATATTCGGCAGGAGCCCGCGGACATGTCCGGTGTTCGAGGGAGGTGATCGAGCACAAGTTGCGGTGAGATCTGGCTCTCGACACATGCGCCGCGAAGCTGCGTCGCTTCTCCCGGAGAAGGTCGCGGTCATCAAGAGAACCTTGACAAGCTCTGAAGGCGGTTTCATCCGTGAGATTGACTACTCCAGTGGTGGCCAACCGGTCATCGTCGCGAAGAAAGGAGGAAAGTGGAGAATGTGCGTCGACCATACGGGGTTGAACTCGGCTTGCTCGAAGGATAACTTCCCGCTTCCGCGCATCGACCAAATCGTCGACTCCACCGCGAATGCCAAGATGCTGAGCTTGTTGGATGCTTACTCGGGATACCACCAGATCAAGCTGGCAGTCGACGACGAGAACAAGACATCCTTCATCACGCCGTTTGGCACCTATTGCTATACGATCATGTCATTTGGTCTGCGCAATGCGGGGGCCACGTTTCAGCGTCTGATGACCAAGACATTTGAACATCAGATCGGGCGAAACCTTGAGGTCTACGTGGACGACATCATCGTCAAGAGCCCCTCCGAGGGCGACCACGTTCGCGACCTTGAGGAAACCTTCGCCAACCTGAACAGGCACAAGATCAAGCTCAATCCCGAGAAGTGCGTGTTCGGCGCGGCGTCGGGGAAGGTGCTCGTCTACATGATCGGGGGCTCGGGGGTCGGCTCGAACCCGGAGAAGATCGAGGCGATCGAGAAGATGGCGCCCCCGACCTCGATCAAGCAGGTGCAGAGCCTCACCGGCCTCATGGCCGCCCTCAGCAGATTCATCTCGAGGCTCGGCGAGCATGGGCTTCCATTCTTCCAAACTTTGCACAAGCACGGGGGCTTCGAGTGGACTCCACAGGCGCAGTGGTCCTTCGACGACTTGAAGGTATACCTGTCGTCCCCACCCCTCCTTACAACGCCACAACCTGGCGAGAGGTTGCTGATCTACCTCGCGGCCACCACCCACACCGTCCGTCTGCTGTTACGGTGGCGGAGCGGGGTCTCAAAGAAGACTCAATTTATTATGTCAGCGAGGTCTTGCACGGCCCGAAGGAGCGCTACCCGCAGGTACAGAAGCTGTTGTATGCTCTCCTCATGGCTTTGCGCAAGCTCCGGCACTACTTCCAGGTGCACATCAGAATCGTCGAGCAACTTTCGCTCGGGGACATCTGAGAACCCAGAGGGTGGCGGCGAATCGCCAAATGGGCCATGGAGTAGCGGCGTTCGACGTCCAGGTCGTGGCTCGGACGGCCATAAAGTCGTAAGTGCTCGCCGACTTCGTGGTCGAGCAGACGTCGCAGCCCGCTCCCGAACTTCAGGTCGAGGAGGAGAAGCCCTGGGTCATGTTCTTCAACGGCTCTAGGTCCTTCAAGCGCTTGGGGGCTGGGATCCTTATCCTTACCTGTAGCGGTGACCGATTAAAATACGTGGTTCGTTTCGGGTTTCCGGCGACCAACAATGTGGCAGAGTATGAAGCCCTTCTGGCGGGCTTACGAGCTTGCAAGGCGTTGGGCGTGCGCCGCTGGTCGTGAAGGGTGACTCGGCTCGTCATCAACGATTCAACAAGGACTACCAGTGCTCGGGAGACTCGATGGCAAAGTACCTCGCCGAGGTGCGCAAGATGGAGAAGTGGTTACAGAACTTGGAGCTCAAGCACATCCCCAGGCGGGACAACTCCAGTGCGGACTTCCTCTCCAAGCTCGGCTCCTCCGATGACGATATCCCCCCCGACGTCATCCTGGAGACGCTGGTGGCCCCTTCGATCTCCGATCAAGAGGTCATGCTCGCTGTGGTCAAAGGTATCCCCTCCTGGGCCGAGCCCATCCACAATTTCCTTGCAAGGGGTGACCTGTCACCCGACCCTGCCAAGAGGAGCAGGATCTGGCGACGGGCGAGCTTGTACACACTCGTGGACGGCATGCTCTACAGGCGGAATGTTTTCGGCGTCCTGACGCGGTGCATCTCTGCGGAGGAGGGTAAGTATCTATTGAACGACATTCACTCAGGCCTCTATGGGCGCACTCTTCATACAGGACGATGGTCGGCAAGGCCTTCCGCATAGGGTATTACTGGCCAACAGCACTTCAGGATGCTCGTGATATCGTCCGTACCTGCCGAGCATGCCAATTCCACGCCCGGAAGTCGCATCAGCCCGCCTACGCGCTCCAGACCGTCCCGCTCGCTTGGCCCTTCTCGACATGGGGGCTGGATATCCTCGGCCCTTTTTCTCAGGTGACCGGAGGAAGGAAGTTCCTGTTCGTCGCTGTTGATACCTTCACCAAGTGGATAGAAGCTGAACCGGTCTCGACCATAACTGCTCGGGCGGCCGTTCGTTTTTTCCGCTTGTTCGTGGTCACAGTGCACGGGTTCGTGCAAAATTATCACTGACAACGGTACTCAGTTTACCAGTGAGTTGTTCTAGGAGTTTTGCGAGGAACTCGGCATCAAAGTATGCTTCGCTTCAGTGGCTCACCCCCAAAGCAACGGGGCAGTGGAACGCGCCAATGGGCAAATCGTCCAGGGCATCAAGAAACGAGTTGCAGATGAGCTAGAACGCTGCGGCAAGACCTGGGTGGACGAACTTTCCCACCGTCCTATGGTCTATTCGTACCACAACAAGCCGAGCCACAGGGTCCACACCCTTCCAGCTCGTGTTCGGTTCGAAGCCGTCCCCGCCTCCCGAGGATTCTGTTGGCTCTGCCGAGTCACAGTCGACCAAGTCGACTTGAGCACGAGCGGTCTCGACCTTACCCTCGCAGAAGAAGTAAGATGCTGTGCCCTGCTACGATCAACGCACTACCTGCAAGCTCTTCGCAGACATGCGTCTCGGTCGGTATGACCTAGGAAGCTCCTTGTTGGGGACCTAGCCCTGAGGCGGATTCAGGGCTCGTCCAACACCAACAAGTTATCCCCACGGTGAGAGGGCCCCTATAGAGTTGTTTCAATAGATCGCACGGGGGCTTACCGGCTAGCGATGCCCGATGGCAGAGAGCTCTCTAGCTCGTGGAACATAGATCAGCTTCGGAAGTTTTATGTGTAACCTCTATACCTTACATTTCAATAAAGCTGTTCTTCCATTCTCGCCTTTTATGTCTGCTTGTGTTGCTACTACTCTTTTTCTGAGACTCTTTTTTCTTCGGGCACGACCTTCGTACGCAGCGCATTTGCTCTTGGTCTAAGTGTCGCGAGTTTAACGTTCACCCCTAGTGGATGAGATAAACGTAAGACGAACCTCTTCGCAATCTAGCTCTCCCCTGTGCCCGGGCCCGAGCCGGGAGCCTCGCCACTTTGACTATTGAGCAATGCGCATGGTCGCGGTGGTAATTCGAGCGTTAATCTGGGTGTGACCATCTACTCTCCCCTTGCGGACCTTTCCTCAACTCTGCAGGTCGTGGTCGCTCGTCCGTATCTACGTCTTGTGCCCAAGGCACGCGTCGCTCAACCTCAGGCCCAACGGGGGCTGGATAAGGCTATCCTACCGACGCACGACCAAAAGAGCGCGAGCGTAGCAAACGACCAAAGCCAGAGGGACTCCGAGCATCCTCAACTATGAATTTAGATCAGGGACGAGGTTTTCCAAAAGCGATCTGTTTCTATTAGGACATTTCTTGCTTTCTAACATTTTTTACAGATCGGCCATCTCACGGGTAAGCTTCTCTTGCTCGAGCTCGGTGACTTTGGCCCTCAGGGCCGACATTTCGCTCTCAGTTCGGAGGGCTACTGTGGAGGCATCCTGACCCGTATTGTTCGTCTTGGAGTTGGGCCATGGCGCTCGCCGCCGCTTTTTTTGCGCTCAAGCCTCCTTCGAGCTCGAGATCTTGGCCTCGAGCTCGGGCGCCTGCCGAGGAAGGCGTCTCGTCGGCGGCCTTCTCCAGCACCTCGACCTTGGCCCGCTCGGCTTCAAGCGCCTCAGTGGCGCGCTCAAGCTTCCCTTCAAGCTCACGGATTTTGGCCTCCAGCTCGGGGGACGCCCTCGCCGTGGAGGGTGCTTGCTCCGCGGCGGCCTTCTCCAGTGCCTCGACCTTGGCCCGCTCGGCCTCGACCGCCTCGTTGGCACGCCCAAGCCTCTCTTCGAGCTCCAGGACCTTGGCTTCAAGCACGGGGGACACCTTCGCCAGGGAGGATGCTTGCTCCTCGGCAGCCTTCTCTAGCGCTTCGACCTTGGCTCGCTCGGCCGCGAGCGCCTTGGCCGATCGCGTGCGCTCGTACTCCACGGCCTTGAAGCCGTGCTCGCGCTCGGAGGTCCTGGTCTGCTCGAGCTCGACCGCGTGGGCTACCTCCTGCGCCCTCATCGTTTGGCGAAGATCGGCAAGCTCCCCGGATTTCTACTCGAGCTCCGCTTGATCGACCTCGATGGTCCTGATGAGCCTCGAGCGCTTGGCCTCCTGCACCTCCACCGCGTTCAGAAGGCCCCTCAGCACATCGGCGTGCTCTTGAAGGCCTTGCAGCCCCAGGGAGACATGGTCGATCGCCTTCATGACAGAAAGGGCGGCCCGGATTAAGAAAGGAAACAGGGAGCTCAGGCTAACAAGCTACGGGGTGCGCGGAGAGGCCCTTACCCCGTGAAGTCGATTCTCCAGGCGCGAGCGGGTATATTCTTCGTGATCGTCGATGCGGCCGTGGGGGATTTCCTCCTCCTCATCGCCCACTGCTCCTGGGATGAGGTCAACCGCAGCCCCATCAAGACTTGGGGCCGGGATCTTTAGGCTCATGTTGGGTGCGAAGTGGGATTCCGCCGCCTCCAGAGGGAGGCTCACGGCAGGGAGGGAGCGGCGACAACGCTAGCCCCTACCTCCGTGGTCGAGGCTCCGCCGCCCGGCTCGAGGGAGCGATGATCGGCTCCGCAACAAGGCCTCCCGCGGCGTGGACGATCTCCGTGGCCTGGGGTGCCACGACCTCGGTGCACGGCGCGCATGGCCTGTGTGTGTCTCGATGCCCTGCGGCAGTGTGCCGTCTTTGGTGGCCGGGCGTGGCGTCACGACTGGGCGCCCGTCGCGCCGTGGTCGGGTGAGCCTTGGGCAACTCCGTGGTGGCGACCGTGGCACCCTGGGTGCCCGTCCCCGCGTCGACCTCCGGAGGGTCGGCACCACGCGGCGCTCCCCGCCGATCTTGTAATCCTCACTGGTCGCGGGCTGTTTTTCCTCCTCGTCCGGGTCGTCGACCCCTTGGTAGAACTCGCCAACGGGGGCCGGGCTTGGCGGTCCCGAAGGGGTCCGCGTCGAACGCGAAGCTCGGCGCGGGACCAGCTCGAAGACATTCTCCTTCTCCCCGGACTCAGACTCGCCCTGGACAACAGCCATCGTCAAAACGGGCAAGTTTCGAGCTCGGGTGCTCAAGGTCTGCGATCAAAAACATACACTAAGCCAGAAAGATGCGGAGGGGACGGTGCGGGCCAAGAAGCCGGGGATTTACCTGGGATTCCAGCCTCCGCCTCGCTAAGGGTCGGCGAAGGTCTTGTTGCCCCGAAGCCGACGGGGCACTTCGCTTGCGTGTCCTCGTGACCTGGGGTTTCGAAGTCCGAGCCAGCTCCGCATCGCCCGCCGTGGCGGGGGCCCAAGCCCAGGGCCCCGAGGCGGGAGAGGGCTCGAGGACCTAGCGGCGGCCGCTGCGCTCTGCTGCTGCAAGGTGAGAAAACTCGTCAACCAGCAAGGCACACGAGCACGGGCTCGGGGGCTCGACCAGCAGGAACCTTACCATGGAACGGTCGCCCCACTCGGCATGAGGTTTCTTCGCCTCCAGGCGGTCCGCTTCGGCCGGGGAAGGCCTCTTCTTTCCTTTTTTGCTCTTGCCCCCCCCGGGCAGTGGGAGCATCCGTCTGGTCCGTGTCGAGCGCTCCTCGATGGTCCCGCATACATGAAAGGATCAAGGAGGGCCCTGTGGTCGCTCAGTCGAGCCATTGGTCGATGGCTTACCTCGGCCTTTCGGCGAACACGCGTTCTTGACGGAGTCGTCCATAGAGTAGTTGTCGCCCGGTTTCGAACATCTCGTTCATCTGGTGGCAACCCAAGACTCCTTCAAGGCCGCAAAAGGAACGACCCTCGAGAGAAGATCGAGGGCGAGCTCGAGCAAGACCACGAGGCAGGAGGCATACGGACGTACCCTCGCTGGTCGGTCGATGCGCGCCTTGGATCTCGTAGAACGGGTGCGTCCCGCCGCAGGGGGACACCCGATTCGCAGAAGTCGATCATGATCGCTTTGCGGTGAGACCGCGCTCGGTGCGAGAGATGAATGGCGGCGATGGCCTCTTCGTCGGCCTCGAGATCGTCGCCTCTGGGGTCTCCTTCTTCCGCCGATGGGCTTTCCCTCGATGACAAGATGCCGAAGTTCCGCTTTCTTCAGATAGAACCACCGCTCGGACCATGGCCCGAGGGAGTCCCGAGATTAGATCTTGGGGAAGGACCACTTGAGCCCTGTCCGCTGTCGGAAATAGAGGCATCCGATCACGGGGTCCTTCCCAGAGCGGAAGAGGCTGAAGTACCGAAAGAAGAGCGAGGGGTTGGGAAGGATTCCTAGGAACCCGTCGCACAAGTGGGAGAAGATGGCGAGAGTAAGAATGGAGTTTGGCACAGATTATGAGCTCGATCTCTTGAATCGGTGAGGACCACGGAGAGGAACTTCGCTCTCCGGGTCCGCAGTCAAGAGGACGTAGTGCTCGGTGCAAACGATCTCGTCGTCCCTGGGGCGTGGCTCGGTCTCGTTGCCCGGCAGCCGCCATGTGAATGGATCAAGCAGCCCCAGGGTCTCGAGTTCCTTCATCCTTGTAGGCGACAACGTGCTCCTCCCTAGCTTGGTCATGGCAATCGCGGTGATCTCGGTCGAAGGCGGGGGAGGAGGTTTTTTGCTTGGGCACGGGAGCTTGGAAGACGAAGGGCGCTGGTCGGGAAGTTTCCTCAACAGTCGCTGCGGTTTTGAATTTATAGGCCGCACCGTCGCCAAATCCAGTCCGTGGCGCTTCGAAGGGCGTGCCGGCCACGATTTGACAGATGCAATTAAGGCCTGGGCTGCGGTTTCGAGACATAGCAGGTGTCCACCGACCGTTTGCATCCGTACCAGGGTTTCGGAGATCAAGAAGCGCCAGGTGTCGTTTCAACACGGCACGCGCTGGCGTTTTCGCCCGACCTCGACCTCAAGCTCGAAGGTTCCGAAACCGATCTTTGATCAGAGGCTCAAGGTCGGACCGTGTTCTCGCCGCGACCTTAAGCCTCGGGGGCTAGCTGACGAGGGTCTGGCGCCCTTGCCCGCCAACGACGGTCAACGGGCCCCCCCGAGCTCGGGAGGCCTCGACCACGACCTTGGCGTATGCCGAGACGCTCGACCTAGAGCGCCTGGACCCGAAGCGTGGCCCGCGACGACCTCGAGGTCGGGTCGGCTCGCTCGTCATAGTCCACCCTTGGATTACGGATCGTGCGTTTGACCGGCGGTTGCCAAAACGCGGGTCGTGGGGATGAGGCAGGTGCGCGCATCAAGTCCGGAGCGGTTACTGCCAGCCCTCAACGTGCATGAAGGCCACTTCCCGGGAATCTCTCCCATCCGTTGCGTGCAGAGGAGGTATAAGACCAAGGATGCGCAGTCTCTCAGGGGACACGAGGACAACACACAACACGCCATAGCTCGAGCTTAGACATAGCCATCGTCGAACTTGAGTTGTAACACACCCCTGTACTCAGAAACAGTTAAGAATACTGCCGCAAGGCGACTGGAGTAGAGCTATTACCTTCACAGGGGCTCGAACCAGTATAAACCTCCGTTTCACACTTGTTGTCGTCTTGCCCCGACCATCGTCGTGTCCGCTCCATTCCTCCGTTTGAGCGAAGCGCAGCTCGGTCCCATATCACACTGACCCCCATCTCGTTTCTTGCGGTTGACGATCCCGATCGTCGACACTAGCTATTCGCCTGGCCCTCGCAACCATGGCTCTGATTCTACCTGTGACGACACGTACTATCATTAATTAACTTTGATGATAGTACTAGTCTGTATTGTCTTGTTAAATGATAAAGACACATAAGATATTGCAGGAAAAAAATAGCTAGACAGTTCCAATTGTATTACAATACCATGTCACGCAAGGCTTATAATGTCTTACATAAGGCGTAACAATATTTCCCCACTTATTACATTGTTCTCACGGAAGTTTCACCTAACATTAATAGATAAAAGGGTGGTGCAGCATCCCCTAATTTATTTAGCTTAACTAATAGAGATTTATTCTTCCCAATCTCCATAGAAGGTCTTCAGGGTCATCATAGTAGTAGCCCTCCCCGAGATATCCTTCATCAGGATTCTTATATGTTCGAATGAAGAGGATTAATAGCAAGAGTGAGTATTGGGTACTTCTTCTAAGTTTATAGGACGTATTTTTTAAATTATCTTGTCTATAAATATAGGGTATATATAATGTTTCGATGCAAATTAGTGTGATATTTTCTTTATACCCCTAATAAATATTTATATTTACTTTATATTCTCTATATGTATGTATTGAATATAGTGCTTAGAGATAATAATTTAGAGTAGTCTAGTTATTTTTAATATCTCCTTGGTCTATGTGTTAAGATAAAATATGTCCTATAAACTTGAATAGAGGAGCACTCATATTAATCAGCAGAAATGCATGTTCATGAATTGGTGACATCAGAGTACCTAGTGAGTACAAAGTACCTATTGCCAGTTTAGTTGTATTGTGGTTTCAGCTTTTATAGGAAAGTGCTGGGTTCGTGTGAATTGTCCGTTCAAGTAGAGTTGTGCTTTTTCAGAGGTGCTTTCATACTTTTTTTGAAAGTTGCATAAATATTAAAGCATGAACGATAGGTAAATGGTGATTACTTACTCTTTTATTTGCTTCAACATTTATACAACTTATATTGAGAGGAAAAGTATGGAAGTACTGCTAGTGCTTTTTTGGCTTTTTATAGAGGACACTGCTCATGCGTTGCCACGACCTAACACCTAGCACCTCTGCCTCGACCTAGCACTGCTCATGCTTTTTTGGTCGTGCTACCACGGTACCACCTAGCACCTCTGCCTCGACCTCTCTAATCTGTTGCCACGACTGCCAATGCTTTTCTTCTTCATGAGCTCCACACGCCTCCACCCTCTCCCCTGTCACTTCTTCTCCCACTTATGGTCGACCCCTTCCTACCTAATATTCGATTGCTCACCGTGCCACCCACCAACACTACCCACTGGGAAGAGACATTGATGAGAGTAGTAGTAGAATGAGCAGGCACATGTAGTTAATCCATCAGAAAACTCTATTTCTCCTACGAACCCACAGCCAGCACCACTGACACATCACCGCATCGCCACCTCCACTATTGGTTTCTTGTACAAACTATTAAAAAACTATAGGTTTTAGCTTCTATTTTACAAAACTATAGATTTTAAGAGAATTTATATCACAAAACTACATGTTTTAGCAATGACTGTTTCTTATAATAGGTCTGACAGTGTAGGCCCACATAGCAGTTTGATGTGTGAGTGAAACGGGAAATGAGGGCATGTGAGGCTACCATGTGGGCCCACACAGTCAGACCTGTTACATGAAACAATCAATTCTATTGTATGTAGTTTTGTGACATAAATTTCTAAATTTTGTAATTTTTTGAAATATAAGTTAAAACCTATAGTTTCTGATAGTTTATGAAAAAAATTATAAATTTGTGAAATTTACTCTTTCTTTTATAAACATATTTGGTGTAGACTTAAGGACTGAAGACCAAATAAAATTTACCAAGCTGCCCCTAAACAAGTAAACCATTGGTATCTTAGGCCATACATGCTCAAATAGATGCAAGCGCTGAGGGTGCGTTTGATTACACGGCTCCCTAGCCTGGGCCCGTATGCCCCACCTTGTCTGCTTTGGCCATGCTGAAGGTCAAGATGATGAGCTTGTTTTGTTGTCTTATTATGCTGTCCAAGCTGTGCTAAGAAGACATTTGGTTCATTAGTATTGGGGTGAGTCAGATGGGTGAATGCGAGTAGGGGTGAAAACAGGTTGGATATTTTCTATCCAATTTAGAGCCGGATCTTGTCAAGACCAGATTCAGGAAGGAATTTGACTATCTAGTGGGATCCGGGATGAGATCTAGATACCTGAACCTTGATTTGGGATCAGATTCGGCAAATACAAGACGGGATCCAGATATCGAATTTCTTTCGATTCGGATTTCCGATAAGGCCCAGCCCATTTATTACATATTTTCCATAGCTTCCCATTTATCTTTACAATTAGTTGGTTCTATTAATCCTCAAGTAGCATATTTTTTTAATAACATCTATTGGGTTTGGTTGATATATAATTTGTTATTATGATTATGTACTCGTATAGTTTGATTAAACATATATTACTCTATATATATGTGCATTATCCATATAGCTTTATCCATTTCCAATTTGAATCCATACCGTACGTATCCCGGATAACTCGGATTCATATCCATATCCGACAAACCTGTATCTGGTTCTGAATTCGAAAAAAATAAGTTAGAATACAAGAAGAATAATACTTACCTGTATCCTATCCGTTTTCACCTCTAGATACGAGAGATGGTGTTTGTAGTTACATATGCCCTGACTTCAAGTGAACTCCTAATGCTGCTCGCCTACAAGGAACTAGGGGTGTAAAACAATCCGGATAGTCCGTTTTATCCATATCCGAATGGTAGCGAATGTGATAAGGAAAATAATATTTGTATTGCAAAACAAATACAAATTAGTATTGTATTTGGATTTTTTTTGTATACAAATGCTAATGTGCTATTAGAGAACGTGGTTGAATACAAATATAAATATGGATAATATCCATATCCCACAATTTTATTTCCATTACCATCTAACCTACTAACATTTTTGTGTGTTTTGTGTTACCATGGTCCTTGAGGGGGTTTGATATGTAATTTCATATATTGGAACTATATTGGCAGATGTTTGAACTTCTTGTGTGAATCTTCTTATATTTTAGGATATTCAAATTCGACCGAATTAAGAAAATATTTAATTTACATTTGTATTCATTGTAACATTCTAGCATATTTGTATTCCACCGCTACATAAACAATCCTAGCTCAAGAGCGAAGGGGGAAGGGGAAAAAAAGGTGTTTCCCTCGAACAGGCAACCAGATAGGCTGTTCGAAGCATCCTCACACGAGCCGAGTGCGATACGGGCACCAAACACGCCCTAAGGGCATCTCTAATGGTGCCACTTCAGCTAGCTATAAGTGTGCCATCTCAGCATTTTGCTTAGGTGGAAGAGAAAAAATGAGGAGAGAGGTATAGACCAGCTACTAATGTATAGTCAAACTATAACTGATTCCAAAGCACTTATTATCTATTACATGTTGACTCATATTTAATTTTATAGATAATGTTATAGCTAATCTATTAGAGCGGTTATCTATATGCTATCTATAGATAATATCGATATTTTTTATAGCTAGTACCATTGGAGATACTCTAAATGGACTGTCCAATTCATTTGGCGTCTGTAACCACAGATATTACTTGCAACGTGTTGCCCAGGAGAATCTGCATGCAATAGGGTTAAAGAGGCTGGCGAATACAGCCGTGTGTCCGCCACTTTTGTCGGCTACCGCCACCCTCCGGTCATCCATCATCCTATGGATTTAAAGAGATCACAAGTGGCACAGCCTGCTGAAACACAAACAAGATGACCTCCGCTGTCAATCTCAATGACGGCAGGTTCTTACCTGCCGCACAGCACGTTAACCCAGATCGACTCACACAATAATAGTGTTGGTTGCACATGCATCGTGCATATCTCAAACGAAGCTGACACGAATAGCAAGCATTGGAAAATATGCTCTGGGAAACTTGAATACAGCCGTCGTTCACAATATATGAATGAAACATGGTGAAAACATGAGCACCCTGAATTTGTCAGTAACCTATCTATATAATTCTGCAGATAAACCCAAAGAAGGAAGAGTACTCCAAAAGTACTACAGCTTAAAATTTAGAAATTAAGATCAATTGTAGGCTTCACTAGATCTTGTTCTAATGTCATCAGCATGCTCATCACTATCTTGGATTTCTTCTGTGTTAGCCTCTGCATCCATAACTGGGTCTGCTTCTGTAGTTTTCCCTTCAGTAGTAGGAGGGACATGGCTACTCCCAGTTCCACTGGTGAAATTGCTAGTTTCTGTCACATTAGCCCCCGTGTGTTTCTCCATCATCCCAGACAGAGCTAACTTCGGCGACCACTCAAGTACATCATCAATTATATTAGAAACCTTCTTTTGGTACCTAACAAAAGGGAAAGAAAAAAATTATAACTAATGCTCATGCAAGGCGTGTCACCCCTTTTACAATTATTCAACAAATCGACAAACTGCTCTAATATCAACAAAAGAAAAACTATACACCCAACTCTTACCTTGACAACCAACCATATGCATTAACAAAAGCATACATTTAACAGGAAATTTGCAGTTTTGCACATGACCTATAAGCATATCATAAATTGGTATACTACAGCTCTACCTTTTGGCAACCTATATAGCACATCATAAAATTGGCATACCACAGCTCTACTTTTTTGCGAATACACTATTAGATAGAGCAATCAGCCTATAAAAATTGTGCTGCCTATCTGTTAATTTCAAGGTAGGATATAGTGTCAGCTTCCTAGCAACATCAATTTAAGTTAAACACAATGCCAATCCTTTGATGCAAATAATACTGTGCAAACTGAAACATGATTGCTGTTATTTGAAACTAAGTGTGCACTATCAAAATTAGAACTACATGACAAATTTGCAATATCAAATTTAGAACTGTATGAGCAATCTGCCAAAACAAAAAGGCAGTTGTGTATCTGCCATTTTTGCTAAATGAAGATGGGTCATGTTTGATGGAACACCTCTATGACCTAGCATGGCTCTTAAGTGACATCAAGAAATAAGAATATTTTGCAGAAAACAAATTACCTGGCTCTAGCTGCTTCATCTGGAGCATGGTGCCTGAGCAGCAATATCACCAATACAGCAACAATAGTATAGAAAAGTCTTGACGTCCACTTTGGTCGCTCTCCTTCATCCTTCTCAGGCCAAAACCGAACGAGTTCTCTAAATGTTGTCTCCTCTGCGTTTATATTGGGGAAGAACCACACACGTTTCCCAAGAAGAACCCATAAAATGCCAAAGACAGCAGCTCTTACTGCAATTCCATTGGAAATATAAGTAATAAGGTGGTAAAAGCAAAAATTAAAAAAATATTTCAAAGAAAAATATAACATGTTCACAGAAAAAAAAAGAACATATATGTCTGAAAATAACAAATAACTATTGAAACATATCATCATTGCCATGTTAGAGCAGTTAACAAACTAAGGGATGCAACATAAAGCAGTGTGACAATAGCGAATGCAGCGTAAACATACAGCAACAGCAAGTCAGCAACAACACTAGTGCTAGCACTCTACTAGACTGGCAAATGACAATGCACAAAGAGAATACATAAATATATCACAGAAACTCCATTGCTGAAAACATTTCCTAGTGGCAAACATCCTATTGCATCTGAAGAGCACCAAATATGAAGACGTTCTAACTTTATCATGTACATTTAAAAACAAAAACCAAAACAACCCTATAGTGAGGCAAGGTATCAACTAGGTTTGGAAAATCACTAGGAACCTGAGAGTTAGTAGATTCCCTGGGGTCTAGGGGTGACCAGAATTACACAGTGGACCTGGAATGCTGCCAAGGTATACCGAGTAATGGCAGTACACACTGTTATCTGTCAACTTAACACAGTTGGCTTAAGTGCATTTTTCCTTAAGGCACATTTCACAGCAATTGGGACGAGATGGAAATTTAGAGATGGGAATTTATGTGCCAACAGCTAGTTCATACTCATCATCATTGACTTAGCTGGAGTATAGGACCTAGGCATTATATGGAACTTGGAAGGAACTACTTAGATTAAATTATCTAGGCTAACTTATCTGGACCTCTCTCTGTTATATCTGGCATTAGATGGTTGGGTTGGGCAAGAGAGTTCAACTTTTAGAACAGATCCCTCATTTGCATACAACTGGATTTGTAGAGAGAATTTAAGCAAAGTTAGATATGGAAGACTAAATTAATTCCCGATCCCATTTAGAATAATCAGGGTGCCCTTAGGGAAGAGATTGTTGCGAGTTGGAGTCAAATTACCATCACCAAACACCATTATAGTTCACATGCCCACTAACGAAACAAGGGATACAACCAGTCCAACCAATTCCCATGAATGTAACAACAAGCAGGAAAGGATTTTCATTCTTTTTTTAAAAAAGAAAAGGAACCATGCTAGCTATTTTTTGCTGAAAATTGGCTGCCTAGTTTTTTTGTCAACTTGAATTCTATGATTTGGGTCAAAGGTTTACCACCCTATAATCTCTAGGAACTGAAAAAAAACTGGTATCGAACAGTTTCAGAAACATTGGTATCGAACATTCCATTAGTTATGGCCAAAGTGATAAGTTCAGAGAGAGAGAGACAGAGAGTCTTACATAAAAGAAGGGATACAATGAACAATAAAGCTCCAGCACATGAGTACAGTACCACAATCTTGCATTGGTATGGGTAAACCGGAAACAAGCAGACAGCCAACGCAAAGAGAGGCCAAACTAGTGAAAGAATTGTCTGCCACAAGGTCCGTCCTTTGAGAAACATCCAAGCAAAAAAACCATCATTGTCAGTGAACAATTGTTCCTGCAAGTACAAATCAAGCTGAGTTCAATAGAAGAACAGCCCCAGAAAGAAAATAATATCATGATAACAACACATTCTTTAGTAGCCATTTATTAATGCAACACAAAAGTAAGAAATGCATTTGTTATGCATGACTACATGGCAAGAAATATGCAACTTGCAAGGTACAAAAAAGTGTAGGTTCAAAAGGAATGCATTGTACCAAATCTGCTATCAAACTATCAAAACTTTTGCTATCGATATCTTTTTAAATATTTAGGTAGGATACATGAAAATTATATATGTAAATTTGTCTCAAAAGTACTTTCATATCATTATAATTTTATTTAGTTTTATAAATATATTAAATAGAAATTAGTGGTCAAAGTTGTGTTTTGGGGACAGTGTTGACATCCAAAATGACATGTTTTTGTCATTGGATGGAGTGAGTGATCATGGTCCAACACAAAAGAAAACAATTGCTTGAAATCAAGAAAACTATGATAATAATGCAATTGACATATAAATTATATAAGGGTTACATAAACTTCATGAGTAGTAAGTCATTAGAAACACACTATTCAGGAGGCAATGCTAATCATCATTATTAGACAAACTTCTCGGTTATATTATAAAATGCTTCATAAACAGCACATAGTACCTACATGATGTATCTCCAAATGAGCAGGCCATGATGATAATTTTTTCTTGCCTGGCCTGACAGTTTTGCAAACTCGGTCACACCTTATTACAAGGTTCTTGCTCAACAGAGTGTTCACAATGCCTTCCACTTCTAAATCTTTATCTGGCCCTAAAATTTCCCTAACTTCTGGATGATTCTTCATGAAGGTAGTAAAATCTTTTCCACGAAAATACTCAACACGGGTTTCTTGCATAATTGCCCATCTTGATTCCAGTTGCTTGTTATCTCTGACCTTTTCGGCAAACAATTGATAAACATCTTTCTTTGGAGCTGGCTTCTCCTATATGATACAGCAGCATGTTATTTCATCACCATTAGCAAAGAACATATCCAAAAAGAGTAAATAGTTTATGATCATCCTCCGCTGTTACATACAATGTGATATGAATCGAAGGTAATCCCAAATAGTTTAGTTTGCTCTCAGGTTCAATCAATTTAAGATGAAGAAAATCAACTTTCAAAGCCACGGGTAAGCAAAATTCTATCCTATATGATGATCCACGCATGGCGAGATCCGTTGCTAGTGGCAACATAAAGAAATTCCAAGTTGCAATGAACAAGAAGAGTGGAAGCTCGCTTACAGGAGCACCACTTCCAAATTTTCGCCACAGGAGTAACGGCCCTAGCACACAAATTTTTCTCACTGTAAGCCACAACAAAACCTCCCGAAACCCACAATTCGTGCAAATCCTCACGCCACAAGCGAGGAAACGAAATCTTCTAACCACTCTCCTTCTCCCTTTGTTTCGTCATTGTTTGTAACGTCCCAAATTTGGCCGATTTTAAATTTTGGAGTTATTTGAATTTTATGAATTAATAAAACCTTTAATTGCATTTTATTGAATTTATCTAATTTTTCTGGAATTTATTGGATTTACTTAACATTTATTTAAACTACCCTTCTCTTGATTAATTAATACCAGAGAAAGTATTTATCAAAAATAAATGAAAATATTTTATTCAAGCTCTAAATACCTTAAAATATTTTCTGGAATTTTTCTAGAATTTTTGGATATTTTAGTGCCCCAAATAATTACTTTAAATTTTCAGATTTATTTTTATTGAGAAAATCTGGAAAATGGCTAGCTATCTTTGGTCATTTACCAACACTGTGTTTCGCCTGGAAAACCCTAATCGCCGTTTCTCACCATCGGATCTGGATCGAGCGGCCGCAATTAAATACCGCTTTCGCCGAATTAAGGTTTAATCCGCTGCTGGATCGAGATCGACGGTGTGTGACCGACCGGACGACCTCGGAGGGAGCGCGATCATGCCGCCGTCGCCGGTAGGGGGTCAAGATCTTGTCGAGATATTGCGCGAACTCGAGGCATGTCCGCGGATGAAGTACCTCCGTGCTCAAGACTTCACCCCGCTCATTTCTCCTCATCTCTCGTGCGCTCTCGCCCTCAGAGCCCCGCAATAGCTCACCGGAGTAGCCACACTTTTCCTCGGTTCTTCACCGTCTTGCGCCGCCGTCTGCGTTCCCGTCGTCACCAAGGACCTCACCGAGTTCCCGTGACGAGCCGCGTCTTCTGCGCCACCTCTTTCGACGAGAGAGACGACGCAAGCGCCGTCAACCACATCGTCTTCCTCGGCCCGACGTCAAGCACCGCCGCCCCTTCGCCGAACTCTTGCGACTCACCACCGCCGATCTCCATCGGACGCCTTGATAAAGCCCGTCCTTCCCTTTTTAAATGCAAATCGAATCGGAGAAATAGACCTCGGCCGCTGGATCTTCATCGAAAGATTCTCGTTGGGCCGCGTGAGGCTTAGGAATAGTAAAGCGCTTTCGGTATAAGAGTCGGCGCGTCAGTTTCATCCAACGGGCGGCGTTGCGCCACGCTTTTCCTGTTGCGTTGAGTTGAGTTGCGCCGGAGATCTTCACCGTGGGATCTTCATCCGGACGGTAGGCATGCGCCCACGAGGCTTGGGAATAGTAAACCGTGGGTACCGTCGCCGCTGGATCGCCATCCGACCCGCTTAGTGCATCCACATCGGGCGTTGAATAGTGAATCGTGTGAGTACCGATAGTCGTCGGATTCCCATCGAGCGGCCGACGTTGCGCCACGTAAGGCTTTGTAGCAGTGCATCGCTCGGTAACGACCGACCGTTGGATTTGAATCCAACGGCCGGAAAGAATTGTGTACGCGTGTCTTGATGCTTTTCCGCCGCGTGTCAGCCTCTGGTTGGTCCAAGCACTGCTCATCCGGCCCACATGTCGCCAGTAATGACCTCGGTATCTTGACGCCGTCGGCGTGACGTCATCCGGGCCCACTGTCGAAGGGTCGAGGGCGGCGTGGTTTCGCCACGGTGCCGACATCGCGATGTCGCCGGCGGAATTAATCCGGATTTTCAGTAGGAAATTAAATAGAATAATTCGGTTATTATTTATTTGAATTTCAGCAAACTTAGAAATGCTATAACTTTTGCATTTTAACTCGGATTTGGGTGATTCTAGTGCCCAAAAATTTGTAAAAATATGAACTATTTATTGGTGATTTTTATTTTATTTTTAGAATTTATCTTGCTGTCTGTATAGTGTATTTATTGTGTGATTGCTTGTGCCGAGTAGACTCCGAATTGCCGGAATTCGCCGAGGGAGGATTTGACGATCCATCGCAGAACCTCGACCAGAACCAACTCCTCTTCGAAGGCAAGTCGTGCTTTGATCATATTGCTCCCAGTTTTACAAATTTACTTTGATTCAAATTATTGCATGCTAGTTCAAGATTAAAATGATTTAAATTAATTTGGGAATTAGTTATTCAACCCAATTGCTAAATATCGCCTTGCCATGATTATTTGTATGCCATAATTCATTTGTCACCCTAAGATGGTTGATTATTAGTTGGTTGTTATTACTTGCCAACGTGGGTTGGTTAGACCATGTATAATTGCTTAGCCATGCCACGCAACTCATGTCTTTTGAAAATAAAAAGGATAATACTGATTAATGGATTATGAAATGTGTTTGTGAAATGGTGTGACGTATTGCCACACGATGATATTGATATGTGGAACCAGTGTGGTTCTACGTGGATGTTGAGTTGTTGTTGGCATTGTGTTGCGCAATAATCAACTGGGGTGGTAAAATGTTTTAGACCGAGGCAAGTGGCAAAAGTGGCATTTGATATGTCACTTTGGTATTTGGCGGTGTTGTTGGTAAATTATGAGATGGTACTATTGGTGAATTATGTGATGGTATTGTTGGTGAATTGTTCGGGTAGTCTTGCCTTGGTCACCCTAAGGACTTCACCTTGCAAGCCTTTGAACTGAGTCACTCGTACAACCACATGTACGTTATGGGACGGACCTAGTTTAGTAGGATTCGATATCTCACCTTTGATACCTCGGGGTGGCGTTATACAGTGGGTAATCAGATGGGGGAGCGACTGTCTTTGCGGCTTGGTACCCATCCAACGGTGTTCGCCGGTCCTATACTTCGCTCGAGTGAGGGAAGTGATAGTGAAGGCAACACGGAGAGGTTCCTAGGTTGAGCTAGAAGTTTCTGAAAACTTTGTTATGATCGCTCATTAAGCATCGTTGTATGGCGATTCACTGACGTGGTGAGTTGATTGTATCTTGTGGGTAAAGTGTACAACCTCTGCAGAGTGTAAAAACTATTGAATAGCCGTGTCCGCTGGTATTGGACATTGCTCGGGATTACAATCAAGGGTAGAGTTTTGAAAATAAAATGAGGTTGGGAATGTGGACATTGTGATATGGAAATTGGTTAATGATGACCATTCCATCCACAGAACACGACTACAGAGACCATACGCTTCTCCAGATCTACAAAAATTTAGCGAGGACGACGTAGCTTGTCGAATTTGTACACCCATCCAACCATGCTCTCCTCGCTAACTTGTGCAAAAACAACAGCGCGTCATTCGAACCCATATGAAAAGCTCAAACCTGATGCGCCCTCGAAAAATATACCCAAATGCGCAGCAGCACAGCATCCAAACCAAATCTACAACCCACGTACGACGAAAAAGAAGCAGTGCAATCGAGCTGAACCTGGGGACCGGCGCGGGAGGAGCGGGAGACAGGGGCCTTCTTCCCCTTGTCCTTCTCCGCCGTCTTCGCCGCCGTCGCCTTGGCTCCCTTCCCCGGCATCTTCACCGCCCTGCCCCGCCCCGCTCCGCTCGAACGACGGTGAAACCCTAACCCAGGAACCGAGCCCGACCAGGGGCTGCACCGAATCAGAGCGGATCTGTGACACCGCCACCGTCCAGCTGATCAACGAAGGCGGTGGACACAGGAAAATGAATACTTAGGCCTGTTTGGAAGCAATGTATTTTCATACTTTCTAGGTAATACTATAGTTTCTAAGAATACTATAGTATTTTATACCATGAGGTGTTTGGTTACCATACCAAAAACTCTGTATTAAAAACCATGGTTTGGTAGATACCATGGTATTTTTGGAGTATTTGAAACTCCACTCCAATCCAAAGTTTTCATGGTTTTGACTAGCTTCTTGTCTATTTCCACTCAAATACCATGGTTTGTCATGTTTGCATGCAAACAGTTGGTAGTTTCAAGAAATACTATGGTTTTAAAAGAGTTTGGTAAAACCATGGTATTGGTGATAAAACAATTGCAAACTATAGTATACGAAAATCATAGTTTTGAAATACATTGCTTCCAAACAGGACCTTAGGTGTGTATGGTCGGTGAAATAAGGTTTGTTCTATTGTTTTTTTTAATAGACTAGTTTAATTTGGGGAACGAATATTTTTAAAATTTGGATCTTATTATTTAAAATGAGATGGTTCCACTTAAATAACTAGGTATATGGATGATATTTTCTTCAACTATCTCATTTATATACCACTAGGTACAAGCAATCACATGCATTTTGAATGAAAGAACAAGGCGGGGGACCTGTTGCCCACAGGCAGGTTTCAAAATCACGGCAAAATCTCGGATTTCGGGCGAGGCCGACATTCAAAATCCCAGTGAAAAGAAAAATAAAAATTAGGGTTTGCTACAATGATTTCAATAAATTTCAGTGAAAACTCGGTGATTTTGGCCGAAATTTCGATAATTTGGACGGGTTTGCATGAATGTTGGACCGAATTTCGCATCAACTTTTTTATGGAGAATTGTAGTGCTTTTTATGAGGAATACGTATGAAAAGTTTATAAAAAATATATATAAATTATGTAACCTTAACTCCTAAACTCTAACTTGCATTTCGGCATAAACCCTAACTTGAATTTTAACTTTACATGATATATTTTGGCCTTAAATTGTATTTCGGCTTAAACCCTAAATCCTAACTTCAGAATTTTATGTGTAAATACTTAGTATTTTGCATTCAAACAATAGGAAATGTAGATAAATACTTCTTTAAAATTTTCATATATATATATATATATTTTAATTTTTTCTAGCCTTGGGAGACTATTTCACATAAGGTTGGAAATTGTCGAAATTTTGGTAAATTTTGCCAAAATTTTGGTAATTTTAGCCAAAATTTTGGTTTTCTCAGTTTTAAATTTACCAAATTTCAAATTTGCTTTTTGAAATTCCGAAATCTCACCAAAATTTCAAATTTCTGCCACCTCCGAGATATTATCTAAAAACGAAATTTGAAACCTTGTCCTTGGGTATGTTTGTGGGTCAAATCTTTGCCCAACAGGCAAACAGGTACGAGCATGCAGATCTTCACATATGCCCGTTCTACCTAATTACCTGACAGTAAACACTAACAAGTTGGCCATATTTGAAAAACCTTAAAGGCGTCACTGTAGGATTAAGGATAACCAACTAGAGCGGATGAATAGGAGGTTTTTAAAATTCTTTGGCTCTAATTGCAATAGATAACCACGCAATACTAGAATTAAGAATTTTAACAATTAAAGCCTAAGATGTCTAGATTTTGCTAAGTGCACCAACAAACTAGGTCTAAACAAATTACACAATCCTAGATATTTGAGTAAGCACTAAGTACACTAGGAATGTAAATTTGCACAATTGAACATAAGACAGCAAATCACAAGAGAGGAACACAATAATTTTTCCTATGGTCTTGAAAACTTACTGGTCTTCCCTAATCCACGTTAAAGAAGCTTGAATGAATCTAGCCAGCTCCTTGCACTTATGAGCCTCCCTCGATCACTAATGGTAGCTCTTACCCGCTCTAGGTAGGTGAGCTCCAACATTCACAATCCATTAGGCCTCCTCATAAGTTTCTTGAGGAGATCACCAGTTCTCATACCTCCAAGCCATCTAGGAGGCAACAACCTCCATAAGAATAGACCTCATCCTTGCTTGAGGTCGATCAAGTATCTAATGGCTCAACTTAAATGCACACACTTGAATTCTTTCAACAACTCATAAAATGTGAATTAAATGCAATAGAGATGATGAGAGACTTGCAAGGGCTCACAAATATACAATGAATGTCTAAGAGATCCCCATGCTGCAAGTGGGGGTGTATTTATAGCCCTTACTAATAAACCTAATTGTTACCACCTAATTCCTAAAAGATTTAAAAAAGTCAGCACTACCGCACACGGTAGTCTTACTAGAAAAGGGTGAAAATGCATATTTTTGGTTGGTTATGGCCACAACACTACTATCGGGACCCGAATGTGCAAATCCGAACCCTTTATATATTCCACACTAGTCTAGGATCACGCTAGTGCACATAGACTCAATATAGATGAATATCACAATCATACTCAGCGATAACATAATAAAAACTTTATCAAATTAAATATAAATAAAAAGTAAATAAATTGCAACAGAAATAAACTTATTCGTAGAAAACCATTCAATTTGCCACAAGCAACTAACAAGGTTCGAACCCTAATTATTCACCTCTTCTTGGTACTCCTCCTCAAAAGTAGGCATGGCTTCTTCTCCCACTGGTGATGTTTTGTTGCAAGGGGTGAGCACATAAAGCACTCAACAAGTTGTGCATAGAATGCAAGTCTAATATACTATATGCATGGCTTATTAGGATTGGCTAGCATGGTTAATTTGCATAATACATCACTTGTAAAGGAATAGTATAATTAGATTAAAAGACAGAAAAACAAATAATAACAATAGTTATTTATTTTCAATAACCAACTCATAACCTTAATCCATAATTCAACCTCCATACCGACATTCGTTTTGATAAAATCTAACCCATGAATGTAATCACAGAGCAATATTCAATACTGTGAGCACGGCTATTCAAATAGATTTTATACTCTACAGAGGTTATACACTTTACTCACAAGATAAAATCATACACTACAAAGGTGAATAATTATAACAAAGCCTTTCCAATATCAGTTCAAAAATTGGTACAACCCGCTAATGTTTCAACACTGGTGGGACTGGTTACCACATCCAGGGCCCCCTCTTACGCCATGTGAGCTCACCCATGTGAGGACTTGTTACCACAATTTGAGTCTCACACCACCACTAATAGTACTAAAGCTTAGACAAAACAAATTCATCAGCTAGGTCTGTCCTACATTAGACTTGTGGTTGTATGAATGACTAAGTTTAAATTCTTGCAAGGTTAAGTCCTTAATTGACTAAGACAAGACTAAACAAAAACCATTATAACCATGAACCAACAAATATCATAAAGAACAATGCGACCGCCCTAGTGCCATATTGGCCCACCATAAATTCTTGCCACTTGTCTCAGTCTAAATCATTTTACCACCCCGGTTGATTTACCATGCACCACATGCCATCAACAACAACATTGTGTGACAACACCTGATACACAAGTTAACAAACATGTTCCATAGTCATTAAGAAAGATTAGTTATCTTCACATAAAATGATGACTTATTGTATGACTAAGCATACTACTTGTGTTCTAATTACCTATATTGGCAATTATAGCTACAAATTAATAAGTAACCATTCTAGGGTGACAAAAGAAATATGACATATGACATAGCAAGGTGGATGTAATACAGAGTGGACAATTAACTATTCCCAAAATAATTGAAACAAGTAATATTAAATTAGCATACAATACTTTAAAACAATATAATATTTAAAGCATGCATTCAACATGATCAAAGCACAACTTTCTTTCAAAAAGCTCTAAATCCTACTCTCGACTTTGTTGCTGCACTGGATCCTCAACCACAAACTCACTGGGTAACTCAATGTGTATGCGAAATGAGAGAGAAAGCAACAAATACCAAAAATAGAGAGCAAGATAAACTCCAAAAATCAATAGGAGTTCGTATGAGGGAGAAATAGCTATTCAAAGTTTGAAATAAAAGAAAAATTAGAAATTAGAAAAATCCTAATTAATCAAAGTATTTTTGTACTGGAAAATAACATTTATGACGTCAGCAAAGAAAATAATTTTTGGCCAAAATATTTTTCTATGAAAAAAACCAAATTATGATGTCATGCTGACGTCACAAGACACGTGGCAACATCGCAGCATGACATGTGGTGCAACCAGAGGGCGATACGTGTGCGGCTCATGGATTGGGTTCACAACTGGGCTCAGGTCTACAGCGGACTTAGTGCACTGTGCTCATATGCTGACTTATGCAAGCGCTGAAACCAGCGAACACACAGCGAGGTGCGGCACTATCCACGTGGCTTACTACGTAGGCGACATGCGGTGAAAGCAATGCCATTCAAATCAGATCGGACAGCAGCGGCTACGGGGAAAATCGAAGCGCAGTGCAACGCAGCCACCCAAATGGGTGACACGTGGAAAGGTCTGGACCATTAGATCTAGATCTAATGACCCACATGATATAGTAGACACGAAGCGGCGCTGCGGCACGGCTAGCCCAGCGGACGACACGCGGCATGATCTAGGAAGCACGCTGTAGATCTGATGACACAGATGCGGTGACATGAGGTGAAATAGCGATGGCTACATGACTCAACCATGGGTGGGCGATGCAGATCCAATGGCATCGAAGCAACGAAGAGATGACGCATACATGGTTACCTCGGCGCGAGACATGTGGAGGAGTTTTAACGGTCCTTACCAGATTTGATAGATGTGGGAGCTCGTGATGACGACAATGGCGTGGTGGTTCTAGCTCACCAGAGATGAAGTCGATGGCGTTCTGGAGGTCCTCTGATGATGTTAGATGACGCGTTCGTTGCGTATTGATGTGGCGAACACGGAGGCACCAATGGCAACGGCGGAGGTGGCTTGACGGTGGTGGAACAAAGCAAAAACCATGGCATCGCTCTCTCTAAACTTTGATGAGCTTGCATAGGTGAAAGATGGCATCTCGATGGGAGTGCGCTAGGGCTACGGGTGCGGGTCAAGGTGAGGAATCCGAGGGTGATGGCGGTGCATTAAATAGGTGGCTTGTGAAGGTGTTCGCGGCGCGAAAGTTAGAGTCGGTTCCAAGGCGACGACAAAATCCGGTGGAGATACGGCTTGCTGACGTGGCTCCATCTCGCGTGTTCACGCAACAGCAATCCAATGGCTCAGGCGAATCGGCAACGCAGGCAGACAACCACGGTCAGATCAAGATCCAACGGCTCGGAAATGGGGCAGCTGGGGTTTCACGGTGAAACAAGTTGCACGGGCCAGTGACACGGAAAGATGGGCCGGGCTAAACCGATTTTGGCCCAACACTATGCAGACGGTTTTTAAATCTTTTTGATAAAAATAAATCAGCAAAATAGATAAAGCTCAAATAAATAGCAAAAAATATCAAAAAAATTCTAGAAAATTCCAAAAAATATTTTCGGGCATTTGGGACTTAAATAAAATATTTCCAACAAAAGATTATTAACATTTTTTAACAAATAAATAAAAGATGAGAAGAAGCTTAATTACTTAAATGCAAAATGAATTAAATTAAATCCAGATAATTCATAAAAGCATAAAATGTATTTTAAATTCAAGGCATGCAAAAATTGAGGTGTTACAAATCTCTCCTTAACAGAATCTCGACCTTGAGATTCAGGCTTACTAAGGAATTAGTCAAAAAATTCTAACTTCAGATTCTTTTCACACTCCCATGTAGCCTCGTTCTTTGAATAATTGCTCCAATAAACTCTATAGAAATGTACTGACTTATTTTTGGTTCTGTGATCAGCTACGTCCATAATTTTGATTGGCTACTCCTTGTGTGTTAGACCCTCTTGCAGTTCAATTAACTCCAATGGCGTTTGTTCTGCGGGTACCCGAAGACATTTCTTCAACTATATAAGACATATGGAATACATTGTGCACTCTTGCCAATGACTGCGGTAATTTCAACTGATAAGCGACCTCTCCTCTATGGCTTAAGATTTTGAACGAACCAACATATCTTGGTGCAAACTTTCCTTTGGCATGAAACTTTTTTACTCCTTTGAGAGGGGTTACTTTGAGATACACAAAATCATCAGGCTCAAAACTTAGCTCACGACGACGATTATTAGTATAGCTGTTCTGCCTTGACTGAGCAGTAGTCTTTAATCTCTCCCTAATCATGGTGATCTGTTCCTCAGCTTCTTTTAAAATATCTGGTCCAAAGACCAATCTCTCTCCTATCTCATTCCAATTCAGCAGAGTACGACAAGATCGACCATACAAAGTTTCAAATGGTGACATTTGCAAACTGACCTGATAACTATTATTGTAACTAAACTCAGCATACAACAAGCATTTTAACCCATGTAGTAGCATAGGCTAGAGCACAAGCTCACAACATATCTTCCAAAATCTGATTGACTCTCTTGGTTTGTCCATCTGTCTGTGGGTGATAAGCTGTGCTAAAATTCAAACGAGTTCCCATCGCTTCATGCAATTTATTCTAAAAATCTTAAAGTAAATTGGGTACCTATGTCTGACACTATCTTCTTGGAAATCCATGCAGACACATAATCTTTAACATATACAGCTCTACCAAACGATCTTCGGAATAGGTTGTCTTTACTGGTGTGAAATGGGTGAGTTTGGTCAGTCGATCAATTATGACCCATATTGAATCATATCCACTCTAGGTTTTGGGTAAACTAGTAATAAAATCCATACCAATCTCCTCCCACTTCTACTCAGGTACTTTTAATGGCTGTAACAAGCCTACTGGCCTTTGACGCATGGCCTTTACTCTTTGGCATATATCACACAAAGCAATATGCTCGGCAACTTCACGCTTTATGCTAGGCTACCAAAATCTTACCTTCAGATCCTAGTACATCTTCACACTTCCTGGATAAATAGAGTACTTTGAGTCATGGGCTTTCTCAAGAATCCATTATTTTAATTCCTTCTTGTTTGGCACACAAATTCGGCCTTTCATCCATAAGGTTTCTTGTTCATCCAAGGTGAAATCTTTTGCTTTACCTTCATCCATCTTGGTCTTAATTCTCTTAATTTTGGCATTGCCTTTCTGTCCTTCTCTGATTTGATCTTTCAAGGTTGGCTTTACTTCCAAGGTAGTTAGGAATCCTTTAGGTTCCACATTCAACTTCAGCTTCTGAAATTCCTTGCATAGCTCAGGATGATCCTTCTAAACCAACATGTTCATGCTATAACTTTTCCGGCTTAAGGTATCAGCTACCATATTAGTCTTTCTAGGGTGATAGTGAATTCCTAAGTTATAATCCTTAATTAACTCTAGCCATCTTTTCTGCCTCATATTAAGGTTTGACTGAGTGAAAATATACTTTAAAGTCTTGTGATCCGTGTATATTTTACAGTGATTTCTAATAAGATAGTGACATCATATCTTTAAGGCATGCACTACTGCAGCTAGCTCCAAATCATGCGTCAGGTAGTTCCTCATGTGGCCTCAATTGTCTTAAAGCATATGCAATAACTTTGCCATTCTGTATTAGCACACACCCAAGTCCTTGACACAAAGCATCGCAATAAATATAAAAAATGCTCCAAATATTTGGCAACACTAATACTGATGCTGATGTTAACCTTTTCTTCAATTCTTAGAAACTCTTCTTGCACTCTAATGTCCATGCAATTTTTTTTCCTTCTTCAACAATTGCGTAAGGGATCTAGCAATTATCGAGAATTGTTCAATAAAGCAACAGTAATATCCCACAATTCTAAGGAAACTGTGAATCTGGGTTACTATCTTTAGATGTTCCCAATGCAACACTCCCTCGACTTTACTTGGCTCAATAGCAGCACCTTTAGAAGACATCACATGACCAAGAAATTCCACCTTCTTCCAGAAGTCATACTTACTAAACTTGGCATATAGTTATTGAGCTCGAAGCTTCTCCAAAATAAGCCTTAAATATTCAGCATGATCTTCCTCTGTCTTGGAGTAAACAAAAATGTCATCTATAAATACGACAACAAACTTATCCAAATATTCCATGAAAATCTTATTCATCATATTCATAAAATATGTAGGGGCATTAGTTAATCCAAATGACATAACCGTGAACTCATAATGTCCATATCTGGATGAAAATGCTGTCTTAGGTATATCTTTCGCACTAATCTTCAGCTGATGATATCTCGATCAAAGATCTTGGAGAAAATTCTAGCTTTTCTCAATTGATCAAACAGATCATCGATCCTGGATAGCGGATGCATATTCTTTATTGTCATTTCATTAAGAGTTCAATAATCAATGCACATTCTCATGTCCCATCCTTCTTCTGAACAAATATAATAGGTACTCCCCATGGTGGTGAACTTGGCCTTACAAAACCTTTTTTTAGCAACTCCTCAATTTGCTTCTTTATTTCTACCAATTCATCTGTAGGCATCCGATATGGTCTCTTGGCTATTGGGGCTGTACCAGACACCAATTCAATCACAAACTCAATATCTTAGTTAGGTAGCATTCCAGGTAAATCCTCTAGAAAAACATCTAGATATTCATTTACAACTAGTACTTTTTCTATACTAACAGCTTTAACACTATTACAATCATTTGACCATTTCGAACTGCAGTCGCTTGGACTTCCACTCTTTCGCCTTTCAGGTTTTCAATTGACACAACTCTTCGACCACAAACCAACACAACCTTATGTTTGGACAACCAATCCATTCCAAGGATAACATCTAATGTTTGGGTATCCAAGATAATAAGATTCGCTAGGAACTCTATCCCATTCATGAGTGTCTTAACTCCCATGCATCATAGGTTCTAGGTTAGATCGAAGTTCTGATTCAGGAGATTGAATCAAAAGCATACACTTAAGGTTCACAACATCTAACACATTCCCAATAGTAAAATCTCAAGAAATAAAGGAATGCGAAGCTCCGGAATCAAATAAAACTATAGCAGGCACTGAGTTAACTAGGAACTTACTCAGTACGACGTCCGATGCTTTCTAGTCCTCATCAGTCATGATGATTAACACGACCTATCACCGTGGCTTGAGTTGTATCTCCAGCTTGAATACCTCCACGGTTCCCTCCTAGTGCAAGCATCTTGGCCAGTGTAGAACTAAAGTTGAAGCAAACAAGTGTAACACCGCCTCTCTTCAGGTAGTTGTTGGCAAAATGCCCTAGCTCATTGTAGCTGAAATAGCACTTGACTGTTGACTGTTGATTTCCTCCTTGAGCGTTATTGGTCTGAATAGTGTCTAAAAATTCTGGCCACTAGGACAAGATGTAGGAGATGGCATCTTGAAAATAGTCTTAGGCTGAAATTGACAAATTACTGAGGTACAACTCTCAATTTTTGTTGTCCCTAACGGGCTCCCTGTTGTGCCATCCTACGCTTGTGGTTGTCATCCAACTCCTTATGCTTGTCTTCCAGGATAAGAGCCTTGTTAACCAACTCTTGGAAATCCGGGAAGTTGTGGGTGATCAACCCAACCTGCAGTCTAGAGTTTAGTCCATTCATGAAGCGAGACTGTCTTACCTTATCAGTCGCTACATCTTTAGGTGCATAGCGAGCCAGCTGGGTGAATCTATTTAGATATTCTGCCACAAACTGGTCTCCCTGCTTAATAGCTCTAAATTCTTTTTTCTTTAAATACATGACACCTTCAGGAACATGATACTAGCCATAAACAGTAGAAAATTCTTTCCAAGTAATCTCTTGTGGGTTCTCCTCTGATGCGTAGTAATTCTGCCACCATTCAGTAGTGGTACCCTTGAGCTGACGAGAAGCATAAAGCACCTTGTCATTCCCCTCACATTGGGTGATATGCAGCTTCCTCTTAATAGTCCTAAGCTAGTCATCAGCCTCAATTTGTTTGGCATTCCCAAAAAAGGATGGCGAATGGGTCCTCATGAAATCTGACAGTTTTGAGTATCGGCGGTTCCCATTTCTAGCAGCTTGGTTTGCATTGTTGGCAACTACTTGATTAGTGAAGTGCTGTATTTGCTACATCATAGTCTGTATAAGCTGTATTTGAGAAGCAAGAAAGGCTCCAAAATTTCTCATGTCAACAGGTAGTGCTTCTTGAGGAATTGGTGATTCCAATTCTCATTCTGGTGACTTCCACTAGCTCCATTGTAGTCATGAGTTTGAACCATCTGTTGATCACTCTAAGGTTTAGAGAAAAGGGGGAAATAGCATAGACAACTAATGTAAGAACTTATGCAGGAAAGTTTTAAACCCAAACTCCAAATATATTAAACTTTATTAAATACTTGGTATGGTTTCTCACAAGTATCTAAGGGCAATGCAACGCATATTACACACTCAAAAAGACAAGTAAAAGTTTTATTAACCTAAGTGAAGGACCGAGATGGCGAACAGGGGGTGAATGGTTGCAAAAATAAAACTTTCCCACTTAAAATACTCCAAACAAGCTTACAACGAAAATCCGCAAAAGAAAGCAAATAAAAAGAGGTATCTGTTTTGCCAGGCCGGTGCTACCGCTCGGAGTCTGGTAGCACCGGAGGCTAGTAGCACAAGGCTGGAAGGTCAGTAGCATCGGGCTCAAGAACAGCCTGAAAAATAGTCCTAGTCAAAAGTAAATTTTGAGGAATCTTTTGATCGACTAGACAAAAAAACCCACAAAACTTGGTAGATGTGATCCTAGAGATGTCAGGAACTTATTCCAACCTTCAATCGCAAGGATTGATGTCCAAGTTTCATCCTTTTTATCCAGGAAGGAAGAACACACCAAGTTTGTGTAAGAAGTCAAGAATCCGATCTAAAGCTTACTCGTGGGTTTTTGATGATCAAGATAATCTTGGATAGCTTCCCACATGTCATAGCAAGCAAGAGAACAAGTAAAAACTTCCACAAACGCGAATAACATGATCATTCATTCAAGAATGCAAAATTTGATTTCATGCAAGAAGAACACTCGGATTGCCTAGATGATTGGGATATAATCTAAGAGAAGATTCATCCATCAATCATCAACCTTGGCACAAGAAGCACAAGCATGTAGAAAGAGGGGAGGCAAATCCAAAATGTGGGAATGTAAATTGCAAGAAAGTAAATGTGAAATTTAAATGCGGAATATAAGACATAATGTAAATTCAAGCATAGATGAAAATGATTTGCATTTCAGGAATGGGAGGTTTATAAAGCTTCACAGCAAAGTGGGCAAAGCTTAAAGGAGCATAAAAACCTCTAAACCTTCAAGGAGGGAAGGCTACCCCTTCACCCCTATTTATGCTACTCTTGGGCCACCTACCACCCTAGCTTGTGTCCCTCAACCCTAGAGCACTCATCAAGGGCTAGAATTAGCCCACTCACACAGCCATGCAAGGGCTAACCCAAAACCCACACACATAATGGGTTTTCTTGCACGGTTTTTAAAGAACACTACCTAGACCCACTAACTTATCAACTAGACCATGATTCGACGACCTTCCTTGATCCACATGGCATCTAGCTAGCATCATCTTTATTCCTTGTCTTCTTGGTTTGCACGGACTCCATCTCCGATCATCTTCCAGCGATCCTCGACCATCTGGACCTCTAACGCACCTTGCCTAGTCCCGATCATCCTTCGCCTCACCATGATCAAGCATCATCGTACTGCAACCATAAAAAACATGGAAAAACTATCACATTGCAATGTCCAAAAAGATATATAATAATCATCACAAAAACATAAATAAGAACAATTTTGCTCACAAGGTTTGGTGCTACCGCTCCCAAGCCGATAGCACCGCTCATAGTCGGCCAGTGCTACTACCCCCAGGCTGGTAGCACCGCTCTATTGCAACACTCGGGAAACACCCTGTCTGGAATTTTCACACCAGCCAAGAGGGCCGGTGCTACTGCTCCACCAGTAGCACCGGGTTGACATGGCCGGTAACACCGGATTGCCTGACCCCTAAAAACACCTTCTCTGGTTTTTCCACATCGCACTGGGGTGTGGTGCTACCGCTCGGCCAGTAGCACCGCGCTACCATGGTTGGTGTCACTAGAAAAGGCAACCAAATCTCAAATTGCTTCAAATTTAAAATCCAATTCAAATCAAACTCAAATCAAAACAAACCAAGCACAAATTCAATCAAATACTCATCACAACCATAGGTAGACCTCCACATGGTCTTTCAATCTCCCCCTTGATGAGCATATTGACAAACACATGAAAAGGCGCATAAGTTTTGAGTTTGAAGAAAAATATAAGAAAGCAATTTGAATGCACAACCAAACTTGGTTCAAGAAAGAAGGAAGTGAGATCAAGACCAAGTTGACGAAAAGAGTTTTAGAGCTAATCTCAAGAAAGAGCAAGTTTTCCATAAAAGCTCTAAAATCTAATAACACAATTAAGCTTGTGATCTATAGAAGATAGCGAAAACTTTACCACGATCATAAGAACCAAGATTAACTATTTTTTTGTTGTTAATGATGCTTTTTCTAAAATTTATCCCTCTTTTGGCAATATAAGCAATAAGATAACATTTTCTACCCCTTTATATATGTATACATAAAATACAACCTAGAAGAGTCTCAAGAAGGACAATTAAGAGAATGATCTTGGTCATACACAACACATCTCAGGTTCATCCCAAGTGCAATGAGAAGCTGTCTCGTGAATATAAGGTGTTGAGTCTAATGCGCACAAATAGAGTCAATTTTGTTTAATTTTTATTTTAGTACATTGATTAATAAGCAAGTGAAGGACTCAAGTATGAATCAAACAAATTTCACCCAAGTTACTATAGGGACTCTAGAGAACTCCAAATTTCACAAATCATGATAAATACACATAGAGAAGAAACTTAGCAAGTAAATACAACATGTTTCATCAAGTTTTTCCTTTTAAAGCTTATTTTTCAAGTTTTTCAAACTTGGCAAAATAAATGAACTTGGACATATCTAAATTAGTCAGTTTCATCATAGAAGGTAGCATAGTGTATATCATGAAGAAAATATCATTTGCATAATAGACAAAGCCCATAAAATAGAAAATAAAGTCTATATGCAATGCATGAAACAGATTCTTAAACTCCCCCTCAACATGTGATGCAAATTTAGGCATAAATCTAATTTAAGTTGAGTTATTAGCAAAATTAAGCACAAAGAAGGTCCAAATGAACTCAAATAAAACCAGAAACACAAAATGAAGAGAAGAAGTAAAGAAACTGCAAACTGGGTGGCTATAGAGTGTAGAAAAATAGTAGAGAACACTATAGCTAAGACTCGCTCTCATCTTCCCCAATAACTATCATACGAAAGTTGCCTTTAAATCCCAAACTAAGGAGTGCACACAGACCCAATGTACCCAAGGGGTCCAACACCTTCTAGACTTATAAGACTGTGAGGGAACTCGACCTAGAGAGAAGAGAGAACAACAAATTAAGTATGATAGCAACCTAAAGCACAAGAGGTCCATACAAAATATGCTAGAAGTCTAAGTGAGGTGAACTCAAAACTCTTGAGAATAAACCCCATAAACACCCAGAGCAAGCAAAAACTGGAAGAAAATATAATACACAATATACAGACTAACTCCCCCTCATGATAAGCCGTAGGGGCACATGACTCCAAGCTCACTCCTCAATGCAACAAACCTAGAGCTATTCAAAGAATTGGTAAAGATATCGGCCAACTGGTGGTCACTCTCTACAGACTAAAGCACTGTGTCTCCCTTCTTCATATGGTCTCTAAGGAAGTGATACCTAATATTAATGTGATTGGTCTTGGAGTGTTGCACTGGATTCTTAGTAATGCAGATAGCAGAGTCATTATCATAGAAGAGAGGAACACTCTCTATCTCTAACCCAAAGTCTCGCAAGGTCGATCTCATTTAGAGCACCTAGCTACAACAACTGGCTGCAACAACATACTCGGCCTCAGCGGTAGACTATGTAACTCCGGACTGCTTCCTAGATGACCAAGAAACAAGAGAAGTGTCAATGAATTGGCAAGTGCCAGAAGTGCTCTTCCTATCTGATGGGGACGGGGTTGCCCGAACTTCCGTCAGGTGGAGGATAAGTCGATTAGGCGGCGCGAGACACACACGATCCGGCTTCTTGATCGGCACGATCAAAACCCCTGCAATCGCAGCACCACGCGTCCTCTGGTTATCAACCGTGCGCTGCCCGGTTGACCTCGCCACGAAGGCTAATCCCTGCCAATGAATCGAGAACACAAGCAAGAACAAGAAAGATACAACTGAAATTTGCAATTGAGGATGAAGCTCACGAGTTGGGGTCTCACAAACCGATGAACGGCGACACTGTTCAAAGACAGAATTAATCTAAGCAAAACCCAAATCAATCCCTAGCGGCGGCTACTGGATATAAAGGCTAGGGGACGTTCTAGAAACCCTAGACGTGTCCGTGATGGACTCCAACACGATACATGGGCCAACGGCCCAAATTGGTGACGCAGCACCCTGGGACAGATTCTGTCCGCCAACTTGCAACGTAAATTCCCGTCGACTCCGAAGTCCAAATGACGTGAAACTTGTGCCATTGTAAAGATTATCTCCTTAGCTTTCGAGGCATATGTGGATCATCGAAATTGGAGCCCATTTGTGGCCTGGGAGATAATTTTAGTGAACGCTGCTCCTGGTGGCCGAGGTAGTCGACTCCGAGATGAATTGGACCTCCAACTTGACTTGGACACCCTCCTTGCCTCCCTCCTGGTCCTTGCTGGTTTCCAAGGCCTTCATGGTCCTCTCCAAAGTTCCTAAGTACAATATAATCAATAATATCATTAGGTAGCATACCATTCTCACAAGTATCGGCCACGGGCACTTAGGAACGAGCTCACCTGTTGATTCAATTGCCGTGCTCGTGCTCTTGTGATGGGTCCTTGCATCACAACTGGAGGAGTCTCGGGCGTATGCATTGGAGTGATGTCCTCATCATCCTCCCCCTCTTGAAGTGGAGTCGTCCGCGACTCAAGCTCATCTTCTTCTCCCATGAACGGTTTCAAATCTGCAATGTTAAATGTGGGACTAACCCCAAATTCGGGCGGCAACTCAAGTTTATATGCATTATCATTTATTTTCTCAAGTATCTTGAAAGGACCATCAGCTCTAGGCATTAATTTAGACTTTCTCAATTCTGGAAAACGATCCTTTCGCAAGTGTAACCATACTAAATCACCCGGTTCAAGTTTTACTTCCTTTCTACCTTTACTTCCCGCAGACCGATACCTTTCATTCATCATTTCAATATTTTCTCTAGCCTTTTCATGCAATTTCAGAATAAATTCAGCACGTTCCTTAGCATCATGATTAACTCGTTCACTAGTAGGTAAAGGTAATAGATCAATAGGAGCACGGGGATTGAAGCCATACACTACCTGAAAAGGACTTACCTTGGTGGTGGAGTGTACCGCCCTATTATAAGCGAACTCAACATGTGGCAAACACTCTTCCCACATCTTCAAATTCTTCTTCAGAACAGTCCTCAACATAGTAGATAATGTACGATTTACTACCTCGGTTTGGCCATCGGTTTGGGGATGACATGTTGTTGAAAACAGCAGCTTGGTCCCCAATTTATTCCATAGAGTTCTCCAAAAGTGGCTCAAAAACTTGGCATCACGATCTAAAACAATAGTAGAAGGCATACCATGCAAGCTTAACGATTTCTTGAAAGAAAAGGTTAGCAATATTAACAAAGATCGTCGCTCTTATGACAAGGAATAAAGTGAGCCATCTTAGAAAATCTATCGACCACCACAAAAACACTATCCCTCCCCCTCTTGGTCCTAGGCAGTCCTAAAACAAAGTCCATAGATATATCCTCCCATGGAGTGCTAGGAACAGGAAGAGGCATATATAAACCATGTGGATTCAATCGTGACTTAGCCTTTTGACATGTTGTGCAGCGGGATACAAACCTCTCAATGTCTCGCCTCATCTTCGGCCAAAAGAAGTGAGCGGACAGCACGGCCTCCGTCTTCTTGGCACCAAAATGACCCATCAAACCTCCTCCATGAGCCTCCTATATCAAAAGAAAACGAACGGATCCAACTGGAATACATAGGCGGTTAGCTCTAAACACAAATCCATCGTTTATCACATATTTGTCCCATGTTCTTCCCTCTTTGCAATGCAGCAAGACATCTTTAAAGTCATCATCATGAGCATATTGTTCTTTAATTGATTCCAATCCAAATATCGACAATCAAGTTGGGACAACATGGTATATCTCCTAGACAAGGCATCGGCAATCACATTATCCTTCCCTTTCTTGTGTTTGATAACATAAGGAAAAGATTCAATAAATTCAACCCATTTAGCATGTCTACGATTCAGTTTCACTTGACTGCGAATATGTTTTAGCGACTCATGATCAGAATGAATAACAAATTCTTTGGGCCAAAGATAATGTTGCCACGTTTCTAAGGATCGCACAAGAGCATACAATTCTTTATCATCGTGGAATAATTCAAGACAGACCACTCAATTTTTCGCTAAAATAAGCAATGTGTTTTCTATCTTGCATCAAAACACCACCAATTCCAATCCCACTAGCATCACATTCAAGCTCAAAGGTCTTATTAAAATCAGGAAGTTGGAGTAAAGGTGCATTAGTAAGCTTATCTTTCAAAAGGTTGAAGGCATTCTCCTGCTTGCCCCCAATGGAACACAACTCCTTCTTCGTCAATTCATTCAATGGGGCTGCAATGGTGCTGAAGTCCTTCACAAAGCGGCGGTAAAATCGGCAAGTCCATGGAAGCTCGCGACTTGTGAAATCGCCGTGGGCGTTGGCCAACTCTTAATCGCATGCACCTTGGCTTCATCAACCTCAATTCCTGTGAGTCACAACATAGCTAAGAAACGATACTAGTTCGGTTGCAAAAGTGCACTTCTCGAGGTTACCAAATAAGCGTGCAAAGACGCAAAGCATCAAAAACAGCACGTAGATGATCAAGATGTTCATGTAATGACTTGCTGTAAATCAATATATCATCAAAATAAACCACCACAAATTTCCCAATGAAAGCTCGTAAAACCTCGTTCATTAAGCGCATGAAGGTGCTCGGTGCATTAGTTAAACCAAAAGGCATGACTAACCACTCATACAATCCAAACTTGGTTTTAAAAGCTGTTTTCCATTCATCTCCCAATTTCATTCGTATTTGGTGGTATCCACTACGCAAGTCAACCTTAGAGAAAATTATAGAACCACTTAACTCATCAAGCATGTCGTCTAGCCTAGGAATAGGATGACGGTACCTTATTGTGATATTGTTAATGGCTCTACAATCTACGCACATGCGCCAACTGCCATCTTTCTTAGGAACCAAAAGAACAGGGACAGCACAAGGACTAAGGCTCTCTCGTACATACCCGCGGTCCAAAAGATCTTGGACTTGGCGCTGAATCTCCTTAGTCTCCTCGGGGTTGGTCCTATAAGCAGCGCGGTTTGGCAAACTCGCTCCAGGTATCAAATCAATTTGGTGCTCAATCCCTCGTATGGGTGGGAGTCCTGGAGGTATCTCGGCAGGAAAAACATCCTCATACTCCTGCAAAAGGTTAGTGACAGCAGGAGGCAAAATCAGCGAGATCATCCAATGAAAACAAAGCATCTTTGCATAGCACAAAGATAGCACAAAGCATCATCACTAATTGCAGCAAGATCAGATTTTGTAGCAAGCAAGACGGATTCCTCAATTTAATTTGGTTGGCTACATGCTGAATTTCAGATTTCTCATCAATGGGTTTCTTGTCATTAGCAATCCGCTCCCTATCGATTTAACAATTTCAGTGGGGTCAAAGGTAGAAGTGTAATTTTCTTTCCTTATGCATAAAAGTGTATTTATTACTTCTACCATGGTGAAGTGCATCGATGTCATATTCCATGGGCGACCCAATAAAAGAGAGCAAGCTTGCATCGGAACCACATCACAATCAGCAAAATCAGAATAGGAACCAATGGAAAAATGAACCCGAACTGTTTGTGTTACCTTAGCTTTGCCGGAATCATTCAGCCACTGAATGTGGTATGGATGTGGGTGCGAGCGTGTGGTCAAGCCAAGCTTCTTGACCAAATCTGTACTCACCAAGTTGTTGCAGCTGCCGGAGTCAATGATCACGCGCGCTCGTCGGTTGTTGATGACGAAGAAAATCTGGAACAAGTTGTGGCGCTGCTGCTGCTCGGCTTGCTCCATCTGTGCGCTAAGGACACGCTGGACAATGATGGACCTGTACGCAGCAGTATCCTCGGCGCCAAAGGTGGCTTCATCATCAACCTCATCGTCGTCCACCCTGGTGTCGTCGATCTCATCCTCAACATCGGAGGCACTGATGTAACCTCCGTCGTCGGTGGCGATGTATGCCCGCTGGCTGGGGCATTCTCTCTTGACGTGGCCAATCCCTTGGCACTTATGGCAGCGAATTCCCGTCGATGTACGGCCTGTGGAAGCGACGGAGGAGCTCTTGGCCGGTGTTGGCGGGGCCGACTTGCTGCTGTCCGCGGCACGGGCGGGCGGTGCCGTCGGTGCCGGTCGTGTGCTCGTCGAAGGTGGCGGTGCAGTTGGTCGAAAGGTGGAAGAAGGCACTGTCTTCGCTTGTCCCGTAGTCGTTCGGGGCGTGAAGGTGCTGCCGGCATTGCTCCTGCTCTTGGAATGGCGTCCCTGCAATTCCTTCTCTGCTAACATAGCAAGTTGAAACAAGCGATTGTGATTGTATATTCTTTATAATCAACAATATCCTGAATTTCTGGACGCAACCCACCGTAAAAACGCGCAATTTTATCCTCAGGTTCCTCTACTACCCCACAACGTAACATACCCTTTTGAAGCTCTTGGTAATATTCCTGAACCGTCATACTACCTTGATCTAATCGTTGCAATCTCTTGCGCATATCACGTTGGTAGGAAGGAGGAACAAATCTATTACGCATAGCATCTTTTAATCTCGCCCAAGAATCAGGTTGTAAGCGGGCATTTACTAGTTCATTCCACAGATTATAGCAAAATCTTTAAATTCACTAGTGGCTTGTCTAACTCTATGAATCTCGGGAACTAGATGGGAATTGAATTTACCTTTCGTCGTCATCTCCCAATCTAAGTAAGCATCAGCATCATAACCTCCAGAAAAGGATGGGATGGTGAATTTTACCTTAGCAAAAGGATCATCATTGCGATTCTGGTTATTACCTCCCATACCGTGATGGTTGTGGTGAAGACGGTCATGCAAGCGGGCGTCTCGTTGAGCAGCTCGGTCCCTGGCGGCACGTTGCTGCTCATCTTCGTCTCCCTCAAAATCATCATCCTCGTCATGGTCGTTGTTGCCGTGGTTGACGGATGCATCTCCATCAACAGTCGCGGGAGGACGTTTTTCGACGGCATCCATCCTATCGGCAAGGGTGGAGACTCGTCGATCGATGCTCTCAAGGGTCCTGTTCGTCGTCATGGCATGCTCCTTGAACATCATTCTTATCTCATCCAGCATGGTCGACAACTCTGAATGAAGGACACAGTCGCCGATGGTAACATCATCCTCGTTCCTGCCCTTCTTGCCTCCTGCCATGGTTAGCACAGAAAAAGGACAGAGGGAAATACAAACACAAGTATTATGAGCCCTATGAACTACTAGGTGGGATCTCTCGCTCTCAAGCAATCTTACCAAGTTCTTACCCGGTTCTTACCAACACAGCGAGGGACGGTGCAACCGGTGGCTGGTTCGTGACACCGTGAGGGCGTGATGAAGCGATTGCAAGGGTCAATAACCTGTGCTGATCAGAAGGATGTATATGTGGAGCTGTAGGAAGGTTATATGTATTGAGTGGCACACAATTCAATAACAGATAGTAATGCTGAATAAATGTCCAAAAGCACTTGCCCTAGTTGCTAGTCTAAACGTGTCCTTATTCTAGCTGCGACAGAAAACAAGGAAGGTATAGAGAACAAGGCGACAGAATAATTGAACAGATATCAGCACAACAGCAAAACACTTTTATCAGGCACGGTAAAAACACCTACCTTTGCTCCTGCCTTTTTTTTTTGCTCTCTGCTCCTCTCACAAATTTTTTTTTGCTCTATGCCTCTTTCACAATTTTTTTATTTTTCTTTGATTTTTTTGATATTTTTCCTAGGATCAGGAGCACAAAGGTAGATAGTACACAAATTTTCAGCTGAGCAGATGTAAGATGAAACCAATATGAAATAAGAAGTGTTTTCAAAAGCGTGCTCAAACTTGCCACGAGAACTCAATCTTCAGAGGGAATTTCGCAAAAATAAATTCGGCTAATTCCGAGTCCGTATCACGAAAGTTATGGCCGTTTCTACGGAAGGACTCGAATCGGGGTTTTCAGCGGCACCTCTCCAAACTCAAGGGCGTATGGAGCGGATATGGAACGCGATGATCTGTGGTGGCGGGTTCGTGATGAGGGTGGCGATATGGATAACAGGAGGTGGGGAATTAGGGTTTATGAAGGAGAAACCCTAACACAACTAGGACTCAAACCGAGGAAAACCACAAAACAATCCGAATCCTACAAGGACTCAAATAGCGATTGGTGACTGGATCGGTGTAGGATATGGGATCTTGCGGCGGAGATGAAACACAACTAAATTAAGACCACGATCTAAACCAGCAACACGACTCGACTATGGACACAAACTCAAGACTACGGATTACGAAACGAAATTGTGCAAAGGCTAGGCGTGGTTCTAGGTATGGTAGACTATGAACTGCAATTTTTTTGGGCTTTTTCGTGGACTATAGGACGAATACAAAACTAAATTAAACTAGGGAAAAGGCGAACTGATGGTAAACCTCGCTCGATACCACTTGATGGGGACGGGTTGCCGAACTTCCGTCCGTGGAGGATAAGTCGATTAGGCGGCGCGAGATACACACGATCCGGCTTCTTGATCGGCACGATCAAAACCCCGCAATCGCAGCACCACGCGTCCTCTGGTTATCAACGCGCGCTGCCGGTTGACCTCGCCACGAAGGCTAATCCTGCCAATGAATCGAGAACACAAGCAAGAACAAGAAAGATACAACTGAAATTTGCAATTGAGGATGAAGCTCACGAGTTGGGGTCTCACAAACCGATGAACGGCGACACTGTTCAAAGACAGAATTAATCTAAGCAAAACCCAAATCAATCCCTAACGGCGGCTACTGGATATAAAGGCTAGGGGACGTCCTAGAAACCCTAGACGTGTCCGTGATGGACTCCAACACGATACATGGGCCAACGGCCCAAATTGGTGACGCAGCACCCTGGGACAGATTCTGTCCGCCAACTTGCAACGTAAATTCCCGTCGACTCCGAAGTCCAAATGACGTGAAACTGGTGCCATTGTAAAGATTATCTCCTTAGCTTTCGAGGCATATGTGGATCATCGAAATTGGAGCCCATTTGTGGCCTGGGAGATAATTTTAGTGAACACTGCTCCGGGTGGCCGAGGTAGTCGACTCCGAGATGAATTGGACCTCCAACTTGACTTGGACACCCTCCTTGCCTCCCTCCTGGTCCTTGCTGGTTTCCAAGGCCTTCATGGTCCTCTCCAAAGTTCCTAAGTACAATATAATCAATAATATCATTAGGTAGCATACCATTCTCACAAGTATCAGCACGGGCACTTAGGAACGAGCTCACCTGTTGATTCAATTGCCGTGCTCGTGCTCTTGTGATGGGTCCTTGCATCACAACTGGAGGAGTCTCGGGCGTATGCATTGGAGTGATGTCCTCATCACTATCTATCCTACAACCAGCAAAGTCGACATCAGAAAAAGGCTCTAGGGGATAGACAAGACGTAAAAGAGTACTAAATACCATAATCAATGGTAGCTCGAAGGTACCTGAAGATACGCTTCACCCTCTGGAGATGAGAGACGCAAGGAGAGGCCTAAAAGTGAGCACACGTACAAACAGCAAAGTGTATGTCCGGCCGCATGATAGTGAGATATAAGAGGGAGTCAATCATGCTCCAGAACTCCTTCTAATCAGTAGGCTCACCATCCTCATCAGGCTCGAGAACAACAGTGATGGCCATAGGAGTCATCACAGGCTTCCCATCAGACATATCAAACCGCCTTAGGAGGTACTGAGTGTACTTACCTTGGTGCAGAAAAGTACTCTCCCGAGTCTGCTTAATCTAGAAGCCAAGAAAGTAGCTCAACTCGCTCATCACACTCATCTCAAACTTCGTGCTTATCACCTTAGAAAATGAGACACAAGAGATTGAGAAGAGCTACCAAAGATAATATGAATCCTGGTATTTGATGAACAGAGTCTTGTCTATTATACCCATTTTAAAACCATGGCTGAGAAGATAAGACTTAAGCCTCTATACCAAGCTCTAAAGGCCTGCTTAAGTCCATACAAAGCATTGGAAAGCTTGTAGACATGGTTTGGGTATTTGGGGTTCTCAAATCCTGTAGGTTGCTTGATATAAACCTCTTTCTCAATATAGCCATTGAGGAATGCACTCTTGATATCCATTTGATAAAGCTTGAAGCCCTTTGATACTGAAAATGCAAGCAAGATCCGGGTAGCCTCTAGTCTAGCTATAGGGGCAAAGGTCTCCTCAAAGTTAAGACCCTCAACCTGAGTGAAGCTCTGTGCAACTAGCCTAACCTTGTTTCTAATGATAACCCCATCCTCACTCTGTTTGTTTTTGAACACCCACTTGGTCCCAATGATAATATGACAAGATGGGGCCCAACAAGTTGCCACACCTTATTCCTCTTGAAGTTCTCAAGTTCCTCATGCATAGCATTAATCCATGACTCATCGGATAATGTATGAGAAACATCCTTTGATTCAAACTATACAACAAAGGCTGAGTGAAGGCAGAAGCTAGACAAGCCTGATTTTGAGCAAGTAACTCGCTCAAATAGATAACCAATAATTTGATCAGGAGGATGAATTTTCTAAATATGACAGGGAGGCCCGGCAACAGAAGGGGCCTCTGCCTCTTGAACATAAGTAGGAATAGATCCACTAGCTAAAGAAGAGTCGGAAGGTAAGAGCTGATCTCCCTGATGTACAGAAATGGAAACAGGAGGTACCGCAGGTGTAGAGAGGACTGGATTAGGTGGAACACCATCATCTTCATCATCCTTATCCTCTACGAATGTGGTCTCAAAGGGATAAAATTGCCTGAAATATCAGGTCTAACTCTTGGGCTAGCCTCATCAAAAGGTCACGTCTTAAGTCTCTATGATCCTATTTACGTCACAACTTCAGACCCTATAGCTATGAGAATAAGTCAAGTAACCCAGAAAAATACCATCAGAAGAACGAGATTCAAACTTATCCAGGTTACCAGACTTCAAGATAAAACACTTGCAACCAAATATGCAAAAATGAGAAACATTGGGCTTTCGTCCATACCTCAACTCGTAAGAAGTGTGGTGCAAATGTGCTCTAAAAAACACGATTAGAAACATGGCAAGCAGTAGCTATAGCCTCAACCCAAAACTTCCTAAGAGTACTGTACTCTTTAGCATCATTCTAGCCATCTCAACTAGGGTCCTATTCTTCCTTCCACTTCGCCATTTTACTAAGGGGTATAGGGAGAAGAGAACTGATGCTGCAAACCAGACTCCACATAAAAACTCTCAAAGTAGGAATTCTTAAACTCCGTACCATTATCACTGCATATAGCTCGTAATGCACCTGGGAGCTCAAAAGGCAACCTACTGACCAAACCCCTGAAGTGAGAGAAAGTTTCATCCTTCGAGGCCATGAAAAGTACCCAAGAATACCTCAAAAAATCATCAACAATGACAAGAACATACCACTTCCTTCCTGCTGACTGCACTCTAGTTGGACCAATAGTGTCTATTTGTAAAAGCTGTCCTGGTAATTCAGTTATCACTACGGTGACTAGAGGATGAGAAGCAGTAATCATCTTGTCATGTCAGCAGGGAGAGCAAACTAAGTCTTTGATCATCTTGAGTTTGGGCAAACCACAAATGAGATCGTGGCTGCTAACTCTGGTCAAATGATCAAAGTTAATGTGACCAAGTCTCCTATGCTAGAAGGAGTGTTCACGGGACTCAGAAGCAATCAAACAATAAAGAGAGTCTCCAGAAGAAACAGAAAAATCATCATGAAAGACTCTCCTAAATCTAGAAATCCTGTAAACTAAGATAACATCCTTAAGAATAAAATTTTTATTAATGTAAATGGTACCTTTAGCAATGACTCTACCTAAAGAAGCATCCCCAAAAATGATTAACTCATCACTAGGGGCTCGGACTAGGGAAGATAACCAATGAGAGTTTTTGGTCATATGGCAAGAACATCCAGATTCAACAATCCAAACATCTCCCTTCCCCATCCGACGAACTTGATCAAGCCAAAAGAAAGAGAAAGGACTCAGTACTAAGATAAAGTGAACACCTGGGAACCCAATACTGAACCACATGATGCCTCAAAGTCCAGCGACAAAAGAAGAAGACTAGACTCGAGTGTCTCTCTGATGTTCAACTCTCACTCGATCAGAAGTAGGAACTGTAGTAGAGGATCTGGGTACTGGAACTGGGTTGGGCCACCGTGGTGCAAAGGCTGGACCATCCCAGTGAGGCTCCCTGGATCTCCTACCAGATACCTTACGGCGCTGATATCTACCTCGATGGGAAAAACAAGAAATATCAAGAGGACGGTGGTAAGACTGACCACGAGCAACTCCAATACTAAAACTCGAATGAACAGCATCAAAACCATGTTCTGGACGATGTCCAAAAATAGGCGACTCTCTAACCTGTCTAGAAACAGTGTGTGCCTTAGAAGCACTCAGAGTCTGGGGATGACCTTAAATACCCCTAAGAGCAACAACACCTTCACACCTAAAGATCTTGGTGCGCCTGAAAGCAGAAGTCTACTAGGTGACCATCCTTCTGATAGAAGGTACATGAGTACTTCACCTTGCTAGAGGCAAGAGTAGCAACCTTCTGATTAGAAATCCCATAGACAACCCCAGTAGATGTAAACATAGTGGTACTCACCCTGTGAGCTACCATAATCTCACCACTCTTGGAGCCACGCTCAATTGTGGGAGGATACGCCCTAGCATGCTCTAAGTAGTCAAATCCTAGACCCTGATTAAATCGACTATTCTTGGATTGGTCTAGATGAAGGATCGAGATGGTGAATAGAGAGGGTAAATGGTCTCAAAATAAAATTTTCCCCACAAAATACTCCAACTAAGACCTCGAAAAGATCACGTAAAAGAAATCGTGAACAACTAGATAACTATGTGTACCCTTACCTTGTATGGATGAGAACCACGGAATATGTGGGAATTTTTGAATCACAATTATGGTTGTCAAGTGTCCAAATAAAAAAGAATCAACACAACCCTTGCTTTTAGAAAGGAGATTAAGCCAAATCACAAAAGTTACTTTCAGAAAAGCAAAAGCAGATTTTTCAGAAATTGCCCTCAATTGGAGCAGGTGTTGATGGATTTCTGGTGCTCTAGAAATTTTGAAAAATTTTCTCCCTATGAGAAAATAAGTCACGAAGCACTCCACTAGAAACCACCTCAAAACTCCTTATAGAAAAAGCAAGACAAATCAAATACCATAGACTATCAGAGACTTCGAACAGAATGTTTGGGACTCAGTATTCACCTCATGGCGCCCAAACAGTGCAACCAGTGAACTCCCAAATTTTTCCACAAATGGATATGGGATTCACGCACCTTCTCCAATAAAAACAACTCAAAAATGAATTTTTTAGATTTTTCTAAAAATCAAATATTGACTATTGCGAGAAGAACAAGTTCTAAATAGAGTTGCAACTTGATAGAAAATTTGATCTCTAGTATATTCTAGGGTGCAAGAGAGATGTAAAACCATATGAACACACTCAAGACATCCTAGATTAGTAGCATTTAGAAGGAAGGGAGGCAAATCCAAATTGCGAGAAAGTAAATTGCGAGGAAGTAAATTGCAGGAATTTAAATGCTGAATTGAAGACATAAAGTAAATACGTAATGTAAATTCTACCATGAATGAAATAGATTTGCATTTCTGGAAGGGGAGGTTTACAAAGTCTTACAACAAAGTGGGCAAAACTCAAAGGAGCACAAAAATCTGTGCAACCTTCAAGAGGAGGGGCTACCCCTACCCCTCTATTTGTACTACTCTTGGGCCTCCTATCACCCTTGGATGTGTCCCTTTACCCTAGAGCACTCATCAAAGTGCTAGGATTAACCCATTCACATAGCCATGCGTGGGCTAACCCAAAACCCACACACATAATGGGTTTTTTTACATAGTTTTCAAAGCATACTACCTAGACTCGCTAACCTATCAACTAGACTACGATCCAACGGCCCTCATCGACCCACGTGGTATCTAGCTAGCATCATCACCTTTCCTTGTCTCTTGGCTTGCCCGGACTCCGTCTCCGATTATCTTCCAACGATCTCTGACCGTTTGGACCTTCGACGCACCTCGCCTTGTCCCAGTCATCCTCCGCCTCACCATGACCTAGCACCGTCGTTGTGCAACCATAAAAAATAAGGAAAACCCATCACATAGCAATGTCCAAAAGATATGAAATAATCATCACAAAATCCGTAATTAAAATATTAATTCTCAGAAGATCCGATGCTACCGCCCGGCCGGTAGCACCGCTCTACCATGACCGGTAGCACTGGAAAAGGCAATCAAATCTCAAATTGCTCTAAATTGAAAATCCAATTCAAGTTTAACTCAATTCCAAAGAAAACCAAGCTCTAATCTAGTCAATTACTCATCACAAACATGGATAGATCTCCGTATGGTCTATCAATCTCCCCTTTGATGAGTATATTGACAAACACATAAAAAGTCATAAGTTTTGAATTTGAAGAAGAAGAAAGCAATTTGAATGCAAAACCAAACTTGGTTCAAAAGGAAGAAAAAGAAATCATGACCAAGTTGGCAAGAGGAAATTTTGAGTTATACTCAAAAAAGAGCAAGTTTTCCACAAAAGCTCTAAAATCTAAAAAGAAGTTCAAATGCTTTTATGATCCACAAGAATTAGCAAAGTTATACCAAGATCAAAAGAACCAAAATGCATTCGTATTTCTCTAATGATGCCTTTTTCTACGATTTCTCCCCCTTTTGGCGATATAGGCATCAAGATGGCATTTTTTCCCCTTTTTTTGTTTTTATATGCAAGGAATGCAACCTATTGGAGCTTTAAAAATTATCCAAATAATTTTGAAGACAAGATATGACACCAAACTAGTCAATTTCAAAGTTGACTAAACTAAGATATGTCCAAGTACAAATAAGAAACTTTGCTCGCTAGCTTTGTTTTGAAAATGTCATTATTAGCAAGATTTGATATGAGGAACACTTTGCATTAGTTTCAAAACTAGAAGTAAAGCCATTCAAAGAATCAAATAAAAAACTTAGAGTTCAACCTACTCAACACTTTGGGGAATTTAGGAGTACATATAAAAAACTTACTTTCTATGTGAAGCAAATTTTTCTTTAATACAATGAAATACATAGTGGGGGTGCAAATGTGTAACATTATTTGCATCCTTTACCCACATATGTTTGATTTTTTTTGTTGGCAATTGACTCAAGCCATATTCGATTATCTCACGAAGGACTCTTAAAAGAATGATCTTGGTCATACACAACACATTTCAAGTTCATCCCAAGTGCAATGAGGGTTGTCTTGTGAATATGAGGTGTTGAGTCTAATGTGCACAAAAAGAATCAATTTTGCTTAAGTTTCATTTTAGCACATTGATTGATAAGCAAGTGAAGGACTCAAGTATAGATCACACAAGTTTCACCCTATTTACTATAGGGACTCTAGAGAACTCCAAGATTTCACAGATCATGGCAAATACTCCTAAAGAAGAAACTTAGCAAGTGAAAGCAACATGTTTCTTCAAGTTTTTTTAAAGCTTATTTTTCAAGTTTTTCAAGCTTAGCAAGATAAATGAACATGGACATATCTAAGTTAGTCGATTTCTTAAAAAAATAGCATGGCGTATAACATGAAGAAAAGATCATTTGCATAATAGACAAAGCCCATAAAACAGAAAATATATTCTATATGCAATGTATAAAGCAGTTTCTTAAACTGCCTCTCAACATGTGAGTTTAAACGCAAAACTGGTTTAAGTTGAGTTTTTAGCAAGATTAAGCTCAACGAAGATCCAAATAACTCAAATGAAACCAGAAAGATAGAAGGGGAGAAGAAGTTAAGAAACTGCAAACTGGGTGGCTATAGAGTATAGAAAAGATAGTAGAGAACACTATAGCTCAGACTCGCTCTCATCTTCCCCAATGACTAACATAGGGAAGCTGTCTCTAGATCCCAATACTAAGGAGTGCACACAGACCCTGTCTACCCAGGGGGCCCAACACCTGCTAGACTTATGAGACTGTGAGGGAACTTAATCTAGAGAGAAGAGAGAATAGCTAATTAAGCATGATAGCAACCTAAAGCACAAGATGAAAGGTCCATGCAAAGCATGCAAGAAGTCTAAGTGAAGTGAACTCATAACTTTTGAGAATAAACCCAATAAACACACAAAGCAAAACAAAAGAAAGGAAAAATTAGAAGAAGATATATAATACATAATATACAAATCAGCTCCCCTCACAAAAGGCCGTAAGGGCACACAACTTCAAGCTCACTCCTCAAGGCAACAAACCTAGAACTATCCAAAGGCTTGGTAAAGATATCGGCCAAATGGTGGTCACTCTCCACAAACTGAAGCACTATGTCTCCTTTCTCCACATGGTCTCTAATGAAGTGATATCTAACATCAATGTGCTTGGTCTGAGAATGCTGCACTAGGTTCTAAGCAATGCAAATAGCAGAAGTGTTATCATAAAAAAGTAGAACACTCTCTATCGCTAACCCAAAGTCCTGCAAGGTCGATCTCATCTAGAGCACCTGACTACAGCAACTGGCTGCAGCAACATACTCGGCCTCAGCGGTAGACTGTGCAACTCCGGACTGCTTCCTAGATCACCAAAAAACAAGAGAAGTGCCAATGAATTGGCAAGTGCTAGAAGTGCTTTTTCTATCTATCCTACAACTAGCAAAGTCAGCATCGAATAAGACACTAAGGGATATGTGGCCAGCACTAGTTCCCAAGATCAACACCTAGCGCCTACATATCCCACATTCGAGATGTACCAATACTCATACACACCTGTCTAAGCATTTGACATAGCATAAACATAGACTAGAAGCTATTACAACTACTTAATATTACAAGTATGTGGCTGACCGGCCAAATATTGCACACGAAAGTAATTTGCAGGGGAAATTAAGCATGAAGAAAAGGTAGGAAAATGGTATGTCCATCCATATACCTAAAGGCAACTGACTAGGAAGAGTCCTAGTTCATCCATCCAAATAATCGTCAGACCCCAGTGCGAAGTACGAATCATCAAGGATATCTTCTGTATCTTCATCTATATATATTATGAATTAAGCAACGGTGAGTACACGTATGTAATCACAAGACTTTAGTGTATGGAAATACAATACATGCAAGGTTAGTACAAGGATATCAAGCCACTACACTAAGTTTTATTTTCAGCATAAAGCAGATTTTGTTTTCAAGAAAGTAGTTCATCAAACGGTAACGAAATTTAAAAAGGCATTTGATATGAAGCTAGTAACAGTAAGTAAAGTTTAATACTCTCATATCACAGCCCTCCTTGGCCATGAACAGCGAGTAGAAACATAGCCAACCTTGGCTCACAAATATACCAACCCGTCACAACACCGATTTAATGAATTCACAAAAATAAGGCTATAATTGACATTACATCCCTGAGTTGCTCATGACGGCGAGCATGGCTAATTAAATAGATTTAAATCTTTACAGAGAGTGTAGACTTTACCCACATGACACATTTTAGCAATCATGTCAACCATGCCTCGCGATACCTATAATACCCGATTTGCCAGATTATGACAAAACTGTTCAACAAGCCTAGACTTTGGCCAACCCGGTGAAGACAGACCCTTGCCATAATCCAGAAATCTGGACCCACACACACAATACTAATAATGCTTTATGCTCTATCATGTCCTTTACCGATGGCAAGGCATACAATGTTGTATTGGAATACTTTAACCCTAACACCTCGGTGAAGGGAGTACCTATGACCAACACCATTCCCCAGAGTGCCCTTACTACTTCGGTCTACCAAAATGCAGGGTTAAACTTCAGCTAATCTACTAAGCTAATGCTATTCCATACTAGCACATGGGGCTGCACCATTTCACATAGGTGATAGCATCAAGTTCAGTCCTTAACCGATCGGAGCGAGATTCTCCCTCTATCTACGTGTGAGGTTCCTCCTCATGCCTCAAGTTTAAACCGTAACTCACCTGCATCTAAACCATAAGTTTTTGTGTTGGATTTTGTTTTCAAAATACACGGAGACCATTACTCAGCATAACCTTCAAAAATTGCTTAAGCCTAAATAGAGGTGTAGCTCAACATTTAAATAACATTCTAAGTGACCATGGCTAAGTTTATGTACGTAGTATTTCGCATTCGTTAACCGTAGTGACAGTAACTAATGTCTAATGAACAAACTAAGGTTACATTGGTAGGTAAACAAGTGTCAAGGTATCGACAATACATACAAATGGGAAATATCTACGGTACCCAAAACATAGCAAGTTTATTATAAATATACATGCATGCATATATTGTAACACCCCGGCGCCAAACGCACCGCGAATGCTACCCAAAAACCCAACTAACAGAATGACACTTCTACGAAAAGACTGAAAACGAATTTAATCTTTAAATTCTTAAACCGGTTTGAAACTAAGTCACTGAGATTTACAAAATTTCGGCATGACCTCTCTAGAACAGAGGACATCCACTCAGCAGGCAAAAGAACAATAGCAGTTATATGATATCACTCTAACAGGTCCTTAGATAATCAATCACATTTTCAACCGGCAAATTAACCAACTACGCAACGCCGATCAACACAATACAATCGTATTTATTACAACCATTATTAATGAAATAATTAACAGGGTTGTTGGTGACCGAAGTCGTGCATGTGCTCTACTCCCATCCGCGACTCGACTTCAAGGCACCTAAAACAGAAGTAAATAAGCGTGAGTCCAAGACTCAAACAAAATGCAACATAAATAAAAAGTAATGAATTCAATGGAATTACTTTTACTCTAGAATTTGATATAGCCATTACTAATTGGAAATCAACCAGTAAAAGAAGCAATAACTAACTCCACTTACCACAACCAACTCGAAAACATAACTAAATCTTACCCCTGCGTCAATATGCATCGCTGGATGAGTCCACGCCTCAATCCTCAACCAGTTCTTCCCATTCTCATCAATCCCATTTATCAATTGCAACACACAAGGCAATGGAATGCGTTTATGCTTTCATGCTCAAGTGCACAAAACATACAAAAGAAGAATCTCATACCCATACATCACAATCAACTTATTAACATGATTCATGATTTATCCATGCAATGCAAATGCAAATATGTCAAACAAATGAAGAATCTCATAATCATACATTGCAATCAACTCATTAAATAGGATTCATCATTTATCAATGCAATGCAAATGCAAATATGTCAAACAAATGAAGAATCTCATAATCATACATTGCAATCAACTCATTAAATAGGATTCATCATTTATCAATGCAATGCAAATGCAAATATGTCAAACAAATGAAGAATCTCATAATCATACATTGCAATCAACTCATTAAATAGGATTCATCATTTATCAATGCAACGCAAATGCTTGCATGTTCATATACTCATGTCATTTCACCATTCTCATGCTAATGATGCATCATGCATGACTCATCTCCTCTTTGTTTAGCAAATACCGGTATTGCCGAGCACCACCCGTCGATGCGTGCCCTCAAACCCAACCATCCCGTGGAAGGGGCCTGCCGAAACAGGACTTGCCCGCTACCCAGTAGCGAGTCCTACGCTTAACACCGCTCCCATCCACGCCAGTGGATGGGACTACGGGGTAGGAACTCCAAGCACTCCGGATTAGTCATACTTCCGTATAACTTTCTCACTGCCCTAGCTCAATGCAATTCATGAATGCACATATGCAAATGCCATTCCTCACATTCATATCCATATTCTCAACTCTCATATTCATATTCTCAACACTCGTATTCATATTCTCATCATTCATTTGCATATTCTCGACACTCATATCTACATGGTCACAATTATCATTAATACTCCCGTAAAGTCATAATCCATCCTCATGATCGCCAAATCATCCATTCTTATTAATCAAACCTCATTACGTCATTGTTCACATTATCCTATCATACTAGTGATAATAGTATGACATCTCAACCGATAGCTCTCCATGATCTTAAGGTATCATGACATTCGACTCTCGACACAAATCTTTTCAATCAACGATGCACTTGCATCCAATTACTTAACCTTCTCACAAAAAGCCAATTATCCTACTAGACGTGCTTATAAACACAAACGCAACCATTGTGCAAGCATATACATAACACAAGCAATCAACTAGATACCGTATAAGGGTTATACGGGTTACACATGCATATAAACTCGTTTTAAATAAAAGCATAATCAATTAACCATTCTCATGCATCAAATCGCATGCAAAAGCAAACACGACAATATTAAAGCAACACATGAATAAATGTATTCTTGTAAAATCTAGTGGCCACCTAAGCCACAACCGATACAATCCAATGCACTTTCCTTTACCGACGAAAGAATGGAGTGGCATGCGGTTGAGGCCACTCCCGACAGAACCTTCCCTGCGAATAAAACAATATTCATCCAACTCAAATTCATGCACACTCGGTACAAGCGACAGAAGAAAACAATTCTACATATTCACATCTGCAATCGAAACCAAAACATCCCTCATAACCACTTAAATGCATGGTCGAGAAAACAGGGGCAACACACCACAATTTGGAAAAAGGGACCTAAATTTTCAATTCATGCAGTAGTATAAATCTTATATATAAGGTATAAAAGCTACATCCTGTAGGACAAAGCAATGAAGTTGGCAGACCCATAACAGAAATGCAAATTTGATGTCTCCCATAATTTCATCTCATGAAATCAAGTTAATAAAGCATACTACACCTCACTTTCAAAATATATGCATATACTTCTATAGATCACATTGCACAGAGGATAGACTTAGATGACCATACGCAAATGAATTCTAGAGCACACACATGAATTATCAGAAATCGAAGAACAGAGAAGAAAACAACCACTGATTCATTTCACTCTCATCTATCATCATAAAACTTTCATCTTACACAACTATGCACTGCACCCTGCTTCAAACATGCCAATACATGAGATCTAATGCTAATTACCTCAATCTCACAATTTAATGGGAATCGAGGTCACAAGCATAACCAGCAGATAGCTCAAAAATGATAAAAGCTATCAATTCATAAACATTGATTAAACAGATTTTGAGCATATCTAACCAAATGCATAAGAACTAGGATGCGAGATCACAAGAAAATTCCTTACGGGATATCCTACACACATAAATGCTGGAATAACATTCCACAAACACCAGCACGATTATCACCTCAAGCACTACGCTGCTTGAATTTCACCAACTAATCAAGATAAATATATGCACAACACATTCAACAACCCTAAACCTTCTAGGCATTATCACAAACACCTCACATGCATGCCAAAATCCCCCAAGAACAAGGTATACCTCCAATCTCACACCCATGGAGAAAGACGAGATGGGGGCATGGGCGGATGGAGGGCAGGGCTGCGCCACCGGAGGGAGCCGCGTCGGGGAAGAGCCGGCCGGCGGCGGCGCTGGGGGGGTCGCCGGAGTGCAGGGCCGGAGGCGTCGGCTAGGGCGAGCCGGCTGGGAGGACGCACGGTGGGGAGCAGCAGGGAGGAGAGGGCTGCGCCACCGGAGTCGGCTGGGGGAGAGCTCGGGCCGGCGCCAGAAGGAGCAGCAGCAGGGAGGCGCCAGGAGGGAGCTCGGCTGGGGGCTAGGCGCTAGAACGAGCAGCAGCAGGGAGGCGCCAGGAGGGAGCTCGGTTGGGAGCTAGGCGCCAAAAGGAGCAGCAGCAGGGAGGCGCCAGAAGCATTCGACCAGGGGAGCTTCGGCCAGGAACGAAGAAAAAATATCCTGGAGTCCCACCAATTACAGCCACACAAACTAAAGGGGAGAGAGAGGTTAGGTGAGGGGGAGGGAATTCCAAAAAAAACCCCTCCTAAAACCCAAAATTCAACATCTAAAAAATAGTGCGAACCAAAAATCTTGGAAAAACCACTAGCTGTATTACACTCTTCCCCCCTTCAACAGAATTCGACCTCGAATTCTGAACACCTGAAAACTCACCCATAAGAGCAACAGAAACTGAAATGTCAAAATTAGCAGGTCCATAAAGAACAAGCTGAGAACTTCTCACGCAAGAGAAAACTCCACAACTCAAACTATAGCTCTTGCGAAATAAAAGGAGCAAGCAACTGAACTCACTCGCCCCTCAACAAATCAACATTCACTCTAACTCCTCAACTCGCATGATACAAAACTCGGAAGTCAAGTCTTTCTCAAAGACTAACCCTAAACTGTCAACTTTTCTTTAACGCTTCGACACACAACCTCCAATCAACCAATGATTCTTCCCGGAAGATCATAATACTAACCCCAAACTCAATTTCTCATCTCTCTAGTCCATTTCACTCACCCAACTTAAATTACTTCTCTAAGACTCCATACCACAGATCAACCAACTCGTGATGACAGAAAAAAACACGAGTCACAACACTCTATTAAGCATCCAGCCAAAGATCGTCAAGATACCCAAGCTATCCGATTGAACAGCTGGGTTCTAAACTCAAATCTCCTAAGAACCAAGAAAACCCTGATTTACATCTCCACTCATTGATTAACCTTTCTAACCAAAGAGCCACATACAAAATTCTTTATTCCAACAAGCTTCTAACCAATTCGAACATAACATTATCGCTAACCATTTAATACGGAATCCTTTAAGAATCAAAACACAACTTTTTCAACAATTGCCCTTGGAAACAACAGATCAAGAATAATTATTTACTATCGAAAGGATTAGCCCCACAGGCACCAATCAAATTCCCACCTAACACAAAATCGCACTTGACTCACACTAGAGAGCAAAGTAAATCTCGCTTCATTTACATGGCTAGCTACTTTCCTCAACATTTAAAATCAATGCAACAAAATACACAACCAGAAAGACTCAACTGAAAAGAGAAACTTCACAGTCATTCCTCAAGAACAACCACAAGATCAAGAGAACTCTATTCTTTTAATAGCATAAACCAATTCTCTCACCTTGAGCCCTAAGGTGGAAAGCTTCACATCGAAGAATCACTCGATTAAAAGCAACACAACAAAACCCCACTTAGTGCATTTGGGAAAACCCAACAAACTTAGCAAAATTTTATAACCACTCTTCCGTGGATTACTTCCTCCAGAATTTGTCATTTCGACTAATTACATCGGTGGTCGAAAATGTTATTACCAACATTAACAATTTCTCCCCCATAAAACTCATCAACGATAAACAGGTTAACTTTTATCCCAAATTAACCTACCATCCAAAATTCCTATCCGTTAACTATATAACGAACACAAAGATCAATTATCTAAGCCTCCAATGATTTAGATAATCGAATCCCATCAACATAATTAATAAGTTCCTCAACCAAACTTGTTATTACTTCTTTGACACAATCATTTATAACCTTATGCAAACACCATTTCCAAATCTCCACTTATAACCGTGGATCACCCTGACCCACAAAATACTCTAACTGTCATATTTTTCCTTTCCAGAAAAGCCAACGAAAACTTCAAAGAAAGCTCAACTCTCAAAATACTTAGAAAAATGACAGGATTCAAGCCTTGCCAATCAACAGGTTTCCAAACCAATCATCAAACTCCAAAATTCCACGAAGGAAGGAGTTACACAAATCAATTCACAGAAAGGAAAAGCGAATCGATCGAATAACACTTTTCCTTTAAAGCCCCAAATCCAAAACTTCAACCCAGAAAACGACAACACGAAGAAACACATGTCTTTCTCCGTAAAGCAACCAAAAAGGTGCAGCACAAAACTCTCTCCTATACCTTAAATCCAAGAAGACCAAGGAAGACAAAATTCAAATACGCACTCCAACAATCTCTCCGATTTATGACAGAAACACAAGAATTCTCCTTCGGTGCTGGCTCCAAACTGCCGCACCAACAACCACAGTCACACGACCAGGCCGAACCCTTCGGCACACAGAGTCCCAACAGACCCCAAAACTCCTCGATACAGAAATCCCAAAAGACCCACTAGTCAATCAACACTTCACAAGCATAGCAATAAAATTTGCCGACAACCTTATCAAAAACCAACAGATATCAACAAGTATTAACATGGCATCAATCTCAAAAGAAGCATGGTAGTACAATGCAACGATATCCCATTCCTTTCCTACTGTGCATCAGGGTGTGTCAAGTTTTAAATTAATTAACCACTCTACGTCAAGTTTTATGGTTGTTGCCCTAGGGCCACATTTCAAAAGTTCAACCTAAACCATGTTTCTACTTTCATACAGCAAAATTTTAATTCATCCTAGAATTACTTACTACATTTAAGCACCACGGACCTGAAGCCCGCTCTGATACCAACTGTAACACCCCGGCGCCAAACGCACCGCGAATGCTACCCAAAAACCCAACTAACAGAATGACACTTCTACGAAAAGACTGAAAACGAATTTAATCTTTAAATTCTTAAACCGGTTTGAAACTAAGTCACTGAGATTTACAAATTTCTGCATGACCTCTCTAGAACAGAGGACATCCACTCAGCAGGCAAAAGAACAATAGCAGTTATATGATATCACTCTAACAGGTCCTTAGATAATCAATCACATTTTCAACCGGCAAATTAACCAACTACGCAACGCCGATCAACACAATACAATCGTATTTATTACAACCATTATTAATGAAATAATTAACAGGGTTGTTGGTGACCGAAGTGGTGCACGTGCTCTACTCCCATCCCGGCGAGTCAGCTTCAAGGCACCTAAAAACAGGAAGTAAACAAGCGTGAGTCCAAGACTCAGCAAAATGCAACATAAATAAAAAGTAATGAATTCAATGGAATTACTTTTACTCTAGAATTTGATATAGCCATTACTAATTGGAAATCAACCAGTAAAAGAAACAATAACTAACTCCACTTACCACAACCAACTCGAAAACATAACTAAATCTTACCCCTGCGTCAATATGCATCGCTGGATGAGTCCACGCCTCAATCCTCAACCTGTTCTTCCCATTCTCATCAATCCCATTTATCAATTGCAACACACAAGGCAATGGAATGCGTTTATGCTTTCATGCTCAAGTGCACAAAACATACAAAAGAAGAATCTCAAACCCATACATCACAATCAACTTATTAACATGATTCATGATTTATCAATGCAATGCAAATGCAAATATGTCAAACAAATGAAGAATCTCATAATCATACTTTGCAATCAACTCATTAAATATGATTAATCATTTATCAATGCAATACAAATACAAATATGTCAAACAAATGAAGAATCTCATAATCATACATTGCAATCAACTCATTAAATAGGATTCATCATTTATCAATGCAATGCGAATGCAAATATGTCAAACAAATGAAGAATCTCATAATCATACATTGCAATCAACTCATTAAATAGGATTCATCATTTATCAATGCAATGCAAATGCAAATATGTCAAACAAATGAAGAATCTCATAATCATACATTGCAATCAACTCATTAAATAGGATTCATCATTTATCAATGCAACGCAAATGCTTGCATGTTCATATACTCATGTCATTTCACCATTCTCATGCTAATGATGCATCATGCATGACTCATCTCCTCTTTGTTTAGCAAATACCGGTATTGCCAAGCACCACCCGTCGATTCGTGCCCTCAAACCCAACCATCCCGTGGAAGGGCTGCCAAAACAGGACTTGCCGCTACCCGAGAGCGGGTCCCACGCTAACACCGCTCCCATCCACGCCGAAGGATGTGACTACTGGGTAGGAACTCCGAGCACTCGGATTAGTCATACTCAGTATAACTTTCTCACCATACTGCTCAATGCAATTCATGAATGCACATATGCAAATGCCATTCCTCATATTCATATCCATATTCTCAACTCTCATATTCATATTCTCAACACTCGTATTCATATTCTCATCATTCATTTGCATATTCTCGACACTCATATCTACATGGTCACAATTATCATTAATACTCCCGTAAAGTCATAATCCATCCTCATGATCGCCAAATCATCCATTCTTATTAATCAAACCTCATTACGTCATTGTTCACATTATCCTATCATACTAGTGATAATAGTATGACATCTCAACCGATAGCTCTCCATGATCTTAAGGTATCATGACATTCGACTCTCGACACAAATCTTTTCAATCAACAATGCACTTGCATACAATTACTTAACCTTCTCACAAAAAGGCAATTATCCTACTAGACGTGCTTATAAACACAAACGCAACCATTGCGCAAGCATATACATAACACAAGCAATCAACTAGATACCGTATAGGGGTTATACGGGTTACACATGCATATAAACTCGTTTTAAATAAAAGCATAACCAATTAACCATTCTCATGCATCAAATCGCATGCAAAAGCAAACACGACAATATTAAAGCAACACATGAATAAATGTATTCTTGTAAAATCTAGTGGCCACCTAAGCCACAACCGATACAATCAGAGGCGGAGCCACAGGGGGGGCGTGATGGGGCCTGGGCCCCCCTGTCGGCCCATGAAGACATGAAGTGTATTATATATAATTAGTGTATTATGTATATGTACTGATATACAAGCCAAACGCCCGGCGGCCGACGTCACGTCTTCTCGCCCTCTCGCATGCTGTGAATGAAACACCTAGTCAAAGATCGCCTTCTCGCATGCCTTCTCACAGTGGAGATCGATCAGGCCAGCCGGTTTACGACGACGTGCACGATGAACCTTTGTCCCTACTCCCTTGAAATGTTATCTAGTTTTCTCCATGTTCATCGCAGGCATATGTATATGTGATATATCATGAACAGTTCATGCCTTTTGCTAATTATTGATTGATTAATTATTAGTTATTTAGTTTAGTTATCGGCGACGAGTTGTTCAAGACACTGTATGCTTGGAATAGTTTCAGGAAACAACTGCTGTATTCAAGGTGTTTATTACGAGAACTAGAAAGAAATCCCGTTAGCAAAATTGCTGAACAACTTGTTCAGATCATGTGATTGTGAATTTGTGATTGGTCTACAGAATTGCTAGGACGTCCAATTTTTCTAGACATTTTTGGTCTTTGATACAGTACTATTCGTCTAATCCTTAGGGCAGTGGAGTACTGTGTGCTAAGTGTTAACAATAAGCATCAGGCGGTGACGGTCGGAGACACCGCTTCACCTGCGCCTGCTAGTCTACGCCGCCACTACCGCCACCGCTGACAAGGTATTATTAATTATTATATGTTTTCTGTTGTACTAATCTATAATAGGTATTAGGTAATTTATTAATTATCAATGATCAGGGCATCAAGCTACATGATTTAATGTCTATAATTTTGATTTTTAGATGAAGAGATATTTTATGCCTTTTCAGAACATGAGGACTCGCAAATATCAACTATTGCCTCTTGTGAAATAATAAGTGGTACATTCCCTAAATCCTTATAAGTTACAAGTGTTACATATTGTACTTACTATATATTAAACTTTGAATATCAATCATTAGTAGAGATTCAACATTTTTAGGCCCCCTCCTTTAGAAATTTCTGGCTCCGCCACTGGATACAATGCACTTGCCCTTACCGACGAAAGAATGGAGTGGCATGCGGTTGAGGCCACTCCCGACAGAACCTTCCCTGCGAATAAAATAATATTCATCCAACTCAAATTCATGCACACTCGCTACAAGCGACAGAAGAAAACAATTCTACATATTCACATCTGCAATCGAAACCAAAACATCCCTCATAACCACTTAAATGCATGGTCGACAAAACAGGGGCAACACACCACAATTTGGAAAAAGGGACCTAAATTTTTAATTCATACAGTAGTATAAATCTTATATATAAGGTATAAAAGCTACATCCTGCAGGACAAAGCAATGAAGTTGGCAGACCCATAACAGAAATGCAAATTTGATGTCTCTCATAATTTCATCTCATGAAATCAAGTTAATAAAGCATACTACACCTCACTTTCAAAATATATGCATATACTTCTATAGATCACATTGCACAGAGGATAGACTTAGATGACCATACGCAAATGAATTCTAGAGCACACACATGAATTATCAGAAATCGAAGCACAGAGAAGAAAACAACTACTGATTCATTTCACTCTCATCTATCATCATAAAACTTTCATCTTACACATCTATGCACTGCACCCTGCTTCAAACATGCCAATACATGAGATCTAATGCTAATTACCTCAATCTCACAATTTAATGGGAATCGAGGTCACAAGCATAACCAGCAGATAGCTCAAAAATGATAAAAGCTATCAATTCATAAACATTGAATAAGCAGATTTGAGCATATCTAACCAAATGCATAAGAACTAGGATGCGATATCACAAGAAAATTCCTTATGGGATATCCTACACACATAAATCTTTGGAATAACATTCCACAAACACCAAAGACGATTATCACCTCAAGCACTACTGCTGCTTGTATTTCACCAACTAACCAAGATAAATATATGCACAACACATTCAACAACCCTAAACCTTCTAGGCATTATCACAAACACCTCACATGCATGCCAAAATCCCCCAAGAAGAAGGTATACCTCCAATCTCACACCCTTGGAGAAAGAGGAGATGGGGGCATGGCCGGATGGAGGGCAGGGCTGCGCCATCGAGAGGGCAGCGTCGGGAAGAGCCACGACGGCAATGGCCTGGGGTCGCCGAGTCTGGCCGAGGCGTCGGCTAGGGCGAGCCTGGCTGGGAGGACGCACGGTGGGGAGCAGCAGGGAGGAGAGGGCTGCACCACCGAGTCGGTGGGAGAGCTCGGGCGGCCTGGATGAGCAAAGCAGGGAGGCGCCAGGAGGGAGCTCGGCTGGGGGCTAGGCGCCAGAACGAGCAGCAGCAGGGAGGCGCCAGGAGGGAGCTCGGCTGGGAGCTAGGCGCCAGAAGGAGCAGCAGTAGGGAGGCGCCAGAAGCATTCGGCCAGGGGAGCTTCGGCCAGGAACGAAGAAAAAAATATCCTGGAGTCCCACCAATTACAGCCACACAAACTAAAGCGGAGAGAGGTTAGGTGAGGGGGAGGGAATTCAAAAAAACCCTCCTAAAACCCAAAATTCAACATCTAACCAATAGCGCGAACCAAAAATCTTGGAAAAACCACTAGCTGTATTACACTCTTCCCCCCTTCAACAGAATTCGACCTCGAATTCTGAACACCTCAAAACTCACCCATAAGAGCAACAGAAACTGAAATGTCAAAATTAGCTGGTCCATAAAGAACAAGCCGAGAACTTCTCACGCAAGAGAAAACTCCACAACTCAAACCACAGCTCTTACGAAATAAAAGGAGCAAGCAACTGAACTCACTCGCCCCTCAACAAATCAACATTCACTCTAACTCCTCAACTCGCATGATACAAAACTCGGAAGTCAAGTCTTTCTCAAAGACTAACCCTAAACTGTCAACTTTTCTTTAACGCTTCAACACACAACCTCCAATCAACCAATGATTCTTCCCGGAAGATCATAATACTAACCCCAAACTCAATTTCTCATCTCTCTAGTCCATTTCACTCACCCAACTTAAATTACCTCTCTAAGACTCCATACCACAGATCAACCAACTCGTGATAACAGAAAAAAAACACGAGTCACAACACTCTATTAAGCATCCAGCCAAAGATCGTCAAGACACCCAAGCTATCCGATTGAACAGCTGGGTTCTAAACTCAAATCTCCTAAGAACCAAGAAAACCCTGATTTACATCTCCACTCATTGATTAACCTTTCTAACCAAAGAGCCACATACAAAATTCTTTATTCCAACAAGCTTCTAACCAATTCTGAACATAACATTATCGCTAACCATTTAATACCGGAATCCTTTAAGAATCAAAACACAACTTTTTCAACAGTTGCCCTTGGAAACAACAGGATCAAGAATAATTATTTACTATCGAAAGGATTAGCCCCACAGGGCACCAATCAAATTCCCACCTAACACAAAATCGCACTTGACTCACACTAGAGAGCAAAGTAAATCTCGCTTCATTTACATGGCTAGCTACTTTCCTCAGCATTTAAAATCAATGCAACAAAATACACAACCAAGAAAGACTCAACTGAAAAGAGAAACTTCACACAGTCATTCCTCAAGAACAACCACAAGATCGAAGAGAACTCTATTCTTTTAATAGCATAAACCAATTCTCTCACCTTGAGCCCTAAGGTGGAAAGCTTCACATCGAAGAATCACTCGATTAAAAGCAACACAACAAAACCCCACTTAGTGCATTTGGGAAAACCCAACAAACTTAGCAAAATTTTATAACCACTCTTCCGTGGATTACTTCCTCCAGAATTTGTCATTTCGACTAATTACATCGGTGGTCGGAAATGTTATTACCAACATTAACAATTTCTCCCCCATAAAACTCATCAACGATAAACAGGTTAACTTTTATCCCAAATTAACCTACCATCCAAAATTCCTATCCGTTAACTATATAACGAACACAAAGATCAATTATCTAAGCCTCCAATGATTTAGATAATCGAATCCCATCAACGTAATTAATAAGTTCCTCAACCAAACTTGTTATTACTTCTTTGACACAATCATTTATAACCTTACGCAAACACCATTTCCAAATCTCCACTTATAACCGTGGATCACCCTGACCCACAAAATACTCTAACTGTCATATTTTTCCTTTCCAGAAAAGCCAACGAAAACTTCAAAGAAAGCTCAACTCTCAAAAGACTTAGAAAAATGACAGGATTCAAGCCTTGCCAATCAACAGGTTTCCAAACCAATCATCAAACTCCAAAATTCCACGAAGGAAGGAGTTACACAAATCAATTCACAGAAAGGAAAAGCGAATCGATCGAATAACACTTTTCCTTTAAAGCCCCAAATCAAAACTTCAACCCGAAACGACAACACGAAGAAACACATGTCTTTCTCCGTAAAGCAACCAAAAGGTGCAGCACAAAACTCTCTCCTATACCTTAAATCCAAGAAGACCAAGGAAGACAAAATTCAAATACGCACTCCAACAATCTCTCCGATTTATGACCGAAACACAAGAATTCTCCTTCGGTCTTTGGCTCCAAAGCCGCCGCACCAACAACCACGATCCTACGACCGGCCGAACCCTTCGCACACGAGTCCCAACAGACCCCAAAACTCCTCGTCTGAAATCCCAAAAGACCCACTAGTCAATCAACACTTCACAAGCATAGCAATAATATTTGCCGACAACCTTATCAAAAACCAACAGATATCAACAAGTATTAACATGGCATCAATCTCAAAAGAAGCATGGTAGTACAATGCAACGATATCCCATTCCTTTCCTACTGTGCATCAGGGTGTGTTAAGTTTTAAATTAATTAACCACTCTACGTCAAGTTTTATGGTTGTTGCCCTAGGGCCACATTTCAAAAGTTCAACCTAAACCATGTTTCTACTTTCATACAGCAAAATTCTAATTCATCCTAGAATTACTTACTACATTTAAGCACCACGGACCTGAAGCCCGCTCTGATACCAACTGTAACACCCCGGCGCCAAACGCACCGCGAATGCTACCCAAAAACCCAACTAACAGAATGACACTTCTACGAAAAGACTGAAAACGAATTTAATCTTTAAATTCTTAAACCGGTTTGAAACTAAGTCACTGAGATTTACAAAAATTTCGGCATGACCTCTCTAGAACAGAGGACATCCACTCAGCAGGCAAAAGAACAATAGCAGTTATATGATATCACTCTAACAGGTCATTAGATAATCAATCACATTTTCAACCGGCAAATTAACCAACTACGCAATGCCGATCAACACAATACAATCGTATTTATTACAACCATTATTAATGAAATAATTAACAGGGTTGTTGGTGACCGAAGTCGTGCATGTGCTCTACTCCCATCCCGGCGACTCAGCTTCAAGGCACCTAAAAACAGGAAGTAAACAAGCGTGAGTCCAAGACTCAGCAAAATGCAACATAAATAAAAAGTAATGAATTCAATGGAATTACTTTTACTCTAGAATTTGATATAGCCATTACTAATTGGAAATCAACCAGTAAAAGAAGCAATAACTAACTCCACTTACCACAACCAACTCGAAAACATAACTAAATCTTACCCCTGCGTCAATATGCATCGCTGGATGAGTCCACGCCTCAATCCTCAACCTGTTCTTCCCATTCTCATCAATCCCATTTATCAATTGCAACACACAAGGCAATGGAATGCGTTTATGCTTTCATGCTCAAGTGCACAAAACATACAAAAGAAGAATCTCATACCCATACATCACAATCAACTTATTAACATGATTCATGATTTATCCATGCAATGCAAATGCAAATATGTCAAACAAATGAAGAATCTCATAATCATACATTGCAATCAACTCATTAAATAGGATTCATCATTTATCAATGCAATGCAAATGCAAATATGTCAAACAAATGAAGAATCTCATAATCATACATTGCAATCAACTCATTAAATAGGATTCATCATTTATCAATGCAATGCAAATGCAAATATGTCAAACAAATGAAGAATCTCATAATCATACATTGCAATCAACTCATTAAATAGGATTCATCATTTATCAATGCAACGCAAATGCTTGCATGTTCATATACTCATGTCATTTCACCATTCTCAAGCTAATGATGCATCATGCATGACTCATCTCCTCTTTGTTTAGCAAATACCGGTATTGCGAGCACCACCCGTCGTCGTGCCCTCAAACCCAACCATCCGTGGAAGGGCTGCCGAAACAGGACTTGCCCGCTACCCAGTAGCGAGTCCTATGCTTAACACCGCTCCCATCCACGCCAGTGGATGGGACTACGGGGTAGGAACTCCGAGCACTCCGGATTAGTCATACTTCCGTATAACTTTCTCACTGCCCTGGCTCAATGCAATTCATGAATGCACATATGCAAATGCCATTCCTCACATTCATATCCATATTCTCAACTCTCATATTCATATTCTCAACACTCGTATTCATATTCTCATCATTCATTTGCATATTCTCGACACTCATATCTACATGGTCACAATTATCATTAATACTCCCGTAAAGTCATAATCCATCCTCATGATCGCCAAATCATCCATTCTTATTAATCAAACCTCATTACGTCATTGTTCACATTATCCTATCATACTAGTGATAATAGTATGACATCTCAACCGATAGCTCTCCATGATCTTAAGGTATCATGACATTCGACTCTCGACACAAATCTTTTCAATCAATGATGCACTTGCATCCAATTACATAACCTTCTCACAAAAAGCCAATTATCCTACTAGATGTGCTTATAAACACAAACGCAACCATTGTGCAAGCATATACATAACACAAGCAATCAACTAGATACCGTATAGGGGTTATACGGGTTACACATGCATATAAACTCATTTTAAATAAAAGCATAATCAATTAACCATTCTCATGCATCAAATCGCATGCAAAAGCAAACACGACAATATTAAAGCAACACATGAATAAATGTATTCTTGTAAAATCTAGTGGCCACCTAAGCCACAACCGATACAATCCAATGCACTTGCCTTTACCGACGAAAGAATGGAGTGGCATGCGGTTGATGTTACTCCCGACAGAACCTTCCCTGCGAATAAAACAATATTCATCCAACTCAAATTCATGCACACTCGGTACAAGCGACAGAAGAAAACAATTCTACATATTCACATCTGCAATCGAAACCAAAACATCCCTCATAACCACTTAAATGCATGGTCGAGAAAACAGGGGCAACACACCACAATTTGGAAAAAGGGACCTAAATTTTCAATTCATGCAGTAGTATAAATCTTATATATAAGGTATAAAAGCTACATCCTGTAGGACAAAGCAATGAAGTTGGCAGACCCATAACAGAAATGCAAATTTGATGTCTCCCATAATTTCATCTCATGAAATCAAGTTAATAAAGCATACTACACCTCACTTTCAAAATATATGCATATACTTCTATAGATCACATTGCACAGAGGATAGACTTAGATGACCATACGCAAATGAATTCTAGAGCACACACATGAATTATCAGAAATCGAAGCACAGAGAAGAAAACAACTACTGATTCATTTCACTCTCATCTATCATCATAAAACTTTCATCTTACACAACTATGCACTGCACCCTGCTTCAAACATGCCAATACATGAGATCTAATGCTAATTACCTCAATCTCACAATTTAATGGGAATCGAGGTCACAAGCATAACCAGCAGATAGCTCAAAAATGATAAAAGCTATCAATTCATAAACATTGATTAAACAGATTTCGAGCATATCTAACCAAATGCATAAGAACTAGGATGCAGTATCACAAGAAAATTCCTTACGGGATATCCTACACACATAAATGCTGGAATAACATTCCACAAACACCAGCACGATTATCACCTCAAGCACTACGCTGCTTGAATTTCACCAACTAATCAAGATAAATATATGCACAACACATTCGACAACCCTAAACCTTCTAGGCATTATCACAAACACCTCACATGCTTGCCAAAATCCCCCAAGAACAAGGTATACCTCCAATCTCACACCCATGGAGAAAGAGGAGATGGGGGCATGGGCGGATGGAGGCGGTGTGCGCCACCCGGAGGAGAGCGTCGGGAAGAGCCAGTGGCGTGGCCTGGGGTCAGCCGAGTCTGGCAGGGGCGTCGGCTTGGGCGAGCCTGGCTGGGAGGACGACAGTGGGGAGCAGAGGAGGAGAGGCTGCGCCACCGAGTCGGCTAGGGAGAGCTCGGCCGGCGCCAGAAGGAGCAGCAGCAGGGAGGCGCCAGGAGGGAGCTCGGCTGGGGGCTAGGAGCCAGAACGAGCAGCAGCAGGGAGGCGCCAGGAGGGAGCTCGGCTGGGAGCTAGGCGCCAGAAGGAGCAGCAGCAGGGAGGCGCCAGAAGCATTCGGCCAGGGGAGCTTCGGCCAGGAACGAAGAAAAAATATCCTGGAGTCCCACCAATTACAGCCACACAAACTAAAGGGGAGAGAGAGGTTAGGTGAGGGGGAGGGAATTCCAAGAAAAACCCCTCCTAAAACCCAAAATTCAACATCTAACCAATAGCGCGAACCAAAAATCTTGGAAAAACCACTAGCTGTATTACATGTTTGATTTGATTAAACAACACAAACATCATAACATAATGGGATCAACATGATCAAAGAAGGGTGCTTGCTTGCTAGTCGTCGTCTGTTACGTAGTCTGGGTCACAAGTGAGGTTGTCATCAATGAATACTGAACCGTCGGTATCTATTCATTATTCAACAAGACGCATGGAAAATAACAAACAACATATTTTCGTCAAGGGCAAAAAGAAATCAAACATAAAAACCAAATTGAACTTGCCAAAGGAGAATAGTGTGGTTTAGGTTTTCAGAGTTATCACTTTGTGCATGATGGTTTCATTAGTTCTTTGTTTTGGCTCATCTCATGTATATGCCAATTTTATTTCTCAAATTCTATTGGCTAAAATTATAATCATGTATAAGAATATTTTTGAATTCAAGAGGTTAAAATTATATATTCTTAAATTTATAATTTCAATTCTAGAGGCTAAATTATCTTGAAGTGGTGTGTGTGTGTAAATGTAAGATATGTCTCACGGGTTATGCGTAAGGTGCCAACTAAGACATTTTAACCAAGGATTAAGCTACTAGTATAAAGCTGCATGTTCATGATTTTTCAACAAATTGGGCACTAATTCAAAAGATATTAGAGACTATTTAGAAACTGTACTACTATTTCACAATTTAACACTATTTAACCCTTCGTATGAAGTGAATATGTGTAAACAAAGCATAAATCCCACATATTTTTACATAAAAAGAAGTTTCATCATTTAAAAAATATAGGAGTTGATTTCATTAAATTTGAAGTTTATCTGTGCAAGTTATGATTATTTGAATTTTTGCATGTATTGAAATTGGTGTATTTAACCATTTGATACAAACTACATCAAAATTTAATTATTTTTATATATTTAGAAATCTTGTGACCCCAGGATCATGGTAAATTAGGGCCTATTTGGTAGAGCTCCAGATTCCAGCTTCACCTGAGATCTGAAACTTGTAGGCTAAAATAAAGTGAATTAAGTTTATATTTTTAAAATGTAAACAAGATGATCCATCTAAACACTCTTAATATACTCACAGCTCCAGCTTCATGAATCTGGTGAAGCTAGAATTTTTAGCTTCACCAGATTCACGAATCTGAAAAAGCTAAATCCTTGCCAAACAGGCCCTTAGTTTCATCATTTTTCGACTTGACTTGTGAAAATTTTGTATTATGCACATCTTTGGCGTAAAGCATATATTAGAGCTCATTAACTTCACAGTGACCAAAAATAAAATATTTTTTGCATATTCAGATTATAAATGATTTTAAACAAATTTGGAAATTTGTTACACTAAATTTGGAGTTTCTAACAAAAATTATAAGTATTTGAATCTGCTAGGGTTAATAAAGCACCGGAAATTAGAAAACTTCTGAAAATGAAAACTATGCTTTCCCGCATGGAAAGCGGCTTTCTTTTTTTTTTGTAAGCATTTAAATTAATTTTGTTGCCTGACAGCTAGGACCCACTGTTAGTGACTAGGAGAAAGGAAGTGTGTGGGAGGCTGCCTGGTTGAGCCTGTCTGCTACCGACATAGAATAGAACAGCCCGGACCGAAGCCCGCCGACTGCAAAGCAGGGGTGGTGGAGCTTGGCTGGCTGCTCGATGAGCAAGAGGGGTGTGCGTCAACCAAGGGGACCAGTCGGCGACAGCTCAACGATGGTGAGGAGGGCTGGTAGCGTAGAGGGGCAAAGCTCGACAGAGGTGGCTGTCGGAGAGGAAGAAGCTGGCTGTGAGGAGCCGCCCAGACCGTCCTCGGGTTATTCAAATGCCGGTCACCCTCATCGGATTTGGAGGCCAGCAACGAATCACCGATGGTGCTCACAGTGCTAACACCCAAGCCCAATTAGGACAACAACGAACCCATTCGAATAACTCGACAACAATCCCGGTATTCCCCCGGTGTGCAACCTGAAACTCGCCTAGGATCGCCTCGCATACCGGTTTCCATTGCCATATCAATTCAATTCGCATAAAGGGGGCAACGAACCCAAAACTTCACGACCAGACACGCAACGCGGAAGCACAACAACAACACCAACTCAAACACAAAGACAAAACTAGATAACCACACAACTAAAACAACACATCTAGCATACTAGAAGCATATAAAACAAGACTAGACAGCAAGATAAAAGTTTGAAATTTCGGCATGACGCCTCTAGAAGTACGGACATCCACTCAGCAGGCATAAGAAACAATAATTAACCAAGTATAGCACAACAACAATAAACATGGTATAAGGATTAGCATGGATAGAAGTAACAACTAGGCATGAGCTAATCATGATAATACAACAAGGTTCAACAATGGAAATAGACAAGTATTTAAACAAGCCATAACATAATTTTAAAGACTAACTATACAACAAAATGGACACACAACCATCACATTAAACCAAAAGTAAGACATCTCCGGAAGTGTCCTGCCCTTGATCACTTCCGGGCGTTTGCAACGTCGAGCTAGCTTTTACTCGGTGCCCCGCCTGACCACCGAGAAGCAGTACGAACAGACTCACACCCGTCGGGGTCCTCACCTGAAAACCACAAAGCAGAAGCATGAGTACAGAAGGTACTCGCAAGACTTACCTGTGGTCCATATATGACCGACTCGAAGGAATATGCATTTGGATGTAGCAAGGGATAAGCTTAAGGTAAAAGTGCATAAAAGCTTAAATTTGGTTCATTTTCACATTCAACTACTCAATTTACAAATTTTATAGCAGTTATGTACAGCACCTGTTGCTAAAGTGAGAGCTGAATTTAAACATTTAAGAGAGCAAATAAAATCATGAACAAGTAACCACATCAAGTATACCAACTAGTTTCAATTTAAGTTATTACTACGTTGAAGTGTCGGATGATACAAGCGTGCTCATATCCGAGAGCGCGGCAATTCGAATCGCTTATTCACCCTGCAGGGGATCATCAATCGCACGACATGTGCCACAAGAAATCTCATGTCAACCCTCCTCCCATCCATATCTACTCGTTGAACCATCCTCATGCGGCCCGAGCACCTAGTAACCTCCCTCGAGCAGCTCAAGCCTCGCTTAGCCCTCGAGAGAGGCCTAGGCCTCGCTCTCAACCACGTCCAATCGCATGAGGGCATGACTCATCGAGTAGTATGCCATGAAAGGGTGGCTTACCGTACCATTATATCACAAGCTGCACGAAATTTCAGGAGAGGCTGGAGAGAGCTGGAAGGAGGCGCATGGAGAAGAGGAGCTGCTGGGTTTTGCTTGGGGGAAAGAGAAATCAGAATGAAGGGATGCTGAATTGGTTGGCTGCACTTCATTCCTTTTGTGTTGAACTCACTTGACCCCACTAGTAAGCAAGCTAGAGTGGCTAAGACCCAGAAATTCAGCACACTGTTTCAGTTTTGGTGCTAAGATTTAAATTAGCACTTGATGCTGGTTGGACTCAAAATTCTACCCTTGTATAGAGAAAGTTTCTAGTTTGTGATTAGCTAACCCGTATACTCTAGATCCTTATAGTTCTCAAGTTACAAGGCTCAAAACTTTGATGAAAACCATATTCGTACACTAAAATTTCTATCTCTTAAATTTTTGCTAAGTTTGGAAATTCTTAAATGGCAATTTGGGATAGACTCTGAAATTAGCAGTGGATCTCAAATGTGGCCAAAAACCTGATTGGCGCTAATGTTAGCCGCATGAGCCGAATTTGAATTTTGGGGCCATGACACTGGCCTTGCACTTGGCCAAGGTGGGGGAAGAACCAGGAGGTGGAATTGAGCCAATTCGGCTATCCCGGTGTGGTGGAGGAAGGTTGAGGTGCCTTGCCACCGCGCGGCCTGAGCGGAAGATGAAGAAGGGCGAGGCGGTGGTCCAGCAGTCAATTTAAGCTGATACCAAAGCCAGGCAAGTGATCAAGGGACTATACGGCTCCTTGTAGTGGAATGAATCGAGCTGTGAGCTCATGGGTGAAGAGAATTGCTCATGCATCACTTGCCTTTGCCCAAGCTTTGGGTGAACTTGCACACACAGTGTGCTTGAGACAACAGCAAAGATGGTGAGCTGAAGTGGTGGGTAAACAGGTTAGCTGACTTTAAGTGCTGCAGAGCACGTGAGGCTGGATGGGCACGAAGGAGAATGTGAGGCCTGGCTTGCCTCGGCCGAGTGGTAGAATTTCTCTGTCGCGGCAGTGTGTGGCAACAACCGGGGTGTGTGACAGCAGTGCCTGGGCAGAGAGGAGAGGAGAGGAGAGGGGTATGGAGATGGGTTGGTTGATAGGGCTAGTAGTCAGTGTGGCCCACTAACAGAGACAGCTGGTTAGTCATTTCATCGAATACAATGGGTGCGTACTGTAGCATCGCAACAATTTTGACAAAAATGGTTGGGGTAGTTGGTTAGCTCCAAAAATGGCTTTACTTGGTTTGAATTTTTTTTGAAACTTTTGTGCAGGTAGATCAAAGACTCTAATTTCCATTTTCTTTGGTTTTATTGAATTCCCTATTGTAGTTTTCGAATAAAAATTCTTGAAATTCTTTTATTTTCAAACAATTTTTGAATTTTTAGGGTACATACATTTTGTGCAAAAATTTGGAAAAAATTTATATTTATTCATCTAAATTTCTATACTGTTTTGTAAAATTATTTGCTAGGTTGGGTTGTTTGAGCTTTTTACATGTTTCTTTTGGATGTGTTAAATTGGGTGAGTAAGGACATTAAAAGCAACAAAATAAAGTCTAAAAATAAATAATATTCAAAAGAAAATCCAAATAAGCACTATAAAGCATGCTCAACCACTTTATTCCATTTTCCTAAATTTTTAGATGTTACATTGAGGTTGATCAAGTGTCTAATGGCTCAACTTGAATGCACACACTTGAATTCTCTCAATAACTCACAAAATATGAATTAAATGCACTAGAGATGTTGAGTGTCGAATATCTAAATATCGGGTATGAGCATGCATTGGAAACTCAAAGACTGTATCATATATGCTCAAGCAAGCATCTGGAAACTCCAGAAATGTAGGCCTAGTTCAATGGGATAAGGTATACGTGGAGAGGGCAACATTAGGAAGGACTCAACCATTTTTTCATTATAGGAAACCAGCTCGAGTACGCCTAATATCTAGGGAAGTTTGGATATGATTTGTCGGGACCCGGATATGCAAATCCGAAACCCTCTGTGTATACCGCACTAGTCCAGGATCACGCTAGTGCACACAGTGGAAACATAGATGACATATCATTCCATACATCGAAATAACTAAGAAGAAACAAATTATTATTGAATAAAGCAAACGACCTTATGGTCAAGGTTCATACACCAATGCCTCTTGGCTTAAGAAACAAATAAATTGTTGCAGCGGAAATAAAATAACTTGGGCCATTCGACATGCCACAGGCAATCGTCTGGGGAAACGCCTTCCTAGTCGATGTAGTCTTCATAGTACTCCTCTTGATACTCATTACCTGGTCCTTCCTCAGCAACTGAACAATAGGGGCATAAAGCCGTGAGTACAAAACGTACTCAACAAGCCGTAGGGAATGATGCAATATATTCATGCACGGCTTGACAAAGGATAGTTATATGGTTCATTTGCAGAAAGCAATAACTTGAATTTAAATACACTAAATAGATTGAAGGCAGTTTGAATAAAACAATAATAGATAATCTGATAAATCAATGGCAGACAACATGAACAGAATGACGAGGCATCACCCTACATCACTCGAAACAAGTATCAACCACACAATTCAACAGTATAGCTTGAGACAACAAAACCACAGTGAACTCCCCGTTCACATCCCAACAATTCCACATTTCAAGAAAACACTCTATACCCCGTGTGAAATCCCCGGGCTTGTCCATGACCGCGGACGCGGCTATTCGAATAGTTTACACTCTGCAGAGGTTGTACAGCTTTACCCACAAGACCTGAACATCTCTTGGTGCAATCGATATTAACACACTTCCTTTGGTGTGTCGCAGAGATATCAGTACAAAGCCTTTACAATGCATGTCTAAACCCAGTACTGCCCTCTAAGGTTTCGCCCCTCGGGGCCCCCTCTTGAGCCATGTGAGTCTACCCGTCCACCCCGGAACCCACACCAACACGTGGCAGCACTCAAGACTAGACATTGCAAATTAGTCACTAGGTCCGTCCCATACCGGACCTTGTGGTTGCACGGTTAGGCCCAGTTCAATGGCGCACAAGATTAAGTCCTTAAATTATCTCAGGCAAAACAGCCACATCCCAATGTGCTAGAAAGCACCCCCTTTACTGCACGATCACTTGCCCGTGGGAAACATTTTGTTCAACCCAAAACCAATGGCATCCCCTGCCATGGTACAACAAGTTTTACAACAGTGGTCAACAGCCACAATTCCATATCTCATTAAGTCAAGATTAACATTAATTCACAGATGATATGAATCCCATCGGACAACTAAGCATGGCTAAGCATAGCTACGTTAACCCAATGTTGGTATAATGATTATGTCCAACTAGTAATATACCACCCTAGGGTTAACAATGGATTCATGGCATTCCAATAATCAAAGGGGCATACTCAATCAGGTGAATAGCTACTCTCATAAACTAGCATTGATACACAAATAGCATGCAATTGTATAAAACAAAATACTTTTGCAAACATGGGTTCAATATGATCAAAGGTCTACGACTTGCCTTGTTGTTCAAATGCTGAGTCTTGGTCTTCGAAGTCTCCGTTCACTCCTTCGGGATTCGCGTCTACCGGAAAATAAAGCAACGAAACCAAATAAATACAAAACAGATAGGAAAACAAGCTCAAACTTGAAAATAAATGGCTCTGGAATGTAGAGCTCGATTTTACAAAAATTTAGAAATTTGAATCACTCAATCGGAGTTCGGACGAAGGAGAACGGGCTCCTGGAAGATTTAATTCAGAGAAAATCAAAGAAATTCATCAGGGGTGACACGTGGCAGCTTGTGATTGGCTGGGATTTTCGGTTTTCGGAAAATCAGAAAAAAAATAAATGCCGATCGACATGCGGGGCCCACATGTCGATGGCTCGATCCTGATAGACCGAGAGCACCGAGGCGGCATTCGGGTGATCTGGCGACCGCGACGGCGTGGCATGCCACGTGGCGGCTAGTGGCGACGTGGTATTGACAGCACACACGCGGCGGCTGGCGTGGCGCTGACGCAGCATGGGGGCGGGGTTGGCCACGCGCAAGATCCGGAACGTCAGATCCGAATCGGACGGCCGCAGGGTAAGGAAGCGGGCGGGGATGACGCGGCTTGATCTGGGGCGTCGGATGGACATCGGACGGGCAAGAACTTACGGAGGCACCCGACGGCGAGCGGCGGTGATGTTCCGCCGGACCTGGGGAAGACGACTCCCGAATCAGCGAAATAACACCGGATCGGCCGGGAGAGAAAGCGGAACTGGGAGAGCACGTCGCGCTGAGTTCAACCGTGCAAGCGGCAACGGCGGGGATGCACCGTCGGCGAAAAAAGCATGGTGAAAGGTTGCGGGCACGACGGGGAACCGGCGAGCTCTCGGGAGGAGACGGCGGCGTCTCGGGCGATGGGAGAGGTGGCGGCGGATGCGGAATGAAGTGGCGAACCTCGGGCTAGGGTCGGCGGCGGCTTTTAAAGCCTCGGGAGGCGGGCCCGACGCGGAAAACTCGGAAGGCGGCGTGCGGCGCTGGGTCTCCGAGGCGGCTAGGGTTTCCAGGCGGCGGCGCGACGTGGCTTGATCCTGGCCGAACGCGTGGCACGGATCGGACGGCGAGGACTTGCGGCTTGGTGGCGGGCTGAAGCAGGAAGCGATGAACGAGGTTGGGCCGGGAGAGATTCGGCCCGAGGAGAGGAAAAGAATTTAAAATCTTTTTCGAATTTAGAAAAATCCCGAAAATTCAAATAAGAGCAAATAAATTCAAATAAATAGCAAATAAATTCAGAAAAATCTCCAAAAATACAGAAAAATTCCTTGAAGCACAAGGAACCCAATAAAAACTGGAAACCTTTAATTTGATGCATAGGTTAATCAAATTAAATCTTATAATTATTAGAAAATTCAATTTAAGCTGTAATTAATTCAAGAAAAATGCAAATGGTTCACTTTTGAATTTAAACATTCCAAAACTCAAATTTTGGGATGTTACAAACCTCCCCCCCTTAAATGGAATCTCGACCCCGAGATTCGGACTGGCTAGAGAATAGGTGGGGAAACGCGGACTTCAGATCCTCTTCTCGCTCCCAAGTGGCTTCCTCTTCTGAATGATTACTCCACTGGACTTTGCAAAAACGGATGATCTTGCTTCTCGTGATGCGCTCTGCAACATCTAAAATCCTCACTGGCTGCTCCTTGTAGGTGAGATCCTCTTGCAAATTGATGGCTTCCAACGGCATCTGTTCGTCTGGTACTCGCAGGCACTTCTTCAACTGTGACACGTGGAACACATCATGGATTCCAGCAAAAGACTGAGGCAACTCAAGCTTGTAGGCAACTTCTCCTCTTCTTTCCAGGACTTTGAACGGTCCAACATATCTAGGGGCAAGTTTCCCTTTTACTTGAAATCTCTTAACTCCTTTGAGAGGGGTGACTCGAAGATACACGTAATCATTGGGCTCGAAACTCAAATCTCGGCGACGATTATCTGCATAACTCTTCTGTCTACTTTGAGCTATCTTCAACTTGTCTCGGATTAACTGAACTTGCTCTTCGGCTTCTTGTAGTATGGCAGGACCAAATAACTGTCTTTCTCCAGTCTCCTTCCAATTGAGAGGGGTTCTGCACTTTCTACCGTATAAGGCTTCAAAAGGAGACATTTGCAAGCTGGCCTGATAACTATTATTGTAAGAAAACTCTGCATAGGGCAAACACTTGTCCCATTTTGCACCATAGGTCAAAGCACAAGCTCTTAGCATATCTTCAAGAATCTGGTTCACGCGCTCAGTTTGTCCATCAGTCTGAGGGTGATAGGCAGTACTAAACCTGAGATGAGTTCCCATGGCTTCATGCAAACTATGCCAAAAACGAGATGTAAACTGGGTTCCTCTATCGGAGACTATCTTCTTAGGCACTCCATGAAGGCTGACAATCCTTGACATATATAATCCTGCTAATTTATCTCCGGTGTAGGTAGTCTTAACTGGAATGAAGTGAGCTACCTTAGTCAATCGATCCACTATCACCCAGATCGAATCATAACCTGCTTGGGTCTTAGGAAGTCCGGTAATGAAATCCATACCAATTTCTTCCCACTTCCACTCTGGAATCTTCAATGGCTGAAGCAATCCTGCTGGCCTCTGATGCTCTGCTTTAACCTTTTGGCAGACATCACACAGAGCGACATATTCTGCAATCTCACGTTTCATGCTTGGCCACCAATACCTTTCCTTGAGGTCTTGATACATCTTGGTACTCCCAGGGTGAATGGAGTATAATGTCTCATGCGCTTCTTTGAGTAACAGCTCCTTGAGCTTTTTCTGATCAGGTACACAAATACGATTCTCATACCACACAGTACCCTTTTCATCTTCAGTGAATCCTAGGGCTTTTCCTTTCTTCATATTACTCTTGATCTCCTTGATATCAGCATCATCAGCTTGGGCTTCCCGGATCTGATCTTCCAATGTTGGACGCACTTCCAAAGTTGCTAAGTAACCTTCTTGCACCACTTCTAGACTGAGCTTCTGAAATTCCTCATAGAGTGCTGGCTGACTTTCCTTAATCATCAGGGTATTACAATAACCCTTTCTACTTAAAGCATCAGCTACGACATTGGCTTTGCCTGGATGATAATGAATACCCATGTCATAGTCCTTGATTAACTCTAACCATCTTCTTTGCCTCATATTGAGTTCGACTTGTGTAAAAATGTACTTCAGGCTCTTATGATCAGTGTACACCTCACAACGATTACCGATGAGGTAATGACGCCAAATCTTTAAAGCATGCACTACGGCAGCTAATTCCAAATCATGGGTCGGATAGTTGACTTCATGTGGCCTTAGTTGACGCGAAGCATATGCCACAACCTTCTTATCTTGCATTAGCACACAACCGAGTCCTTGACGGGATGCATCACAAAATATCTCAAAATCCTTTCTGATATCTGGCAAAACAAGCACTGGGGCAGTCGTCAAACACTTCTTTAGCTCCTGAAAACTTCGCTCACACTCTGATGTCCAAGCAAATTTCTTCTCCTTTTTCAAAAGCTGAGTGAGCGGCCTAGCTTTTCTGGAAAACCCTTCTATGAAACGGCGATAATATCCCGCCATTCCAAGGAAACTCCTGACTTGGGTTACCGTCTTGGCGACTCCCAATTGAGCACATCTCTCACTTTACGGGGTCAATGGCGACACCTTCGCTCGATATAACGTGACCTAGGAAAGCCACTTCTTTCATCCGAACTCACATTTCTTGAACTTAGCATAGAGTTGATGTTCTCTTAGCTTTGTCAATACTTTCGCAAGTGATCCTCATGTTACGCCTCACTCTTAGAATAGACTAGGATGTCATCGATAAAGACAACGACAAACTTGTCTAAATATTCCATGAATACTTTATTCATCAGGGTCATGAAATAGGCAGGGGCATTGGTCAAACCAAAAGACATCACGGTATACTCATACTGTCCATACCGGGTCACAAAAGCTGTTTTGGGTATATCCTCTCTGAATCTTCAAGCGATGGTAACGACCTCAAGTCAATCTTGAGAATACTCCTGCTCCTTGAAGCTGGTCAAACAAATCATCAATCCTTGGCGGAGGGTACTTATTCTTAATGGTGACCTCATTTAGAGCACGATAATCTACACACATCCTCTGAGTTCCATCCTTCTTTTCCACTAGAAGAACTAGGGCTCCCCATGGCGAAGAACTTGGTCTAACAAAACCACGATCTTGCAACTCTTTGATCTGTTTCTTTACTTGACTAACTCATTAGCAGGCATCCTATACGGTCTCTTGGAAATGGGTGGCGTTCCAGGAACTAGCTCAATCAAGAACTCTATATCCCTATCCGGTGGCATTCGGGCAACTCATCTGGAAACACATCAGGAAAATCTCTAGCAATTGGCACATCTTCCAAACTTAATCCTTTAGCACTACAAACTTTTATTCCTTCGGACTGATCTACGACAGCTTGAAACTTTAGCTTTGTTCCATCTGGACTAGTTAATGTGATCTCTCTATTTCCACAATCCAAAACTGCTTGGTTCTTGGAGAGCCAATCCATTCCTAGGATTACATCTAGGGATTTGGTGTCTAGGATAATGAGGTTGGCTAGGAATTCTACCCCTCCGATTAATATCTTAACTTCGGGGCAGCCTTGGTTCGTACTCAAATCCGAACCAGGTGATTGCACCAATAAAACAGTTTTCAAAGGCCTTGTCTTTAAGTGATGATTTGCAGCAAAACTCAGAAACAAGCGAATCGTAGCTCGAATCAAACAAAACCATGGCGGATCTTTGAGTTGACTAGGAGCTTACCTAGTATGACGTCTGATGCAGCCTGGGCATCCTTAGTGGTGACATGATTCACGCGACCTCTTCCAACAGGCGGTGGAGTCCTGGTAGCTTGATTTGGGGTCTGGGATGCTCCACGTCCTGTTCCTGGTGCAGGGGTCTTGGCTGGTGTTGATCCCAGGTTGAAACGAACAGGCGTCACAGTTTGCTTCCTGGGGCAATTATTGGCATAGTGACCACGCTCATTGCAATTGAAGCATGTCACTCCCGCGGCTGGATTACTGGTCCTCTGAGGCGGATTCTTTGTTGGCGTTGATGTTAGGGTTACTGAAAGAGTTGGGCGAGTCTTTGAGGCGGTGTTACGAGTCTTGATGGCGGAGTAGTGAAACGAGCAGGCTGTTGAGCATTGGACCTGGCTCTCTGCGGGTGATTCTGGTGAGCTCCATGTTGCATCATCTTCCTCTTGCGGGATTCTTCCAACTCACGACGGGACTCCTCAATAAGCATGGCTTTGTCCACGAGAGTCTTTGAAAATCTGCATAGTCGTTGCCAATGACTTGTACCTTTAAACTGGGTTGAGCCACGCTTGAACCTTTTCTCGCGAGCATCATCTCGTGGCTACATCTTCGGTGCATAGCGAGCAAGTTGAGTGAACTTATTGAGATATTCACTCCTTGACATCCCTTCTTGCTTTAGCTCCTGAACTCATTCTTCTTCATCTCTACCTTTCCATCGGGGATATGGGAATGCTAAAAGCAGTGAAAACTCTGCCCAAGTGATGGTTTGGGGGTCATCATGGGCGGCAATGTAGTTCTCCACCATGTGGCGGTGCCTTCAAAGCGATGGCGGCATAAAGAACCTTCTCATGATCGTGCATTGAGCAATAGCGAGCTTCTTTTCAATGGGCGAATCAATCATCTGCATCCAATGGTTCTAAGGAGTTGGAGAAGGTAGGCGGACGAGTCCTCATGAATTCTGCTAGCTTGGGTGAGGGCTATTTGGAGGTCTGGCGGCAAACAATGACAGCAGACTTGATTTTGTTGGTTCAACAAGTTTGCTAGAACAGCTAGATCGATTCTGGCGATTCATCATATTATTCATAATCTCGCATCATTGTATTCATAAGTTGAGTCTGAGCTGCCAAGAAATGTCCCAAGTTCGGTCCGTCACTATAGGAGGTGGTGGCGGGGTGGTACTTGGCATTGGCATTAGCATTGGCATCCTTGGCTAACTGCGACAGGCTCGAGCAGTGTCAACCATCTGCGATGCAAACACAAGGGTTTAATAGGTAAGAGGGAAAAGCAATAGGTAAGTGGTAAGGTCATCTAGGGAGAAGGTAATACCCAAGAACAAAGGTCAACCAAAGACATAGCGAAAAGGCTACAAAATAAAGAACCAAATAAAGCTTTCAACTTAAGGTACAGGTTGTAACACCGTCTTTGGAGGCAAGTGTACAACATACCGACACACAAGCAACAAAAATCCTAGTATACGCAGACTAAGCGTAGCTAAACCAAAAGAGAATGGCATGCTCAAACACCATAGAGCACCACAAACTTATCTTATATGGTAGTCTTCTCGGGATATACTCTTGACGGCTTGATCACCGCCCCTTGATTTATTTCCTTGCGAAGATCCATGGCTTTCAAGAAGTTTAATGGGATAAGATCAATTTAAATTTCAAAGCAATGTTTGACAAAGGAGAGGAATGAGAACCTAAGAATAAGATGAGAAGAGATAAACTATTGAATACCAATTTGTTGGTTTAATTTAGAAAATAAATTTGAAGACCATGCTAACTAAGAAAGCGACCTACAGTCGATATGGCTCTGATACCATCTCTGTCGGGACCCGGATATGCAAATCCGAAACCCTCTGTGTATACCGCACTAGTCCAGGATCACGCTAGTGCACACAGTGGAAACATAGATGACATATCATTCCATACATCGAAATAACTAAGAAGAAACAAATTATTATTGAATAAAGCAAACGACCTTATGGTCAAGGTTCATACACCAATGCCTCTTGGCTTAAGAAACAAATAAATTGTTGCAGCGGAAATAAAATAACTTGGGCCATTCGACATGCCACAGGCAATAAATCTGGGAAGCGCCTTCCTAGTCGATGTAGTCTTCATAGTACTCCTCCTCTTGATACTCATTACGGTCCTTCCTCGACAAGCTGAACAACGAGGGCATAAAGCCGTGAGTACAAAAGCGTACTCAACAAGCCGTGAGGGAATGATGCAATATATTCATGCGGCTTGACAAAGGATAGTTATATGGTTCATTTGCGTAAAGCAATAACTTGAATTTAAATACACTAAATAGATTGAAGGCGGTTTGAATAAAACAATAATAGATAATCGATAAATCAATGGTAGACAACATGAGCAGAATGACGAGGCATCACCCTACATCACTCGAAACAAGTATCAACCACACAATTCAACAGTATAGCTTGAGACAACAAAACCACAGTGAACTCCCCGTTCACATCCCAACAATTCCACATTTCAAGAAAACACTCTATACCCGTGTGAAATCCCGGGCTTGTCCATGACCATGCGGACACGGCTATTCGAATAGTTTACACTCTGCGAGAGGTTATGCGGCTTTACCCACAAGACTGAACATCTCTTGGTGCAATCGATATTAACACACTTCCTTTGGTGTGTCGCAGAGATATCAGTACAAAGCCTTTACAATGCATGTCTAAACCCAATACTGCCCTCTAAGGTTTCGCCCCTCGGGACCCCCTCTTGAGCCATGTGAGTCTACCCGTCCAATCCGGAACCCACACCAACACGTGGCAGCACTCAAGACTAGACATTGCAAATTAGTCAGCTAGGTCCGTCCCATACCGGACTTGTGGTTGCACGGTTAGGCCCAGTTCAATGGCGCACAAGATTAAGTCCTTAAATTATCTCAGGCAAGACACCACATCCCAATGTGCTAGAAAGCACCCCTTTCTTTGCACGATCACTTGCCCGTGGGAAACATTTTGTTCAACCCAAAACCAATGGCATCCCCGCCATGGTACAACAAGTTTTACAACAATGGTCAATGGCCACAATTCCATATCTCATTAAGTCAAGATTAACATTAATTCACGGATGATATGAATCCCATCGGACAACTAAGCATGGCTAAGCATAGCTACGTTAACCCAATGTTGGTATAATGATTATGTCCAACTAGTAATATACCACCCTAGGGTTAACAATGGATTCATGGCATTCCAATAATCAAAGGGCATACTCAATCGGTGAATAGCTACTCTCATAAACTAGCATTGATACACAAATAGCATGCAATTGTATAAAACAAAATACTTTTGCAAACATGGGTTCAATATGATCAAAGGTCTCGACTTGCCTTGTTGTTCAAATGCTGAGTCTTGGTCTTGAAGTCTCCGTTCACTCCTTGGGATTAGCGTCTCTAGGAAAATAAAGCAACGAAACCAAATAAATACAAAACAGAGAGAAAAACAAGCTCAAACTTGAAAATAAATGGCTCTGGAATGTAGAGCTCGATTTTACAAAAATTTAGAAATTTGAATCACTCCAATCGGAGTTCGGACGAAGGAGAACGGGCTCCTGGAAGATTTAATTCAGAGAAAATCAAAGAAATTCATCAGGGGTGACACGTGGCAGCTTGTGATTGGCTGGGATTTTCGGTTTTTCGGAAAATCAGAAAAAGAAAATAAATGCCGACTGACATGAGGGGCCCACATGTCAGTGGCTCGGTCCATGGTAGACCGAGAGCCCCGAGGCGGCATTCGGGTGATCTGGCGCATCGCGGCGGCTAGGGCCGAAGTGGCGTGGTGGCACACACGCTGCTTGGCGTGGCGTGGCGCCGCGAGCATGGGGCGGAGTTGCCACGCGGCAAGATCCGGAACGTCAGATCCGAATCGGACGGCCGCAGGGTAAGGAAGCGGGCGGGGATGACGCGGCTTGATCTGGGGCGTCGGATGGACATCGGACGGCAAGAACTTACGGAGGCACCCGACGGCGAGCGGCGGTGATGTTCCGCCGGACCTGGGGAAGACGACTCCCGAATCAGCGAAATAACACCGGATCGGCCGGGAGAGAAAGCGGAACTGGGAGAGCACGTCGCGCTGAGTTCAACCGTGCAAGCGGCAACGGCGGGGATGCACCGTCGGCGAAGAAAACAGCGGCGAAAGGTTGCGGGCACGACGGGGAACTTCGGCGAGCTCTCGGGAGGAGACGGCGGCGTCTCGGGCGATGGGAGAGGTGGTGGCGGATGCGGAATGAAGTGGCGAACCTCGGGCTAGGGTCGGTGGCGGCTTTTAAAGCCTCAGGAGGCGGGCAGCGGAAAACTTCGGAAGGCGGCGTGCGGCGCTGGGTCTCCGAGGCGGCTAGGGTTTCAGTGGCGGTGCGGCGTGGCTTGATCTGGCCGAGCAGCGTGGCCGGATCGGACGGCGAGGACAGCGGTGCGGTGGCGGAAGGCTGAACAGGCCGAGCGATGAACGAGGGTTGGGCAGGAGAGATTCGCCCGAGGAGAGGAAAAGAATTTAAAATCTTTTTCGAATTTAGAAAAATCCAGAAATTCAAATAAGAGCAAATAAATTCAAATAAATAGCAAATAAATTCAGAAAAATCTCCAAAATACTGAAAAAATTCCTTGAAGCACAAGGAACCCAATAAAAACTGGAAACCTTTAATTTGATGCATAGGTTAATCAAATTAAATCTTATAATTATTAGAAAATTCAATTTAAGATGTAATTAATTCAAGAAAAATGCAAATGGTTCACTTTTGAATTTAAACATTCCAAAACTCAAATTTTGGGATGTTACATGATTTGAAGACCATGCGACGATGGACTCCTCTTCGACTACGATCTGATATCACAAACCAACTACAATTCGACCTGAGGCAAGGCTACCCCGACTATATAAGGACAAGAGTAGGAATCCCAAGGGGGGACAAGCAATTCTCATAATACAAGCCCTCCAAAGCTAGGCAAGCAAGAAGACTTTTTGAACAGAGCATCTAAGAGCTAATGAACTACGCTTCGTCTAATCTTTAGCCATAGCTTAGCCACCCCCAAATTCAATCATCATTGTAATTAGAGCTAGGCCTTCCACTTTGTACTCTATTCATCGACAACATACATCATCCATACAAGAGTAGGGTATTACTCCTTCCAGAGACCCAAACCTGTCTACATGATGTGCCCTCAGTTTTTCTGCCTGACTCTACTAAATTAGAAGGGACCTGTCGGCGTGCTTTGCGCCGGGGTACCCTCTCCGCCACGATCAAGACAGGCAGCCAGCAAGAAGCAAAGCGAGCGATCAGCCCCGACGCTTAGCGGCACGCTGCGCGTGGCGGCCGCGGCGAGCAAGTGGGCGTCAGCCCGGCTAGGTAATCGTCTGCGTGGTCACCGAGAGCAAAGGGCGATTAGGCCCCGACGCCAGGCGATCATGCCGTGTGGCAGCTCGGCGAGCAGGTGGGCGACCGGGCCACGTGGTCGGCCGACGGAGTCAGAAGGTGCTCAGGGGTCCGCTGTCGGTCAAGCGTGGAGGCGTACGTCGAAGGAATGAGGGAGCTTCGCCTCGAAGTCTTCTCCCCTGACACACCGTGTTAGAACCATTAAATGCGCGTGGCTCTGCTGACGGCAAGATAGCTTATCCCTCTGTCGTCCCACACCTAACCCGTCGCATACAAGTCGCTTCCCGGGCGGACCGGGCAGAGTTAGACAGTGGTGCAAAGAATGAGGCCAGAGAATGGGGCTACAGCTATTGGTGTAATAAATGAAGTGTAAATCAGTGTGATGTCATCCTTCCCACTTGCCCGAGCCAGCCCGGCCTATATAAGGGAGCTTCAGTGCATGGGGGAAGAGGACGGACCGAGAGACGAGGACTGGAACGAAAGAACGAGAACAGGAAGAGCACTGAGAGAGCTCAAGAAGAACCCATAGAGAAAAAGGGAGATAGAGTGAATATCGAGCGTTTGTAATCCACCCAAAACACATTAACAAGAGCAGAAGTAGGATGTAGGGCTGTTACCCATGGGGGCCCGAACCTGGGTAATATTAGCGTGTTCTTGGATTGTTGTCTGTGTGGATCCCTCGAGAGAGCCAGTAGGTGTCCTTCCACGAAGATCCCCTTTATCGAAGCCCAGACTCCGTCTAGGAAGAATAGCTGCCTGCGAAATATGCCGACAGCAGCGTGCCAGGTAGGGGGTAGCAGTTGGCTCACCCTTTCGTCTCTCCAGCAGATCCTGGTCATCCATTTGGAAGGATCTCGCTTCTGGTGATGGCGGGTTTGCGCTTCGCCGAGAAGAGCTCTGGAGGCTAGGGGCGGCGCGCAACGCGTGTCCGGCACTCTGCCGGGCCGGGATATCTCGAGCCTTCCGTGAAGGGGGGTGGCGTTGTCCCCTCGGCGGTAGCAGAGCTGCTGGTTCAGCAGCGGCTAGCCATGGAAGAGGCCACTTCGGGCCAAAACTTGCATGCTGTCTGTCTCCTCTTGGACCACCCTCGGTGGAACTTGCGGGAGACACCCCAGCCACGCCGTGGCTGTCGGGCATCGCATCCCTGATAGACGCGGACCAACTCCATGTGGAGGCGCCTGATCGGACGGGTACCTTGGGTGCTCTGCAGTCAGGGCTGCGTGTGGACCGCACCCAAGCTTCCAGCCACCCGAGCGAGAAGCGCTCTGGCCAGGAGGGCCAGAGCAAGGGAAAAGGCATACAAGACGCGGACCCCGTTCACGCAGGGGGCCGTGCGGTAGCCAGCATATCACCTCGCATGTCCCCTGGGCACAGGGGAGGCCGTTAGGATCTAAGGGCTTAGTTGGAGAAGCTTCGCCGGCAGCGCAGCGATGATTTACGTGACATACTGCGGCACCGTTGTGCACAGGGGCAAGGCCGCTATAGGCGGATGGCTCCTGATGGCGACAACTCCTCCAACGACACCCACCCTCAGGATGAAGAGGAGGCCCTCTCCTCCGAATCCTTGGGGAGTCGAGATCCATGCTCCCCAGCACGGTCTTCGGGTCGGGGTTCAGGTGGACGGCGTGGCTCCCCCTACGGCGTTGGGTGCCAAGCATTCTCCAGTCGGCTGTTCCGCGTTGCGTGGCCGGAGAGGTTTTGCCCAATGTCCATCGAGACGTATGATGGCACCACCAACCCAGAGGAGTTCTTGCAGATATACACGACGGTGGTGTTTGTCGTAGGCGGGTCTGAAAAGGCCATGGCCAACTACTTCCCGACGGCCTTGACGGGGTCCGCCTATTCTTGGCTGTTGAACCTTCCGCGAGGATCGGTGCACTCGTGGGAGGAATTGTGTGACCTTTTCGTCACCAACTTCTAAGGCTCATACACATAGCTGGGCGTGGAGGATGATCTCCATGCCCTCGAGCAGGGGAAAGGGGAGTCATTGTGTGACTTCATCTGACGGTTTAGTTACTGTCGCAACACTATCCCTAGGATCTCCGAGCAGTCGGTCATCATTGCCTTTCGAACAGACGTCCGGGACCACAAGATGTGGGAGAAGATGGCCACCTGCAACATCGCTCGGAGATGAAGCTGGGACCACGAAGGGTCCCAGCTCCGCGAATAGGAAGAAGAAGCGTGGAGCGGCTGAGTTTGGGCATGTCCTAACCGCAAAGCACGAGCATAAGGACACCAAGCGGCGGTGGCATGACCGCTGTGACCGGAGAGATGATCGTCGCGGTCAGAGGGATGACCACCGTGAGGAGAAGGAGAGCTGGCCCTACTGCCCGATCCACAGATCCAACACGCACAACCTAGCCAGTTGCTAGGTTGTGAGTAAGAAGGTGGAGCAGCGGCTCAAGGAGCGTCGTCCCCACGAAGATGATCAGGATGAAGACTCCACCTCGTTGGCTTTCTAGTGGGCGGAGCACACAGTGGCATACATACAAGGTGGCTCAGCCACCTATCCCTCCAACACGAAATATAAGCGGCTGATGAGGGAGGTTTGAGCCGCTGTGCTGAGCTCAGGGGCGGGTAGGCCGCTGAAGTGGTCAGAGGAGCCGATTACCTTCAGTCGGGCCGACCATCCTGAGAGCATTGCTGGCCTGGGTCACCTTTCGATCGTGGTTTCGCCCACGATTGGGAACGTGAAGCTTGGGCGAGTGCTGGTGGACGGGGGAAGCTTCATCAACCTCTTGTCCTCCAAGGCATTTCGGGCGCTCTAGATATCGTAGCAGGAGCTGCGTCTGGCCTTGCCTTTCTACGGAGTCACCCCAGGGGCTGGTTCAGTGCCCCTGGGCTAGGTACGCCTCCCCGTCACCTTTGGGGATGAGAGCAACTACCGTACGGAGGTGGTGGACTTTGAAGTCGGCGACTTCGACCTTCCGTACAACGCCTTGCTTGGTCGACTGGCATTGGTCAAGTTCGTGGCGGTGACCCACTATGCGTACATGGTGGTGAAGATGTGGCCCCATCATCATTAAGGTGGACAGGCCGGAAGCCTTGCGCTGCCACAAGCAGGCATTGGACCTGGCCAGCGCCACCTGTGCAAGGCAAGCCGATGCTGTCTACTCGGGAGCCCCTTCGGCGAAGACCCATGCCTTGCCCAGTCCGTCCAGTGAGGTTAAGGTGGTCTCCCAGAGCGAGGGCGAGCCCGAGAAGACCATCAAGGTAGGTGCCCACCTTGGCGCAAAAAAGGAAAGCGCGCTTGTCACCTTCCTACGGTCTAACTCCGACGTGTTTGCTTGGCAACCATTTGACATGACTGCGGTCCCTAGGGAGGTGATTGAGCACCGATTGGCAACGCTCCCAAGAGTGCGCCCGGTCCGACAAAAGGTCCGAAGACAGGCACCAGAGCGACAAGATGCCATTCGTGAGGAGGTAGAGAAGCTGCTGCGCGCGGGGTTCGTTTGGTAAGTCTCTCACCCTATGTGGCTTTCCAACCCTGTGCTTGTCAAGAAGTCCAACGGGAAGTGGCGGATGTGCGTCGATTTCACCGACCTTAAGAAGGCCTACCCGAAGGATTCGTACCCTTTGTTGCGCGTTGATCTCATCGTCGACTCTATGGCGGGGTGCGAGCTGCTGTGCTTTCTGGACGCGTACTCCAGGTTCCACCAGATTAGCATGGCGGCAGAGGATGAAGAAAAAACCACTTTTGTAACCCCGATGGGCATTTATTATTATATCAGAATAGCATTTGGGTTAAAAAATGCTGGTTTTACTTATCAACATGCTATGCATATTTTCTTCTATCCGTAGATAGGATGGAATCTCGAGGTGTACGTCGACGACCTAGTGGTGAAGGTCAAGTAGGGCAAAGGACTGATCGAAGACCTGGAAAAAACCTTTGCCAACCTCCAGAAGAATTGTTTGAAGCTCAACCTTGAGAAGTGTGTGTTCAGCGTGGCCTCCGGGAAGTTGCTTGGGTTCCTTGTGTCCAGCCGGGGCATTGAGGCTAATCCCGACAAGATAGCGGCCATCGAGCACATGAAGCCACCAACTCAGCTCAAGCAAGTACAGTGTCTCGCTGGCCATCTGGCATCCCTCGGGCAGTTTATCGCTCGTTTGGGGGAAAGGAGTCTACCCCTATTCAAACTGTTGAAGAAGACTAACCACTTCGAATAGACTCCGGAGGCCCAACAAGCATTTGAAGACTTGAAGAAGTACCTCTCCTCCCCATCGGTGTTGGTCACCCCCAAGCCTAGGGAGCCGTTGCTCTTGATCGCAGCTACTCCTGCAGTGGTGAGCGCAATACTGGTGACGGAGAGAGAAGGCGTCCAGAAGCCGATCTACTATGTCAGCAAGTTGCTACAAGAGGAGGAGACCAGATAACCACAGGCACAAAAATGTTGTACACTGTCCTAGTGGCGTCCAGGAATTTGCGGCACTACTTACAGGGATGGGAGATCACGGTGGTCACTACCTATCCCCTGTGAGAGATCCTCTACTTTCGAGAAGGCAAGGGCCGCATCGCCAAGTAGTCAGTAGAGTTGGGGGAGTTCTGCCTCAAGTTCACCCCCGCACCGCCATCAAGAGTCAAAGACTGGCGGAGTTCGTCGCCGAGTGGACTCCCGCCACTCCTGAAGCTGAAGAAATACCGGCGCCTTCTCCCTGGACTTTATTCTTCGACGTCTCCTTCAAGCTCGAGGGCGCGGGGGCTGGGGTCGTCCTGGTCTCCCCGACCGGCGACATCCTTCAGTATGTAGTCGTCCTGGACTTCAAGGCCACCAACAACATAACTGAGTATGAGGGTTTACTGGCAGGGTTATGTGCCACCTCCATGTTAGGCATCCGGCATCTCCAAGTCAAAGGCGACTCCCTGCTGGTCATCAATCAAGCGTGAAAATAATTTTAGTGATTTGACCCCGCCATGGCAGCATACTTGGCAGAGGTCAGGAAGATGGAGCGCCGCTTCGAAGGATTGGGGTATATCCATATCCCTCGGTGCGACAACCACATGGCGGATGGGCTTTCGTAGCTCACGTCGTCAAGAACCACTGTTCCGGTTGGGGTCTTTGAAGAAAGACTTACGCGACCGTCCGTCACTGCCCCCGTTCATGGTGGGGACGATGGTGCGGCTATCTCAGTCTCCAACTTAGGTGGGGAAGGTGGTGTGGCTGTCACAGCCTCCAATTTAGGGAGGGAAGATAGCGCCTGACCTCATTGATTCAGAAGGAGGCGGTGGTACGCCGGCGGTACCAGGGGAAAAGCCTAGCCAAGCGGAGTACCCAGACGATCACCACGTGATTGCTACACTTGGCTGGGAAGGTCGGTGGATGGATCCGATCCTATCCTTCCTGTGGGACCAATTGATCCCCGACGATGATGCGTCAGCCGAGAAAATTGCACGTAAGGCCAAGTGCTATACTCTGGTAGGTTGGGACCTATATCGCTAGAGTAGAAACGGAATTCTTCTGAAGTGCATCACTCGAGAAGAGGGGAGGTACCTGCTCTCTGATATCCATAGAGGCATGTGCAGGAGCCATATGTCCAGTCGGACGCTGGTCAGAAAAGCGTTCCGTTAAGGATTCTATTGGCCTACTACCCTCCCGGATGCTTGCGAGCTAGTGAGGAGATGTGAGGCGTGCCAATTCTATGCCAGACAGATCCACTAACCATCCCAAGTGCTGCAAACCATCCCGCTCTCTTGGTCGTTCGCGGTCTGGGGGCTGGATATCCTGGGCACATTCCACGGGCCATAGGAGGCTTCACCCATCTGTTCGTCACCATCGACAAGTTCACAAATGGGTTGAAGCCGAGGCAGTGCGTGCCATCACGGCCTCCACTGCCATCAAGTTCATGTGTGGGATCTTCACCCGCTTCGGAGTCGCCAACCGCATCATCACCGACAATGGCACCCAATTCACTAGTGTGGCATTCCTAGAGTTTTGTGAAGAGATGGGCACCAAGGTATGTTTCGCCTCGGTGTCCCACCCGAGGAGGAATGTCCAGGCGGAGTGTGCCAACGTGCTGGTGTTGAGAGGCCTCATGACTAGAGCATTTGACCGGCTCCACAAGAGGGGAGCGTGGTGGACGGACGAACTTCCGATGGTGCTGTGGTCGCTTCGAACCACACCCAGTCGGGTGACGGGAGAAACACCTTTCTTCCTAGTCTATGGGGAGGAAGCTGTCCTCCCGTCCGAGCTGTCATTAGGCTCCCCACGCGTTTCAGCGTTCAGTGAGGAGGCCCAGGAAGACCAGCGCCGAGAAGAAATCAACCTTCTGGAGAAGGTGCGCGATCGGGCAGCTTTGCTACTGCTTGGTACCATGAGCCTCAAAGATACCACGCCACCCGGTCCATAAGAGACCTTGGCGATGGGCGACCTCGTCTTATGAGAATTCGGTGCAGCTGGTTGCAACAAGCTATCTCCCTGTGGGAGGGCCCTTTAAGGTGGTCTCGATCTCTCGCCCGGCGGTCCGGTTATTACCGAGGATCGCCAAGAACTAGCGAACTCCCAGAACTTGGAAATGTTGTGAAAGTTCTACCCCTGAGAACTGTAAGTGCTCGGCAGGTTGCTCTGATCAGCCAAAAAATGGGCTCTCCCTCCATTAGCTGATCGGCGACGGTCGATAATAAGTTAAGTTGTTTGCCTTGTGAGCTCTCAATCTGTCTTTCTTGTCCTTCCCGCTTATGCCCTGGTGGGTCATGTTTTACGTGGTTGTCATGGGTACCGGTAGCTTGGCGACCCCTTATCAATAAGTGGTAACACCCAGCGCTTGCGTCGAGTAGGGACGGGCAACCAGGGGGTCGAGTTCGGCACGATGTTCAGTGCGGCTAGTACACCCCGGGTTGTCACCGCAAGCACCGCTGGCCCAAAACCACTCCTGGAGACTTGCTGCCTTGCCACGCAGCACTGTGGTCAGGTTCCCAGATATCGCAAGGGTTTAAGTTCCAAAAGGCAATGGGATAGTGACAACCACACGCGCGGGGACTTATGCTCTTTTGGTCTATTCTCTGCATGTCTAGCGTAACTTCTACTCGTGTTTGTAGGGGTTGCGTGCGAGTACAGGGAAAGTGCCAGAGCATCGACCTAATCTAAGCCTCTGGACCTGCATCATGGCAAGACCAGGGGGCTGGTCACCTGGTGGTTTGGTCAAGCAGACATGGGCAAACACACGCAAACGGGCATTCGGGTAAACGCAAAGGATGATAATTTCGTTAAGTTTGCTAAAGGGTGTATATACATGGCTATAGAGAAAAAAAGAGGAACAAAGAAAACAAGAAGGGCCACCCGGGCCGTCATTCATCGTCAGCAACATGGATGTGCCCGGTGTCAACCCCGCCTCCTCCTCCGCCATCGCAGTGTTAAGGGCCGGGTCGTCCGCCTTCATCAGCCCGGCCATGTACTCCGAGGCTTCGCACACACGAGCTTGCACCTAGGCCTCGTCACCTTCGATTTTGACCACGGTGGACATGGCATCGAAGGAGGCGTCGCGACTGGCACAGCAGGCCAACACGTACCCCGCTGTGGTGGCTGCGACCTCCCGCCCTTGTCAGGCGGAGCGAGCGGACAAGGTGGCGGGCAAGCCGGTGAGAGCCTCGGCAACGCGGGTGACCAAAGGGTGTATTGCATCACCGAGGGCTCCAGCGGATCGCTCAGCTCCAATCCCAAGGGCCGTAGGCTCCTGACCAAGCCCTTGTAAGCAGGGCAGAGCATGACGATGAGGTTATGCAGTGTGCGGCACAGTTCATCTTCGGCCCGTTTCCACGCCACTTCTGCCTCCTCCGCCCGGGTGAACAGGGCCGCCGCACTTGCCTTCTCCTGTGCAAGTAGGGCCGCCCCTCTCTCCCTCTCCTGCGCCAGCTCCTCGCGCAACAACCCCATCTACTGGGTCATCTGCGCTTCTTGCTTGGTGGTTGCCGTGAGGAGGGCACCCGAGGAAGCATGCATGTTGCCAAGCTCAGCGAGCAGTGCTGCCAGCCGGGAGGCGGGGGCGCTCGGAGCAGAATGGGCGGAGGTGTCGGCGCCGGCGACGTCCGCGTGAGCCACTTCGGGAGTGCCGGATGGCTCCCGGTGCCGATGGAGTCTGTGGAGTCGGCACCAGAGCAAACGCAGAGGACGTCGCCACGATGAATGAAGACCCCATTCCAGTCGTGCTCAGAAGCACGATGGAACTGGACGGGGCGGCCATCCAGTCGTCGGTGCGGGGCCTCATCGAGTCTGCACCCAAGACGTCTAATGGGGATGGCCACTTGCCCGCGCTCCGGTCGTCCACCGGGGCGGGGTCCCTGATTGTTAAGGGGCTGCTGGGAGGTAGTGTCACGAGCCCGGTGGAGTCCATTGCTGGGAGTGATTTGACGATCCAGAGATACTCCGCAAACTCTAGATCACAGAGTGGCCGTGCCTCGGCCGGGAAGTCCAAACCACTTGGCATTGGTAGTAGTAGCCCGGCCAGCCACTTGGTGATGGAAGGGACGTCCAAATTCCCTACACCTGGAGAAAGAGAAAAGGTTACCGATTGATGGCGACCACGAAAGATCAAAAGAGAAGGGGAACAGAAACTTATGGCCAGGGTGAGTACGGGTCATGTCGTCATAACCCTTATACTGCCACGCCGGTCAGGCGTGCTGGTGCAGGGGGCTGGTCCTCCAAGTCACGAAGTTCCGGACCACTAGTGCCCTGGTCAGCCTAGAGTCCCGTAGCCGGTTGATACGAGCCACCATCATCTGAAGCTCCGCTGTCTCCTCGACAGGCGAGCCCCAGTTCTCGTTGGCCTCTGCCAGCACGGGGAGCACCTCCAAGGCATCAAGATCACTATCGTCACCGACGTATAGCCAATCGCTTCGCCACCCCTTCCAGTTGGTCTTTGTATGGAAGGGGATGTAGCGGGAGGCTGATCCGTGCGGAGGTGAAAGTGGCAGCTCCCCGCGACTCCACTATCTATGGAGCTACGGAGAGTGTAGAAGAAGCGGAAGAGGGGGAGATTGGGCATTACCCCCACGAACATCTCGCAGAGGTAAGCAAAGGTGGAAAGAATGAGAACGGAGTTGGGGGTGAGATGAAGATGGTGGATCTCGTAGAAGTGAACGACGGTGAGGAAGAATTCGAAAAAAGGCGAAACTAGGCCCGCCAGCAGCGACCAGAAGAAGACAACAATCTCCCGATGTCGCACTGCGGCGCGAGGGTTCCGTGGCGCAGGTGGAGGGAACCCTTGGTGGCGGTCCGGGAGAGCCTCATTGCCCTCTCCTTGTCGACGGTCGAAGCGGGAAACTGCTGTGCCATTCGAGCGGAGCGAGGTCTTAGGGCAAGGAAGTTGAAGGAGCAAGAAAAATGGTGAAGGAGTCAAAAAGAACATGAACCGCCGGTCGTGGGCGTGCATATTAATAGGTTTCTCACACTGGTGGTTCGTGAAAAGGTGAAAGTGTGCAACGCTTTGGGTCCCGAGAGAAGGCGGCGGAAGCGGAGAGGACTACAGCGGTTGAATACGGAGAAGTGGTGGGCCTGTCCGGAAGCACGTGGGCATTAAAGAGGTCTGAAAGGGCTGGCGCGCGCTCTAGGATGAGCCCGGGGGCTACTGTTGGCGTACTTTGCGTCGGGCAATCAGGCCCCGACGCCAGGCGATCCTGCCGCATGGCGGCCGATGAGCAAAGGGCGATCGAGCCTCGACGCTTAAGCGCATCAGCGTTCGTGGCGGCCGGCAAGCAAAGCGTCGATCAGCCTTGACGCTATCGATCATGCCACGTGGCGCATCGGGCGAGCGGCCGGCGACGAACCTCGACATCGGCGGTAAGCCACTTGGTCGGCCGACGAGTCGAAGGTGCTTTGGGGTCCATTGTTGGTCCGGTGTGAGGCGACGTCAAGGAATGGGGGAGCTTCACCTCGAAGTCTTCTCCCTCGACACACCATGTCAGAACCATTGAATGCGCGTGGCTCTGCTGACTGCAAGATAGCTTATCCATCTGTCGTCCCACACCTAACCTGTCGCATACATGTCGCTTCCCCGGCGGACCGAGCGGAGTTGGACGATGGTGCAAAGAATGAGGCCAGAGGATGGGACTACAGTGACTGGTGTAATAAATGAAGTGTAAATCAGTGTGATGTCATCCTTCCCACTTGCCCAAGCCAGCCCGGCCTATATAAGGGAGCTTCGGTGCATGGGGGAAGAAGACGGACCAAGAGACGAGGACTGGAACGAAAGAACAAGAACAGGAAGAGCATTGAGAAAGCTCAAGAAGAACCCAAAGAGAAAAAGGGAGATATAGTGAAGATCGAGCATTTGTAATCCACCCAAAACACATTAACAAGAGCAGAAGCAGGACATAGGGCTGTTACCCACACCGGGGGCCCGAACCTAGGTAATATCGATGTGTTCTTGGATTCTTATCTGTGTGGATCCCTCGAGAGAGCCCGTAGGTGTCCTTCCATGAAGATCCCCTCTATCGAACCCCGGACTCCGTCTAGGGAGAATAGCTGCCGGTGAAATACGCCGACAGTACCTGAAGATATAAGTTTATTATCGATTTCTAACCTTCGATAATGAGAGACTTTCAAGGGCTCACAAATATGTAGTGATTGTTCAAGAGGATCCCCTTGTTGCAGGTGGGAGTGTATTTGTAGCCCCCACTAACAAATCTAGCCATTGCCACCAAATTCCTAAAATTTTTTGGAAAGTCAGCACTACCGCTTATGTTGGATCGATAGTGCCGGCCTTAGGCTCAATGGTCGTCTGTAGCATTTAATGCTGAGAGGAACTAGCCGTTGCTATAGTATTCTGGCAATACTGCCCATGTACGACCAGTAGTACCGGCCATAAGCACCCAGAAATGTGCATTTTCACCCTTTTTTAGTAAAAGACTATCGTGCATTTTTGTAGGTACTGCTGCACCTGTGAAAGTACTGCTCCTAGATGGGTCATAGTGCCAGTCGAAAGAAAACCCAAAAAATGCAAGATTTTGGAAAATAGCTACCGACCACTAGGGCCGGTACTACCGCGTACTACCGCACCTGCGGTAGTACCGCACTAGGTGGGTCAGTAGTGCCGGCCTGGGCACACCCCAAAATAGCCATTCTATTAAAGAACTACCAGCCACTAGGGCCGGTACTACCACACCTACGGTAGTAATGCTCACAGATGATCGGTTGATGAAGACATCAATTGCTCGGATACACAGACTACACCTGTTGTTCCTCATGTTTCACCACTTCAAGGTCCAATGACACAAGCTCATTCTTGTCAATTAAATCATGAGGTGAGCTTGTTCCTCGCTATTCGTAATTATTTTAACAGGGATGGTATGCTACCTAATGGAAATCATGATTTTTTGTTACATAGGAATATTGGTGAAGATGCCATGCTAGGTCTCCATCCTGACATTTTGGGCTGCAATTCAAGTTGGAGTTAGCCTGACAGCCTCGGATTCAAAAAACCATAACATTCTCATACGGAGTTAGACATAGGTGTATAAGTACTCTATTGAAAATTTATTTCATGATCTTTCCAACGGATCTAACCTCACCTCCAAATTGTATCGAGAAGGCTTCCAAATAGTCACAACATATGGCTTCTATTTTCTTGAAGGTGTTGCGCCACCTTTTCTTTAGGCCATGGGCCTTGTATCTCGATAGAGGGCCCAAGCCCAGGTTGTGGGTGTGGGAGGCAACCCTAGCATGTGCCCTCCTTGGCCACGTCTGCCCTCCCCCTTATCCACATCATTAAAACAAGCTGCCGCCATCAGATTAGGTCAGGTTATTTTGCTAACATTGTTCTCCATTGCATGTGAAACACTTGTTCATCAGAGTAGTGTCACAAGACCTAGTTTGGTGAAAGAGATAACCTCAACTTTGATCATTTTGAATTGTTAGATTGCTTCCTTTCTTGTTCTTGTTGGTTTCTTCTACTATGTGCAAGAATTAACCTTCATGGTTAGGTCATCCGGGCGAGAGCACGGTTGATAACGATAGGTGCGTGTGTGTAACGATTGCAATGATTCAATCTTTACTGATTGGAAGCCCATGGAATGCGAACGTCTCCATTTCGCAAAAGTAGAACCAATCGGAACATCGGGCCATTATCCCATCAAGTGGTATCAGAGCTGCATTGCCTATTAGGTATCAACAAATTTCCCCTTTAGATTAATTTTGTTCTTCGTCCTAGAGTCCAAAAAATTGCCCCACAAAAAATATTTGTTCGTCATTTTTCATCCCTATTAAACCTTTTGTGCCTGCAATTTCTCATTCAGTTTTTCTTTTTTGAATTTTGGTCCCTCACCAAGTCAACGTGTTCATCAGTTCTAGTCAAGTTGAGGTCTAGTGTTAAAGCCTTGCTGTGTGGTAGTTGTATTGTGCCCACAGTTTTCATTGTGTAGTAGGGTCCCTTTTGGCTGAGTGGTACTATTTGGTTGTTTGGTCCAGGGAAAGAATTGTTGGTGCATAGCAAAATTGTAGATTGTGCAGTGCTCAATAAAACGGGCATAACTTTTGCATACAGACTCCGATTGGGGTGTACTTTTTTTTCTTTAAACATGTGCAATTTTTGACCCTCAAAATCAGCCTCTAAGACTGAGTTCCTGGTCTCAGAAGTTTAATATGCTGTTTTTGCCTTTTTTTGGTCATCGGTTTAACATTTTCTTTGGGCCCAAAACATGAGATTTTTGATTTGTTGTCCATCCTTACTTGAGTTGAGAGGTATACCTTTGAGTTAAAAAAAGAGAAGAGCCACACCAAAAAAGGAGACGAAAGGAAAAAGGCAAGTGCAAAAGAAAAGCCGCACAAAAAAATTCAGAAGTGCTTGCATCCTTTGAGTCCTTTGCATAATTGTGTGCTTCGTTTTGCTTGAACTAGGTTTGTGATGAGTTTAGGCCGGTAATAGAGTCTTGCAATTTCTGAATTGAATTATTGCCAATCCTTGCTACATATACATAGCCTTCTGAGCTCCACTTTTCTTCCAACTCAGTTACAGATTTATTTTGCAGTCGCTAGCTCCATCACTGTCACCAATTGTCATGAATAAGTCCACCAGATTGCATCACCTGTCGTAGTAGGTAAGAAACTTACGAGAGCTTGGTAAGAAGCTTGAGCGAGAGTGATCTTTACCCCCTGTTCACCACCTAGTAGTTGATAGGAAGAATATATACTCCATGTTTTTTCTTCCTTCTTATCTTCTACTAACAATGATAGGATCACATAATGAAGTTCTGCATGGAGATGAATGTGTTGCAAAAATTGAGCTCATTAAGTATGTGGAAGATCATCAAAGTGTGTTTAGAGGCATTGATGCAAACCTCACCATGCTTGCTCAAGACAATGAACATAGGATGGAGCGAACCGAGCAGAGCATTGCCAACCTCGTCACAA